>JACEHZ010000512.1:587500-902717 GCA_017893485.1 Hemerocallis citrina | reverse complement strand
TGTGTGTCTAGTATGTAACTTTCTCTCATAGTACTCATCTGATTAAGCTATGGAACTTGCCTTGCGTGAATAACATTAAGGATCAATAATTGGAGATCCCAATTACTAATAGTTCAGTAGCGTAAATGATAATAAAAACATTATAAATTGTTTTAGGGTTTCAATTGTTTCAATTTTTAATGGTGTGAGATGTTTTTTTGTATTCTAAATTAATTAGTAAAGCCAAATAAAAGTTAATATGCTAAATTTTTAATTGCGTTTAGAGGACAAATACATTGTTCCAAATGAATAATTGTAAGAAATGGACAGCTATCTTCAAACTGCAAAGAAGAATGTTTCAGTGATTTTTTAATTGCGTTTAGATTTTTTTTCCATTTACTTTTGTGTGTTGTCTTTCATCATAATAGGGTGTGTTGCCCCTTTTTATGAAAACCATTTGATGGGTTTCCTTTATTGCTGCTTATGTAGTGCATGATAGAGTGATGAGAGCTTAGAGACATTTTGGTGGGGTTCTCAATGATTTATCCTTATGCACACAAAATTAAATGTGATGAGAGCCCACCAATTGTTTGACAAAATGATTCTTCAATGTTTGTGGTGCTAACTAAGAAGCATGGAGAGGGACATGTTGCGACACAACAAACCGACACGAAGAAGATTTTGAAAAACTACCCTAAATTATCAAATAGAGTGTCGGATTCGTGTGTCCAACACATGTGCGACAGGGCACGCCTACCAAAGTGTTCGTGCAACATAAGGTGCAAGCCTTAGCTCAAAGTGTATTAGTCCACCTCATTGTGTATATTGGTGCTACTTAATGTAATGGCCTATATATGTCTTCGTGAAGAGTTTATTCGAAGTTATGTAAAGTTAAGGTTGTTGATGCCTTTTGTTTGGGATTCTAGGGCAAATTTAGTCATCATGTGTCTGATTTTCATATGGCATAGAGATTTCTATTCATAAACGAATAGATGGAAGGTTCTTTCAATGTTTTAGTTCTATTATCTTGACCTAGAATATTGTTGATTTGTAATATCTCTGTGTTATTGTATTCCTTTGTTAATTTTCTGAAGGAGCACAAGACATTTTACAAGTGAATCTTTACAATTTTTTGTTCAATAAGTACTTAAGTGTAGGTTTGTAGCTCATTATAAAGAAATTGTTGCCTTTTGATATGCCCTTTTATTTTCAGTTGATTAACTTCTCTTAATGTAGTTTATTTCTAGGGTATAATTGGCATATATGGTAACTTCTCAACTTAATGTAGTTTATTTCTAGGGTATAATTGGTCTTCATTGACCATGACACAATCTTATTCTTATTATTTGACAGCAAAAGTGCAATATGGAACCTCTTTGGCCAATGTTGATTGGCTACATGACGGTGCTGAGTCGTTGCTTACAATTACCAATTTGTTTGTGGTTTTGGGACTGCAAGTGGGTTTGAGGAAGATCCGGGATGTGAAGGAGCAGAAGAAAAAGCAGGAGTCTTCATCATAGATACTATATATCTGTAATTAACTGTGAACTAAATTGCATAAAATTACTGCGAATATTTAACGAATTTCTGAAAAAATACCGTGTATCTATTTTGTTGCATAGAGCTTCCATGAATCTTATGAAGATATAATTCCAATTTGTCCTCTTGGAGTTGAAGGAGAGAAGAGTGTGTAAGGGCATTTTAGTCCAAAAAAATATCACACACGACTCTGGTTGTTCCCGAAAAAGTTGTGTGAGCATTTATGTTATGTCATATAATCATGCAAGTTCATGTTAGTTTCATAGTTTGCTTAATAGTTCATGTTAGATTTATTCAAATTAGCCTTCAAATATCAGCGTGATGATATATTTCTGATATTGAATTTTTTTTTAAAACTAATTCTCCATCAGTGTAGATAGTGTGTTAGGCAAAGACCAAAACATGTTATAATGTTAAGTTTGTTAGTTTACTAATCCAATTCTATAATGTAATGTCGCTTTCACTAAAAATTTTGAAAATATTCCAATGTTTTGCACCACTTGCATATGAGATATGCTTCAGTCGTCACTATAAATTGATTTGCTATCTTTTTCATAATGTGAAGTGCTTGGTGATGATGCATGTTGGTCTTCTTGCACCTTTTAGCCTGTGTGCATATTTTTTTTGTTACTCAATTATATCGTCTATTTTTAGTAAGAAATATTTAAATGATGTTGATTTCAACCAATGAGTTTAACCACTTTATCATTGCAGCTATTTTCATCAATAGATCTTTAGGTGTCTCTATAAGTAATTTTTAGATTTCCTAGTATGCCAAATTGAAATAAAGCAACTCATGTCTTCTGATAACTAACTCAATAGTTATTTGTTCTAAAGATGATGGTATAAGGATACCTAAGGATGTAGACGATTTATACATGACAGATTTTATATCATTTCTCTAAATAGTTATTTGTAATGTTTCTTTCTCTTTGGTTCACAATTTTATTCAGCAGAGATCATTTCTCTTTAAATTTAAGGCATCTACACATCAAATGGTTCATGTGTTCATTGGATCGGATATTGTCACTTGCAATGTATATGCTGTGTTTTTTTATTTATATAATTAAGCAACTTTTTGCCTTCTCTTAATAAAATAAATAAAAAAGAGATGTTATTGCAGACACATGAGCTAAGCATGATTTGTGAAAACTGTCTTTTAAGTGGAATATAGCTAATGTACATGTGGAAACCATGTTTGTGTATACAAGATAATTCATATCAATCTAGGAAATTCAGGAAGCACGTGATTTGCTTTACAACTCAATATATGATTTGGCAACCCCAAAGATTTGGGATAAGGGTTTTGTTGTTGTTGTTGTTGTTGTCGTTGTTGTTGTTGTAAAACTGATATCTCAAATTTTTCTCTAAATGTTAAACTTAATAACTTGACAACAACTGAAGTCCTACATAGCCTCTACAAAAATCAATTTGCCAACTGACACAATTTGGATGTTCGAAGCATGGCAGAAAATTGCTGAGTATTAATTTATATACATCAATCATTTTTGAAAGGAAACAGATAGAAATTTTCTCTAAATGTTAAACTTAATAACTGGACAACAACTGAAGTCCTACATAGCCTCTACAAAAGTCAATTTGCGAACTGACACAATTTGGATGTTCGAAGCATGGCAGAAAATTGATGAGTATTAATTTATATACATCAATCATTTTTGAAAGGATACAGATAGAGTTGTGCATCAATACATTGGTATAAAATGGACAGGAAAAAATACGAACGTACGGTTTTTGAAAATTTTATTGAATAAGATGTAGAAATATTCAGTTAAAGGAAAAATTGTACCTAAACCAAAAACATGGATTTGGGAGGGATCTTCATATAATGTCTATGTAAGAAGGATAAATAAACAAGTCAGGAGTGCAACTTGAATGATTTGTAATTAACTATGAAAGTATATGTTAGTGATTCAGTCTAATACTTGGTTTGTAGTTGCAGTTATGATGCTAATGGGTAGAAGGAAGAGGAAGGCCGTTGCACAGGCGAAGAGGAGGCCCCATCATGGTAGCTGAACTTTGTCTTTTAAGATAGTGCTCAAGATAAGAGACTATAACTGTGAGCACCAGAAGCACATGAAACCACCATGCTGGTATATCTTCATATTTCCTCATCAACATAGTCTGAATTTCTTCCTTTTCTTTGTCGGACGCACAAAATCGGTCATATATACACCTGAACACTTACAGATGTGAATAATACAACATAATTTAATATAATCATATGCTGATAAATACTAAGAATGCATGCCTCTATTGTCATTCTTTATGTTCTCATATTGGCTTATCTTTGTTGAAACTGTACTTCAACTCTAGCTGAACGGGGATTTATGATTACTTTTTGTAACTTCAATCTGTAGTGATATTTTTAATACTCTTGGCACCTGGCAAGGTAGATATACTGGAAATTGCACATTGTAGCAATAAAAACAGTTAAATGTCAGATTTCACTTGTTTTCCTTGATTGAGGTGTATGGGCCGGTCAGATGTCTCTCACCCTATGATATTTGCTTTATGTTCCTTTAAACTCAAATATGTTAAGTAGGAATTCCAAATGATTTTGCCATTCTGGTGCAATAAAATGCATCATACAATATAATATTCGAATTGTCATTGTTTACAGAACAATTCCTGTTAAACTATACTTTTAGTCCCTTAGAGCATCTGTAGTCGTTTGGAGTTAAAATTTAGGTATTTGGCTTTTAGAAATAGGAAATTTGGGTTAGAGTTGTAGTCGCTTGAATCCAAAATATGGTTTTTGATTTTGGGTTATTCCAATTGTATGGATGTTTTATTTAGTATATGTCTATTTACATTTTGCCCAGTTTGATTACTGGATTCATACTTATACTTGAAATAATCTGCTGTATGTGGACAAAAAAAAACATGTATGCTTGACTATTTATGGTATAATTTGTATTCGACATTTATAAAAAAAAACTTCTTTTTTCTTTATTATATCTTATGTTTGACATTTTTTCTTCTACATTTGCAGATTGGAGACGTCGTGGATGAACCGAAGAGTGCGAGTTGTGTTAATGTTAGGCACTCAAGAATTTTTTGTCGTCAGTTTTAAGTTTATTGAATAAACTTTTTTATAAGTTTATTGTGCTGATTTAAAGTTTATTGTGCAGATATTTCTATGTTGGTATGTTTTTATATATTTGTACACAAATTTGAAAAGCTTTTATTGTTTTAATGGTGTATTGACATTTTCTACAAATCGATTTTTATTTGTATCCTCTGATTTTTTTTTGTATATAGTTAAAACAAAATAGCATTCCTAAAATGTTGTAAAAAACCACAAATATCAAAACGGTAGCATTTTAAAAATGTTGTATGTCTGATTCTATTCTCAAAATACTGGTCAAAAGATAGCATTTTGTGAACGCTGTCAAAAAGACTGTCTAACGATAGCATTTTTACAAAATGCTGTAACACTAATAGCATTGCCGAAACGCTATAAATTCTATAGCATTTGCCGAAATGTTATAGAATCTATAGCGTTTGCCGAACGCTATAAATTCTATAGTGTTTTGTTAAAACGCTATAGAATCTATAGTGTTTGCGAAACCCTATAGAATTTATAGCGTTTGCTGAAACGCTATAGAATCTATAGCGTTTGCCGAAACGCTATGCATTCTATAGCGTTTCGTTAAAATGCTATAGAGTTATTATAGCGGGGCTTTCGATAGCATTTGGAAACGCTATCGTAGGTCTACTATATAATTTTATGAATGCTATCAAATATCATATTTGTTGTAGTGATATTGTTTCTCTTCTTCATTATTTTCTTATTTGTCTAATTGTTCTCCTATTTCTGTTATTTCCGTAATCATTTTTATTTCATGTTTTTCTATTTCATCATCACTACTTCTACTATCATCTTCCATTACCATTATTTCTTCATCTTCAATTATTTCTGACTATTCTTCTTCATATTCTATAGGTTCATAGTTTGTGTGAAACATTTTTTTAATTTTTTCTATGTAATTTACATTTTCTTTTTTCATTTTTTAAAGAAAGTTTGGTGATATATGTCATATTTCTTTGCATATATAACAATTACATTTCTTTTGGGTTTTTGGGATATTGGTTGATTTTATTTAGTTTTCGGAAGTATTTTTTATAGGGTTTTTATATTTCTTAAAAGTTTTTTTTTGTATTTTGGGTTATATTTTGCATTTTATTTTTACATCTTTTAAAATAATTGTAGTTATTATTACTTTCTCAATGATTTCGTTTTACTTATTCACAACAAATTCATTGTTTATATGTTCTATAGTATTTTATAGTTGATCTAGATTCTTGGCACACTTTATCTATATAATCTTTTACAAATTGTATTCTATATGATAAAGTATATGTTTCCAGTTTTACTTTCTCACTTATGTATGGACTATATATATTTATACTCCATAGATCTGGTAATATTAGGAAAATTTTGAATCTAAGATTGAACTATTTTCTTCTTTAGTATAATAACAGTTTTGAAAATATTCTTTGAATTCACAAGCATAGTTGTCAAAATAACACATATCACATATTTCTAGATTGCTTAGTTTCAATCTTGCTTTGTTTTTTTTATATATGTTGTGTCTTTCTGTTTTTTTCATAGACAATAAATGGTGTTCTTATTGTTATCTCGTAATTTGTAATTATTTCTTTTATTTCTAAAATTCTTTGTGCTGAAGTTTCTTCCGTTCCTTTGTCATCAATTGGTCTTGATTTTCTGGTATTTTTTTCTTCTTCTTCTGTTAGTCCATTCCATCTTTTGATAGTACTCCTATAAAAGTTGTTTCTATAAATTTCTCGAATGTATTTTCTAAGAGGTTTTTCTTAAATCATACTATTATGGGTGTTTTTACCCGTTCTTCTATTATTCAATCTATATCTTTTTCATAGTCTAGATCTAATCATTCTTCATTTCCTGCTATTCCCTTTTCGTAGTGTTTTATGGGTTCATATTTTGGTTTTTCTTTTTTTCTTTTTCTTTTCATAACTTGCTTCTTTCTTTACATTGTCATTTTCATGGTAGGTGATTGTTACCGCTGATTTCGGTGTGGGGGTAAACAGATAGAATTTGTGAGCTCGAGAAAAACCTGAACAGTTGACTCAAGCCTTCTTGCTCCTGGTGCAACCTGCAAGGAAGTGCGCGACACCGGGGTTGATTCCGGCGACGCACCCTCCGACGCTCTTGTCAGTAATCAGAAGAGATTAAGAAAGAGCTTAAAGTGGTAAAAAAGTGATTAACCTGGTCATGGTGGTAGAGGGGTGGTATTTATAGTCGCCAGGGGAGCCGTTTAAGGGCCTGATTTCCTGTGTAACAGCCGGGAGCAAAATCCTCAGTCTGTTTAGGAAATCTTTCTTTGATTCCCGGTGGGAGCAAATCAGGGCCGTTGATTTGGCCGAATCAGGGGTCCTGATTTGTCTCTCGTTGGTTTGGGTTCGCCTTGGGTCGGGACCCGTACCCAATAGGTGTGGATCCGTTCGCGGGTTATTGGATCTGTGAGAAGAAGATTCAGTACCCGCCTTGGATCCACTTGTATGTGAAATTACCATTTTACCCCCGAGCATCAAGATTCGCGCCCAATCTGGGCAGTTCCGATTTAACCCCATTTTTAGCCATATCACGAGCCCCCACCCCTAAAGACTGAGTGTGATCAGCCTTTGAGGAGTAGTTTAACTGTTTTAGTGGCTAGTGGAGTTGTATCGGAGTCCGAATGAGGGATTTTGAATCTCGAAGGGGGTAGTAAGGTAATTTTTTGATGCCGCGTGCTGTTCTCTCGTCATATCGGGTATTTGACGGCTTTTATCTATTTTTTGGACTGTTTATTTAATTTTGCGATGTGTTTACTAATCGTTTGGGGGCCTTAACAGTACACTCTAGGCAATAATTGTCCGTTCAGGGGCTTAAAAATATACCCCCGAATTTTTAATTATTTTCTGGAATTTCCAGTTAATTTTTCCGAATTTTTAGCAATTTTTTCGCAATTTTTAAATAAACAAAACGATTTAAATAAATAAAAAATGATTTTTAATACCGATTTATGACGTGGCTCGATCTGAGTCGTTGATCATGGTCGAGCTCGAATTTCTGAGAGATCCATTGGCTGTTATCGCTCGGGAGCTTTTTTCTCCGTTTACGAGCTCGGAGTGGCACTTGCTCGGCTGCCGACCGAAGACAGGGGGTCTCGGCAGGCCGAGCGACGTGGCGCAATCTGAGCCGTCGGATGATGGTGTGAATCCCAAGAAAACGCTATCTTGTCTTTTAGTGCACGTGGCACAATCTGGACCGTTCATCATCAAGAGCACGAACTTCTGGGAGATCCAACGGTCGTAGTAGCTCGGTGTCTTTTTTTCTCCGTTTGCGAGCTCGGAATGGCACTTGCTCGGCTGCCGATCGAAGACAGGGGGTCTCGGCAGGCCGAGCGACGTGGCGCAATTTGAGCTGTTGGATGACGACGTGCATCTCAAGACGGGCACATTTCTCGAGAAAACACTATCTTGTCATTTAGTGTCCTCGGCGAGATCTGGGCCGTCTGATCGAGATCAGGCGCGATTTTTGAGGAGAAAGTGAGTTTTCTCCGTTTGCGAGCTCGGAAAGGCACTTGCTCGTCCGCCGACCGGAGAGAGGGGGTCTCGGCAAACCCGAGCGACGTGGCGCAATCTAAGCCGTTGATTGTAGGCACGAATCTCGAGGCGGCTCAGTTCCCAAGAAAACGCTATCTTGTCGTTTAGCATCGGTGGCAAGATCTGAGCCGTCTGATCGAGATCATGCACGAAAGTTGAGGAGAAAGTGAGTTTTCTCCGTTTGCGAGCTCGGAAAGGCACTTGCTCGTCCGCCGACCGGAGAGGGGGGGTCCCGGCAAATCCGAGCGACGTGGCGCGAACTGTCTCGAGATGATTATGTTTCCAAGGACATTAATGGTGCCCCGGGGTTTGTGCGGCGTTCCACCTTCCCCAGGTCATTAAGGATAACTCCTTCAATTAATGCGTGGCATTTCATCTTCCGAGGGTCATAATGGTCAGGCCTTGGAGGGGAGCTTATAAGTACTCCACTCCCTTTGTTATTTCAATCGCAACAAAGTAGAGTTTCCAAGCTCGGAGGCATAGGCCTTGGGTAACTTATCTCTCGAGGTCCGAAGGGGTGGTTGCTCTTTTGCCTTCTTCTTCTCTCGTTCCTGACGGCCCCAAAGTGGATGTCAGGAGCGGGGGGGGGGGGGGGGGAACGAGGCAGTAGTGGTGACGACCGTAGTCCGAACCCGAGGGATGAGTTACTTCAGAAGGACGGGTGGTCGCTCTGTTGTCTTGTTCTTTTCCCGTTCCTCACTGCTCCAAAGGGGATGTCAGGAGCGGGAGGGAACAAGACAGTAGAGGTGACGACCGTAGTCCGGACCCGAGGGGCGAGTCACTCTGGGATGACGGGTGGTCGCTCTTCCACCAAGTCTTTTGCCGACTCCGGCTGTCCCGAGGTGGGTGGCGGGGTCGGAGGAGATCATGGTGGAAGAGGTGACGATCCAGATTCGGACCCGGGGGCCAAGTTGCTTCGGAAGGACGAGCGGTTGTTCTTCCATCATGATCTTCTCCGGACTCTGACTGCCCCGACGTGGGTATCAGCGTCGGGGGAGATCATGGCTTGGACTTCCGGACCATCGGTGAGATTGAGGGGGGAGAAATAAGGGGCGTCCCGAGCTTGTTGTTTGCAACTGTGAAGGTTCTGTTGCCAGAGTTCTCTACCAGGCCGAACCTTCACAGTTACAATCAACTAGCTCGGAATGGTGCGCTTCTCCCGATCTCTGGGTGTTGATCTGCTTTCGACCGGGCCCCGTGGGTCGGCGGGAAGCCGACCGAGACATGGGGCCTGGGGGGCACGCCGAAGGCGGTGCCTTAAAACTTTGAATTAAACTTTCTTTCTGGTTTCTTCAAACAGAGGTGGGATATGGCGGAAGTGAATTTTCTCCACTTGCATGGCGGAAGTGGGCATGAGGCTTCGGCTTCAGGACCTGTGGAGCTGAACTAGTCGTTTTGGCGAAGAGGGTAGTTGTGTTGGGCCTTCGCGACGTTTCGAGAGCGGCCCAAGAGTCGCACTCTTTCGTTTGGAAGTCCAAGGGACGTTCTCTTTTACTATAAATCTTCCCCCCCCCCTTAGATCAAGTCTCATTTTTTACTTTTACTCTCTCTCTTCAGTTCTTACTCTTTGCCTTCGAAGTTTTTAGCTCTTTGGTGGTGGTGCTAGCTGACGCGGCAAGGCGTTTCTTGTTTCCGGCAAACTTTCCGACCGCATCTATCATTTCAAGGTCAGTCCCCCTCCCTTCTCTCTTAGAAAATGGTTAAGATTGTGTCTTCGGATGAGACCCCCGCCTCGGAGCAAGCAGTAGTTTGAGGGGGCGAAGGGAAGGAGACGGTGGAGCCGAGCGATCAGAGTGTCGTTCGTCCGGATAGAGAGGGAGAAGTCGCCGAGCTGCCTAAAGAGGTCGAGGCGGTGTCCCAGAAGGGTAAGGCCGTGGTCACGATCGTGGAGACGCCGAAGACGGCGGGAGCGTTCGGTCGGCAGCCCATTGTTCTGTCGAGCGTGGGAGGTGTACGGGACTATGCCGAGGACACCTTGGAGAGAGTGACCCAAGGCACGTCTAAATTGGTGGAGGAGAATGAGCCGAGGGAGCTGTCCGAGGTGGACCACACCATCTCTTCTCTCACCGAGGGTGACCTTCGTCTGGTCCGAGAGGGTTTTCGGATCCCCGCCGACTACGGACTGCTCCTCCCTGGGCTGGGATTCCGAGCCAACACAAAATCCTCGTCGGACGTGTGCGTCTTTCCGGTCGACTCCCTTATTGCCGGACTCCGTTTTCCCCTCCACCCGTTCGTTGTCGAGGTCTTGACGTGGTACGGCTTGAGCCCCGCCCAGCTGATGCCGAACACTTGGAGGCACGTCATGGCATTCGTCCTCCGATGCCAAGAGGTCGGCGCCAAGCCGAGTATGTTCCTCTTTCAGAGTTTCTACCGACCCTGCCAGCCAAGGCGAGACGAACAAAGGTTCTATCTTTCGCCCAGGACGGGTGTGAAGCTGATCGAGAATCCTGACTCGATCAAACATTGGAAAGAGAAGTACTTCCTCATCCGAGCCCCTGCGCCGTGGGTGATACCGACGGTTTGGGCAAAGGATGGTCTGCCCAAGCGGACCAAGAAGGAGGCGGCGCTGAGTGATGAGGAGGCGGAGGTCCAGAAGAAGCTCCTCGCCCTGCCAGCGCTAAGCTGGAAAGAAATTTTCGAGGAGGATCTGTTCCGAGGGGGTCTCAGTCCGATCGACCCTAGTATGCTTCTGGTATTTATGCTCTCTGCTTAAAGTTTATGAAAAATTTTTCTAAGTTTTTTCATTCGGCTTGTGCAGAGACGATGAAGCTGGACTACAAAGCTCTGGTGGCGAAGGGCCGGTCGGAGCAGGAGGCAAAGAAGAAGAGGCCTGCGGCGGGGCCTCAGGACAGCCGAGCCTCGAAGAAGCCTTCAGTCGTGAAGGCTGCCGACCAGCCGGAGGTCATGGTCCTCGAGCAGGGGGAGGTCATGGTCCTCGACCCTCCTGCCTCGGGTGCGCCGACACTGACCCCGAAGGGGGATGCTCCTGGTTCGTCGAGCGGTGCGTTCGGCGTGAAGGAGGTGCTGTCCCTCCAGGTTCCGCCCTTTACTGCTGAGGCGGAGAAGATCTTGACCGAGCGTCATAAGCAGATCTTCGTCCCTGATTGGCATGTGATGAAGGTCGACGGCTTCTTGGGCGACGGTAACATCTGCATGGAGGCGGTGAGGCACCTGCCGACCCCAAAGGATCGAGCGGCCCTGAAGGCCGGGCTAGCAGGGGACGCCACGATGCAGATTGCTCGGAATACCATGTCAGTAAGTAGGCCGAGCTCTCCCTCATCAAAATTTCTTTCTTAGAATTTTTCTAAGTCTTTGGGTTCGGATTTTAATCTGCTATTCTTTTTCAGACCCTCTGCCACTTCAACTTCCTGCTTGAGGATTTTGCGAACAAGGAGCAGGAGAACGAACGGGAGAGGGCGGAGCGTGTCAAGGCCACGCAGCTGCTTGATGCCGAGCAGCTCCTCTCATCGAAGAGGGCTGTCGAAGTGAAGGGGCTGGAGCAGCAGCTGGCTAACGCCATTCAGCTGTCGAAGGATGCGGCGGCCAAACTTGAGGCCTCGGAGAAGGAGGCTGCCGAGTTGAAGGAGGCACTGGCCAACGCTCGGTCGGAAGCGGAGAAGGCTCGGAAGAGGGCCGACAAGATCATGGCCAAACACCAGAAGAAGTTGAAGAAGGTGAGGAAGGCCGTGCAGGAGGAGGCCGCGCAGCACATGCTCCAGAACATGGAGGATGCCTACGGTCGAGCCCTGCTCCACGTAGCCGCCAAGAACCCGGGCTTCGACACTTCCTCCTACCACTTTTACGACCCCGTGGAAGGGGAGGAGGTTCCCGTGGGGCTGCTCAATCCCGAGGGGGAGACGGAAGGCATCCAGGGGCCGGGCGCGACCGAGGCCGAGGACGAGGAGGACGGCGACTCTGAGGAGGAGGATGGGAGCGAGGACGAAGATGAGGGCGAGGGCGAGAACAAGGCCGAGGGGTCGACGGACCCGAACGACAAAAAGGTCGACCCCTGACTTGTAAGCCTCTTTTAGTCTTTCGTAGTTTTGCTCTTTATTTTGTAAGCCTAATTGCGGACTGGCCACCGCTTTTGTAAACTTGTTCTTGGTTTTGAATGAAAACATTTTGTTTGGCCAAAATTTATCCAAGTGTCGAGTCTCGGATTCTGTGTTTGATTCGGCGTAGAATTCTCCAAGTGTTAGGTCTCGGATTCATCTCTGATTTTCAGGTAAAGTTCGGCCCGGTCACGGAGGTCGCACACCTTCGTAAGGAGCTGGCCAAAACGAAGGGTGAGCTCTCGGATAGCCGACAGAGGCAGTTTCTCATGCTCTTGAAGTTGGAGGAGACGAAGGCGGCTCTTAGGAAGTATTGTCGCGAGTTGTGGCAACTGCGGAAACAACCCCAAGCCCCTTGTCCTGGTGGCGAGGTCGAGCGGCTCCGCAGAGAGCTTACTGCCACCGAGCGGAAGAATGACGAGCTCCTGGCCGAGGTTCAACACATGGAATTATCGGAGAAGGAGCGCTTGGCGACGGAGGAGAAGCTTACTTCCGAACTGGAGAAGGTGTCGACCGAGCGCAAAAGGCTGTTGGCCGAGGTCGACAAGCTGAGAAGGATCACGATAGATAGGGGGATCGAGGTGACCCACTTCCGACGGCTCGCGACTGACAACGCTAACATCTCGGGCTCGTCGAGACCCTCTCATTTGAAGAAGTCGGCGAATGACGACGCTCTAAGAGACAGAATTATCGAACTGGAAGAAGAGGTCGCGTCACTCAAGCCTCTGCCAGTGAGGGCCAACGTTCGCAGCACGTCGTGCACTGGTGAAGAGAGCGAGAAGGGGATTTCCTTCTACGAACCCGCGACACGTCTCCCTACTGGGAGGCGGAGCCCTGCCGACACTCAGAGTAGTGCAGCTGTTTCGTCAAGCGGTGCCTCGGTTGGGACCACAGTCAGGGTCAGCAGCGAAGGGGGGTCACGTTTCGTTGGTTTGGGATCGGGTTCGGAGGGCAGGCCTCGTCGTCCTCGCGTCTCCTTAAACTGAAGTGTTCCCCTTCCGAAGAGACCCTGATCATGCCCACTAAGTTTTTCCTGATTATGGCCCAACTTTGTAGTAGAGTCAGTCTTGTTGTATGGAGAATTAATATGTCTGAATATGAATCCGGATTTTTGATTTGGAAAATTTTGAAGTGTTGGGCTTCGGCAATGTTTTGAAGTCTCGCTACTTGTTTTTTCTTTTCTTTTCAGCTCGAGCCGGGCAACCCATATATTGACTCCCACGGCTCGGATGATGACTCTGAATCCGAGGCAACATCGGGGACGGTGGCTCTGAGTCCTAGGAGCGCCGAGCTGGAGCTATGCCGAGCCGAGAGCGAGCGGGCCCACCTTTTGTCCGTCCTCGGCTTACGGGAAGCCGAGATCCAGCGCCTAGAGAATAAAATTGCCGAGTTGAGCCCCGCAGGAGGGGACGAAGATTCGCAGACCGCTTTCGGCAACGCTCTTCGGGTCAAGTGTATTCGGAACAATCAGTCGAAGATTATAGCCGAGCGGGACGATTTGCTCTCGGAGATCCGACACTTGCAGACCGTAGCAGCGAAGCTCCGGAAAAATGAGGGGGAGCTGTCAGCCGAGGAGGATGGTCAGGCGACCGAACAGTCTAGTGAAGACATTTCTATTTGAACGCTAAGTGTTGTGGGTCGGCGTCGTATTTTTTGTTTTTTGATGCTTTGTAACTGCGGAAAAGATGTGTTTTGTATTATGGCCTGGTTGTTTAGTAAAATATCTTTCATTGCTCTGCATGTTTGTCTTGTTTATAACTGTGTTGGTCGCGCCGAGATCTTTGAACCGAGCGTGTTAGTTCCGATGGCGAGAGTGTTGAACCGAACGGGTTCCTATGAGTACGGTATTTTGTCGTTTAGCGACTCTGACAAGGTACGACACCAACTCCTAGGCTGCTCTGTCCCCAAGGAAGTGCTATCTTGTCGTTTAGCGCAGGTGGCAAGATCTGAGCCGTTGTACGTGGGCACGAATCTCGAGGTGGCTCAGTTCCCAAGAAAATGCTATCTTGTCGTTTAGCGTCGGTGGCAAGATCTGAGCCGTCTGATCGAGATCATGCACGAAAGTTGAGGAGAAAGTGAGTTTTCTCCGTTTGCGAGCTCGGAATGGCACTTGCTCGGCTGCCGACCGAAGACAGGGGGTCTCGGCAGGCCGAGCGACGTGGCTCAACCTGAGCCGTTGGATGACGATGCACATTTCAAGACGGGCACATTTCTCAGGAAAACACTATCTTGTCGTTTAGTGTCCTCGGCGAGATCTGGGCCGTCTGATCGGGATCAGGCGCGATTTTTGAGGAGAAAGTGAGTTTTCTCCGTTTGCAGGGTCGGAATCGCACTTGCTCGGATTCCGACCGGAGAGTGGTCCCACCCTTCTTATCCTCATCCGTCTCTACGAAGTGGGGGAGGGCTCGGACTAGGGACAAGCCGAGCGCTCGCCACAACATAGGAGCTTTCCGAGAGGCAATCTTTAGGGGTGGATTTGAACCAAGTGTTTGACTTCGGGATTATCGCGCAGTTCGATGCTGTGGGAGCAATTCCGAACGGCGATCTACCCCTGGTTCGTCCGGGGACGAGCCGAGGAGGTAAAGTCGAACCGAGTGTTGGACTCCGAACCATCGGTGATATTTCAACGGTTGTGGGAGCAATTCCGAACGGTGATCTACCCCTGGCTCGTCTGGGGACGAGCCGAGGAGGTAAAGTCGAACCGAGTGTTGGACTCCGAACCATTGGTGTTAGTTCAACGGTTGTGGGAGCAATTCTGAACGGTGATCTACCCTTGGCTCGTCCGGGGACGAGCCGAGGAGGTAAAGTCGAACCGAGTGTTGGACTCCGAACCATCGGTGATATTTCAACGGTTGTGGGAGCAATTCTGAACGGTGATCTACCCCTGGCTCGTCCGGGGACGAGTCGAGGAGGTAAAGTCGAACCGAGTGTTGGACTCCGAACCATTGGTGTTAGTTCAACGGTTGTGGGAGCAATTCCGAACGGTGATCTACCCCTGGCTCGTCCGGGGACGAGCCGAGGAGGTAAAGTCGAACCGAGTATTGGACTCCGAACCATTGGTGTAGCTCAACGGTTGTGGGAGCAGTCCTGAGCGGCAATCTACCCCTGGCTCGTCCGGAATTGAGCTGAGGAGGTGAAGTCGAGCCGGACGTGGACTCCGAACCATTGGTTGAAATCAAAATTTAAAAAGCACATGATAAGAGCGGAGAGAAGCATACAAATTCATAAGTACGAAGAGAGCTTTCATTATTGATAATCGACGGCGAACCGTTTTACATAGTACAATTCATGAAAAAAGGTTACAACTTGGAGGAGAGGAATGGTTCGACACCTCGGGTTACTCAGAGAGGCGCTGGGGCGCTCTCTTGGTATTTCAGAAGGTGGTCGGCATTCCAGGTCCTCGGAATCTCTCTGCCCTCCAGGTCTTCAAGACGATATGTCCCGGGCCGAACTACCCTCGTGATCCTGTACGGCCCTTCCCAGTTCGGAGCCAGCTTGCTCTTCTGACTGGGGAAGGATATGGCTAGCTTTCTCAAGACCAAATCCCCTTGCTTAAGGTTGGCGGGTCGGACCTTTTTGTTGTACGCTAGTTCAATCCTTCTTTGGTAAGTCTGCTGCCGAATTGACGCCCTTTCCCTCAGTTCATCTATCAGGTCTAAGTCTGCTCTGAGGTCCCTGGCATTCTGTGCTTCGTCATAGGCTGTGAGCCGAGGGGAAGGTATTCCGACCTCGAGAGGTATCACGGCCTCGGACCCATAGGTGAGGTTGAAAGGGGACTCGCCTGTGAGGGTCCGCTTGCTAGTGCGGTAGTTCCATAGGACGTTGGGGAGTTGGTCGACCCATAAGCCCTTGGAACTTTTGTCCAACCTTTTCTTGATGCCTGCGAGGATCTGCCGATTAGCATTTTCTGCCTGTACGTTCGACTGAGGGTGGCAGACGGACGAGAAGCGCTGCTGGATGGCCAGGTCGTCGCATATAGCTCGAATGCTGCGCCAGTGAACTGAGTCCCATTGTCCGTCACGAGGACACGAGGGACGCCGAACCTACAGATGATGCTCTTCCAGAAGAACTGCACCACCTTGTTCTCGGTTATAGTGGCGAGGGGCTCGGCCTCGACCCACTTCGAGAAGTAGTCGATGGCTACGACCAAGAACTTGAACTGACCCGGAGCCGGAGGGAAAGGCCCTAGTAAATCCTTCCCCCACATTGCGAAGGGGATAGGACTTGATAGGGAGGCGAGGTTGGCCTGAGGGAGGCGACGGATGCTGGAGTGTCTCTGACATGAGCTGCATTGCCGAACGTATCGCTCGGCGTCTTGAAGGAGGGTCGGCCAGAAGTATCCATAATTTAAAGCTTTTCGGGCAAAGGACCTAAATCCTGAGTGTGCCCCTCCAATGCCCTCGTGGAGCTCTTGTAGGGCATATTCGGCCTGCTCCGGAGAGAGGCACCTTAGGTACGGTCGGCCGTCTATCAGAGAGAAAGAGCGTTTGTATAGGATGCCCTCGATCAAGACATACCGCTCGGCCCGAGTTCTGACTCGGCGCGTCTCTTTGGGGTCTTCGGGTAGGAGCCCGTCCCTTAAGAACTCCACCAAAGGCTTCATCCAATTATCTTGTAACATGACCGGCAACGATTCCGCCGAGCCAGGTGTATCGTCTTCGATGCTCGGCTTAGAGAGGACTTCGATCAGTACGGTCTGTTTGAGACCTTGCAGTGAGGACGAGGCCAATTTGGAGAGGGCGTCGGCCTGTGAGTTCTCTTCACGAGGGACCCGCTGGATGAGCGCCTCCTCGAACCGGCCCATGAGGGTCCGAACCTTAGCGAGGTATTTCGCCATCCGCTCGTCTCGGGCCTCGTACTCGCCCAAGACTTGGTTCACGACGAGCTGGGAATCGCTGTGGATTCGGAGGCGCTGTGCCCCAGCACTTCGTGCAAGTCCGAGTCCAGCAATGAGTGCTTCATACTCTGCCTCATTGTTCGAGGCCTTGAAGTTCATGCGGATCGCATACTGGAGGACGAAGTCGTCAGGGCCGTTCAGGATGATGCCGGCGCCGCTTCCTTCATTACAGGAGGATCCATCCACGAAGACTGTCCAAATGGGGGGTCCATTCGGGATGTGACCGACCTCAGGGATAGTGGACTCTACGATGAAGTCGGCGAGTGCCTGCGCCTTAATCGCCGTCCGAGGCTGGTAAGAGATGTCATGCTGGCTCAGCTCTATGGACCACTTCATCAGCCGGCCCGAGGTCTCAGGCTTGTAGAGGATCTGCTTTAGAGGTTGGTCGGTGAGGACAACCATCGAGTGGGACTAAAAGTATGGCCGAAGCTTCCTCGCCGCCGTGACTAGGGCATAGGCCATCTTCTCTATCTTCGGATAGCGGAGCTCGGCGTCCCGAAGCACTTTGCTCATGTAGTAGATGGGCCTTTGGGACCGGTCCTCCTCTCTTACCAAGACA
This sequence comes from Hemerocallis citrina, assembly GCA_017893485.1. Lineage (NCBI taxonomy): Eukaryota > Viridiplantae > Streptophyta > Magnoliopsida > Asparagales > Asphodelaceae > Hemerocallis > Hemerocallis citrina. The sequence goes on along the minus strand of JACEHZ010000512.1, from coordinate 885,040 downwards.
GCGCTCAAGGTCTGCTCGGAAGCAGCCAAGTAGACGAAGAGAGTCTCGCCCGGGACCGGTTTGCTGAGCAGAGGGGGGTTCACCAAGTAGGCCTTCAGTTGGTCGAACGACTCTTGTTGTGGTTGGCCCCATTCAAAACCCTTAGCCCCTCTGAGTGCTTTGAAGAAGGGGAGGCACTTTTCCCCCGACTTCGAGAGGAACCGACCGATAGCAGCGAGCCGACCAGTAAGCTTCTGCACCTCTTTGATGTTCTGAGGCGGGGCCATGTCTAATATGGCCTTAATCTTCTCGGGATTAGCTTCGATTCCTCACTGGCTCACCATGAAGCCGAGGAACTTTCCCGAAGAGACCCCAAACGCACACTTGTTCGGGTTCAGCCGCATGCTGTGCCTTCTCAACACGTCGAAGGCCTCCTGGAGGTCGGCCACATGATCAGTGCCTCGGACGCTTTTGACGAGCATGTCGTCAACGTACACCTCCATGTTCCGGCCTATCTGGTTCTGGAAGACCTTGTTGACGAGGCACTGGTAGGTGGCGCCCGCGTTCTTCAAGCCGAACGGCATGACCCGGTAGCAGTAGAGGCCTTGGTCGGTGACGAAGGAGGTCTTCGGAATGTCCAGAGGGAACATTCAGATTTGATTATAGCCGGAGAAGGCATCCATGAAGCTGAGGAGCTCATGGCCCGAGGTGGCATCAATAAGGGTGTCGATGTTCGGGAGAGGGAATGGGTGCTTCGGACACGCCTTATTTAGGTCGGTGAAGTCAATGCATATTCTCCAGGAGCCGTTGGACTTCTTGACCATTACAACATTCGACAGCCACTCGGGGTAGTTAACCTCCTGTATGAACTTAGCCTTCAAAAGCTTATCCACCTCCTCCTTGATGGCCTGCTGTCGCTCGGGAGCAAACTTTCGTCTCTTTTGCTGAACCGGTTTGCACCCTGGTTCGACACTTAGGCAGTGGAAGAGCAACTCCTCGGAGATGCCGGGCATGTCCGCGGCCAACCAGGCGAATAGGTCGCGGTTATCCCGGATACATTTGACCAAGTCTGAGCACAGCACGGTCGGTAGGGACTTGCTGATGAGGAATTTCCGGCTCGGATCCTCGTCCGAGAAGAGTACTTCTTCTAATTCGTCCGCCGGCTCGGACGTTGGCCGAGCGTTCAGCTCGGGGATTTCAAGTGTCTCGAGCGAGAGCACTGGTCCTGCAGTCGAAGTCATGTAGCACTTCCGGGCTGTTTCTTGGCTTCCCCTGACTTCCCCTACTCCCGACCGAGTGGGGAACTTCATTTTGAGATGGTATGCCGAGGGGACAGCTTCCAGGGCAGCTAGACCGGGTCGGCCCAGAATGACATTATACGCTGCCGGGACGTCGACGACCATGAAGTCCATCGGCTCGGTCCGGGTAGTAGGGGTGCTTCCCGCGGTTACGTCCAGGGTTATCACCCCCTCGACAGTTACCGGGACCCCCGTGAACCCGTGGAGTGTGTAACCGGCCGGCTTGAGACGGTCTCGGGACAGCTGTAGGCCTCGGAAGGCCGAGAGGAAGAGAATATTGATCGAACTCCCATTGTCAACTAAGATCCTCTACACCTTGAAGTTGGCCATGTGGAGGTCGATGACGAGGGCGTCACAGTGTGGGGTTCGGACCCCTTCGAGGTCTGCATCAGAGAAAGACATAGGGACGCCGAGACCTTTGGGAGGAGGGGCACTGTGAACCGAGTTAACCTCTCGGACGAAGGCCTTCCGAGAGGAATTAGAGGAGCCTCCCATGGGGCCTCCGTGGATCAGGTGCAGAACCCGTTCTTCCTCGAACTCGGGTGTCTCCTCGCGCCGCTCGGTGCGCTTGTTAGCCCCCCGAGGCGGAGGAGTGTTGCGATCCGCCCGATCGTTAGCCTTCATGAATTTGGCCAACTGCCCCCTCCGGATGAGGGCTTCTATCTCATCTCTCAATGCCCGGCAGTCGTTCGTGTCGTGGCCGTGATCCCGATGGTAACGACACCATTTATCTTTGTTCCTCCTCTTTGCCGGGGTGTGCATCCTTGGAGCTGGAGGGATGACTCCCTCCTTCTCCACTTCCATCAGGATGGTGGAGACGTTTGTGGTGAGGGGAGTGAACTTCTCAAACCTTGGGGGAGGGCGACGCTGACCGCCGTTGTCCTTCTGAGCTTTCTTGGACCCCTCTTCCCCCGTCGCCTTCCTCTTCGACCCCGAGGAGGACCCTCCGAAGCTCGGGAGGGCTTCAGCCTCCTTGGCTCGGATATACTTCTCGCACCTCAGGAGGAGGTCGGCGAAGTCATGCGGGAGCTTCTTGGCTAGGGACGATCGGAGGTTGGCATTGAGGACGTTCGACTGGAACGCCACTGTCGCCACTGACTGGTCTAGGGAGGCGATAGACCTGACCTCTGCGGTGAATCTTTTCACATAGTCCCGCAGCTTCTCTTCCCTTTCCTGCCGCAGGTTCAGTAGGGAGAGGCTTGTCTTCTCGGCCCGTCTGCTACTCACGAAGTGAGTTATGAACAGTGTTTCAAACTGCTCGAACGAGAAGATGGAGGAGGGAGCGAGTCTGGAATACCATTCCCGAGCTGACCCCCTGAGGGTGGCAGGGAAGGTCCTGCAGAGCACGGCGTCGGAAGCTTAATGGATCAGCATCAGGGTCTTGAAGCTTTCGACGTGGTCAACTGGGTCGGATTCCCCTGAGTACGTTTCAAACTGCGGAGGTTTGAAACCCCTCGGTATGTGGGCCTCCATGATCGACCGAGAGAAAGGGGGTCTGCTGGGACGGACCGTGCCTGCTCGGGACTCCTCCCTGTCCATGCGGCCAATACGCCTTTCCACCTCATGGAGACGGCGGATGAGGGCGTCGTCCCTCCGCTGGTGATCATATGACCCCCCCGGACTCCTCTTCATAGGAAGGGGAGCGCGGACTGCGGCGTCGGTAGTCCTGGGACCGGCGAGGACTGTAGTACTGCTGCTGGCGACTGGGAGCCGGGGAAGGACTTCGGGTTCGGCGATGAGGACTGGGATCCCTCGGGGGCGTTGGAGCCCTCTAGGCATTTTGGACGTTCTGCCAAAGGTTGAGAGCCTGCAGTACGGTCTCCTGAAATTGGAGGAACTCGGCACGAGTGATAGGTGCCTCACGGTCTCTCGGATGATGCCGATCCCCGGGGGAATGCGGTCTCCTCCTTCGGCGCTCGGGAGATGCCGCTCGGCCTCTGCGGTCCGGAGACCTGCTACCGTCTCGGCGACGAGGGGAACGCTCACCCTGATGTTGGCGGGAGGTTCCCCCTCGGGCCCGCCTCTCATCGAGGTGTGTGCGGAGGTCCTCATCTTTTTGACGGTTCAGGACTGTGTTGCGGAGGTCGGGATGATGGGAAGCCATCGAATCCGAGGATCCGTTATGAACTGACACATGGTCCTAATAGAGGGGCTGCTTCTGCTTCCGGCCGTTATGGCCGGAAGGGCCATTGTTGGGTTGCTGCTTGGGATGAGGAGGTTGGACCTGCTGGGCCGGTGGAGGAAGATCGGGGTGCGGAATAGGATTGACAGGGACTTCCTCCGTAGGGTCGGCAGGATTGGCCACCCGGTTGGACCCTCTAGATCTGACCTTCTTTGGAGGCATGGTTGGAGAGGACGACAAGGAAAGGGCTGAGGCTGTTCGTGTGGTTGTTCCCACAGACGGTGCCAATCTGTTACCGCTGATTTCGGTGTGGGGGTAAACAGATAGAATTTGTGAGCTCGAGAAAAACCTGAACAGTTGACTCAAGCCTTCTTGCTCCTGGCGCAACCTGCAAGGAAGTGCGCGACACCGGGGTTGATTCCGGCGACGCACCCTCCGACGCTCTTGTCAGTAATCAGAAGAGATTAAGAAAGAGCTTAAAGTGGTGAAAAAGTGATTAACCTGGTCATGGTGGTAGAGGGGTGGTATTTATAGTCGCCAGGGGAGCCGTTTAAGGGCCTGATTTCCTGTGTAACAGCCAGGAGCAAAATCCTCAGTCTGTTTAGGAAATCTTTCCTTGATTCCCGGTGGGAGCAAATCAGGGCCGTTGATTTGGCCGAATCAGGGGTCCTGATTTGTCTCTCGTTGGTTTGGGTTCGCCTTAGGTCGGGACCCGTACCCAATAGGTGTGGATCCGTTCGCGGGTTATTGGATCTGTGAGAAGGAGATTCAGTACCCGCCTTGGATCCACTTGTATGTGAAATTACCATTTTACCCCCGAGCATCAAGATTCGCGCCCAATCTTGGCGGTTCCGATTTAACCCCATTTTTAGCCATATCAGTGATAAAGTCTTTTATTAGGTAGTGGTCTTAAGTATGCGTAGATATTAGTTGAATTTTTTGTAGGTTTTATTATAATATTGTCTCCTTCTTGATCCATTTTTATATTATCTTTAGTCATATCTAGATTTCTTAAGGCTTTTTGTGTTTCCTCTGAATTGAGATTTGCCATTAAATTTTCTATTTCTAAAATATTTATATTAAGTTTTGTTATAGCTTTTAAGTCCTTCATACTTTTTTTATGTCTAGTTCTTCCTCTGAGTTCTCTATAATATACCTACTTAGTTCTTATATTCTTATTTATGATTTTTAGGTCTTTTTGTATATTGCCTACGAATTCTGGACCATTGTAATTTTATTATAATTCTTGGGTGGTTATCATATAAATTTGTAATTCTATTTTTTAATTTAATTTATGTATTGATGTTTCTACTTTTGGATTATTATCCAAACCAACTTAATTCTTATAGTTTAATATTTTGTGCACTAATAGGTGTTGGCAATACCAACTTTGTAACACCCCGTATTAAGAATTATATATATATAGAGAGAGAGAGAGAGAGAGAGAGAAATATTCGGTTGCACACTACTTTGGTGAGCACTCCGTGAGCACTCACGAAATAGAGCACCTATGAAAAATCCGAACCGCTCATATTGTTCTATATGCCTAAGATAGCCTAAAAATAAAAAATCAAGTAATTTGAAGTTCATTTGCCTATGATTTACATCATCACAAAATTGTATGGCTGAAAATTCTAACAGCATGATGGATGGGCAAATGAACTTTAAATTACTTGATTTTTTATTTTTAGGCTATCTTAGGCATATACAACAACATGAACGGATCAGATTTTTCATAGGTGCTCTACTTCGTGAGTGCTAACGGAGTGCTCACCAAAAGTAGTGTGCAACCGAACTCATATATATATATATATATATATATATATATATATATAATTGAGTTGGTTCTATAGAGGTTCCTATGGGGGCGTCATATAGGAATTTGTTGTAGAGGGGTGGGGACCACCCGGTGGCATGCAGTTTTTGAGCTGATGTTGCTGCCCACGTGTACGGTTGGGGGCCCACATGAGGCAGCAAAGGCTGCACTTGCCTGCTCTCTTGGATGACATGGTGCGGAGGGGGGGGGGGGGGCGGTTTAAAGTGATACGCAGCGGTTGGCTGCTGTCCACGTAGGCAGTGGGGCCCGCCGGGGGGGGGGGGGGGGGTTCTGCTGTGTGAGATATGAGATTTGATTTGTCCCATATCGGGAGTACTGGAGATTAATAATAATAATAATAATAATAATAATAATAATAATATATATATATATATATATATATATATATATATATATATATATATATATATATATATATATATATATATATATATATATATATATATATATATGGGTAAAAAGGATATGAGCAACTTGCTCATTTAGTAAATGAGCAATTAATGATATGTCATGCATGTGATACATTGGACAACTAACTCTTTTAAGGTTTTTTTAATCACATGCATGCCACATTATCAATTGCTCATTTACTAAATAAGCAAGTTGCTCATACCCATTTTTCCTTATATATATAGAGAGAAATCTTCGGTTGCACACTACTCTATTTCTATATATACAAATAATTCCAGAGACTATTTTACTCACACCTGGGAATCTTCGAGAATACCCCACACCACAAGCTATGGCGCCTCATCACACGAATACCCCATGAGCGTCACCTCGACCCCGATAATTCTGGAAATCAATCCCACACTACAAGTAATTCCGGAGACTATTTCACTCAAACCTGAGGTCCATAACCCATGTTCTCATTTTATCATATCACCATCTACTGCCTGTCCTTATCTTTTTAAGTTAATTAATTAATTACGAATCTCCTAGAGTTTGTGTACCCTACTGGACTTAACTCAACTGATCAACAACAAGCCTCAACAGGCCAAACCACAAAATCTCAACTGCCGGTATACTAGGGTCCCACACTCCCTCTAGAGACTCATAACTTAACCATTAATACAAAACTTTCATTACAACTCATACTTCTTTTATATTAAGAAAACGTTTCGAAAATAATATAATCTGTAGCAAAATGATATTTAGAACAGTAGGTCATTAATCCAAAAATATTAAAGAATCAATTGTTTAAAAGAACATCAGAAAAAATTAAGAAACCACCAGTCAGAGCAATGGCAGTCGACTACATACTGTAGTCGGTCGACTGTCCATCGTAAATATCCAAAACTTTAAGAAAACATTAATCAAAGCAGTGGCAGTCGACTTCATACTGTAGTCGGTCGACTGTCTCGCGTAAAAATACAAAACTTCAAGAAAACATTAATCAGAGTGGTGGCAGTCGACTGTCCCATATGAAAATCCAAAACTTCAAGAAAACACTGCATCCAGGATCGCGACGGTCGACTGCCGAAAATAACCGGTCGACTATCGTACCTGCAGACTGCAATTTGAGTTTATGCATGTTTCAACTGATACGCTGTTTTACTTTATAAAAACAAAATCTGTATAAAGTACATTCCCGAGATGATCAAACGTGACTTGTAGAGCATATAAGAGTTCATAAAACAAATCAAAACGACCTCGAATTAATAAAATAGCAATTTATTGAATTTCTTCAAAATAAGACATGAATATGTGCATATATCAAAATAGGGTATTTGAGAATCAATTATGTGTCAAAATAGGGGATACATTGTTCAAAACCATCTCAGTGTTAAAATAATTAAGATTAAATCAAATCTATATAAAACTAACAAAAATTCAATTCCTTCAAAAACAATGAAATGGAGTATAGGCATATGTGTATGTGGTATATCTAAATCATAAAGAAACCATTGTAAATACGCAGTATAGAATTCTAATTTATCTCAGTAATTGAAAACAACTCAAATTCAATTGAAGACTTCACATAATCACAAAAACCAAATTTCGGTCATAATGTATCAGACCCGAAAACAACCCTTTTTCTCAGAACTTCAAAACTTGATTTTTAGATTCGATAGTAGTTCGTGTAATTCATTAAACTCCTTCAAAATCATTCACAATAGTTTACCCATGCATATAAGTAGTTATAACAATCATTAATCAAGTTTTACTCTACGAAGAACCCCAAACAGAGCTTATGCATTTCATACACAGTGAAGAGTAATCCTTTTATCCATTTTATGTAATATTATCATACGACACATCATAACAAGTCAGAATAGCAAGTATATGGGAAAACAACCTACTCATGATTTCTATTAGGTTCTTTAACGATCTCAAGTCATCTATATGAAATTTTAAATCATCAGAGCATGGATTTCAAGTAAAGATTCAATTTTTAATTCATCTATTCATAAGAATTTATTATATCTTTATATAATCATCTAACATGCTTTCTAATAGATAAACGATCGCATACAACATGCTTAGAACAATAAGAAAAACAAACACTAGTCACTCACCTCTTTGAAGAATTAACCGAATTAATAAAGAATGAGAAAAAATCATTCTTTTGCAAAATTCAAGATCATCTCTTCGAAACTCCAAGAAATTCATAGTAAAAATATATTTTATTTTTGCAGAGGAGAGGGACGGCTATAGTGTCCATAATATAGGCCAAAATCTGGAGTTATTAGGGTTTTACAAGTTTATGGAAACATCCCTTAACAAATTATTACTTTACATATATAAATATTTCTTTAATAAACTAATTAAATAAGTTAAATAAATTAAAATAAAACCAAATCTTTTTACTACTGAGTTATCCAACCATCAAGCATAGCCCAGAAATTAAAAAAATTCAGATTTGTACTCAAAGTGGTAATTTTGCACAAAAGTCCATCTTTTTGTAATATTTGCAAATATGTCATAAAATATTCGTAAAAATCCAGAAAATTCAGAAATAATATCTAAAAATAAATATTAGATTTTCCAATTAAAATTTTCTGACTTTTACTTTCCATGAAAACATTTGCACAAGATCCACTTAAATTCCATATTTGCAAAAACACCATATTTATTTAAATCTTTACCAAATCAACACTAGATAGAATTTAAATAGATTTTATTTTCAATGATGACCATGTCAAGCCCAAAAATCAGTAAAAATGAATTTTCTTTATTTGTTTGAGATCCAAACGGCATTTTCCATAAAAGCCCCTCTCTTTCGAAGTATTTATAAAAATAGTTTTTTTATTCAGAAATATCCCAAAAATTGGGATATACTTAATTATAAATAGGAGAAAGTATCCAGAAATTTAAAATTGGAACCAAAAAAATATTTGCACGTGTTTTGTACGTATAAAATTGAGAAATTCATAAAATAGTCAAATAAATTCAAATAAATCTGAAAATTAAAATATCATAAATAAATAAGAAAAATCAATCATTAACCATAAAATTTTAAGAATTCAAAATTTCCTAACTCTGCACGTGTGTTGCACGTGCAAAATTGCAATTTCAAGAAAATAGTCATAATAGTTAACTTTACCAATAAAATATTATTTAGTAATGCAAAATGAATCTTTTTATTTTGCGGGGTGTTATATCATCCCCTCCTTAGAAAAGTTGTCCTAAGAACTACTATAAGCAAAAGAAAACAAAATACAAAACTTACAAAACAGTTTCAAAAATTTACTCTATCATTATTTTTATAGTTGGATTTAATTACTAAGCAAAACAAAACTAACATTTGATTATAGCTCGAAGAGTAAAAGGTGAAAACTGACATGGCAAAAGTATAAGAAATTCAACAGAATACACAATAAATCCCAAAACACGAGAAAATAGTAAGGCTATTCTCATAGAATAAGAAGTCAAAAAGTGAAAAGATGAAACCCAAATATAAAAAGGTTGATAACCATACAAACAACAAGGAACACAAACTTAAAGGTTATATAAACAAATAGTTTCGAGAAAATAACCAGTCAAGATACATAGAAATACTAACAAATTTAGCTAAGTAAAGAAAATATTAATAACAATAAATGCAAGAGACATATAATAATGAGTATACTAGTGAATGTTGATATTATAATCAATACTCTAAAAGCACATTAAACGGTAAAGAACAAAATAGACCAAAAAAATAAAATAAAATTATATATATATATATATATATATATATATATATATATATATATATATATATAAGAAGACTTAAAAGAAGTTCATTGAATATTACAAAAGTAAGTGTCAAACCATTAATTAGGACGTGGAAAAAAAGGTAAGTGAGAAATCTAAAATATTACAGAATTGGAAAACGGTAGCAATAAATAGTAATCACAAAAGAATGAAAACTTAGACCATAGTTGATGTACTCAATCTTAAAAAATTTGTAAACACAAAAATAGAGTAAAATCAACTATACTAGTTCAAATTGTATGGAAACATAAAGTGTAGTTGTATAAACAAAATGGCATAAAAAATATTTTTTTACCATTAGTTTCATTATATAAGCAAACAGTTTTGAAATATCAATTAGCAAATAGGTAGAAAATCTTGCCTCCTTAATATCAAGTTGCATGTTTGCCTTCACGACATCAGGTTGCAGGTTGCCGTCTGGATATTCGGTTGCACATTTTGCCTCCCCGACATACAGTTGCAATTTGCCTTCATTGATATCGAGTTGCATATTTGCCATCTCGACATTAGGTTGCACCGAAATGGTGAAATGGAAGATGTAACCTTCCAAATGCACAGGGATATGGGACATTTAATTTAAATATGATGTTATGTTTGAAAATTCGCGATATAAAAAATAGTAGCAAAAGTAAGAAATGGAGTTGAAAATCACACGATGGAATATTAAAATAGATGCATAGATTATAAATATCAAACACAATAGTACAAAATAGTAGTAGTGAAAATGATTTATAAAAGTAAGGAGAAAATTAAAGGGATGAAATACATGCATAAGCACAATGCAAATGTGGATGTTTAAATAAATATGCAGTGCAGCAAATTTACACGATAAATATATCAAAAAATTATACAGTAATGTACGATTTAAACAAGTGTAAAATGATAGCATAACAAGTATGTTGAAATATATGGTACATATAAAGTAATTAGTAGGAAGTACATGTAGAAATCAAGAATGTAATGATAATAAAAATCAAGTAAAATATAAGTAGTTGGTGCATATAGTACATTCGGGAAGTGTAAAGTAACAAAATTAATAAGTAGCTTTAAATGGTGGAAAGTAAATATAACAAAAAAAGTAAACAGTAAGTAACAATAAAGGTATTGAATATAAGGTGCAAAAACATAATCAATAATAAAAATTTAAATGTGCAGAGGTATATCATATTTATATGAGTAAAATATTGCAATCAAGTTTAAATGCTTCAAAATAAATAAGACAATACAAAATAATGGAAAATATAGTATCGAGAAAATATAGTATAATGTGATGGGCGGCCGTTGGATCAAGATGAACTTGATCCAACGGCCAGCAACACTGTTTTCACGGATCTGTGAAAAGAGACCTGTTTAAAATGGAGAATTGCTATATTTATATATATATATTGAAAATGGGTTCGTTTTCAATGGGTTGGAAAACAGTGATCTGAGCCGTTGGATCGCTCTTGATCGTGATCAACGGCTCAGATCGCAGCCCCTCAGATCTGCTCAGATCTCCCACTAAAAGCAGAGGAGCATTTTGGGAACTTGATGCTAAAAAATGCTTCAGGCTTAGCGTTTTTGGCGTGAAGTTTATTTTTTGCGCAAAGTTATACTTATGCCATTGTTGGAAATAACGACCTAAGTTGTTTTTAAAAAAAAAACAATTCAACCTAGGCCGTTGTTCCCAACAATGGTCTAGGTATGTACAAGTGTTTTTTCAAACACTTGTACATGCTCATATATTGATCTCCCTCACTTGTAATGCGACCCCTCTCTCTCTCTCTCTAGAGGTCCCAAAACCCATTCCCCAAACCCTAGCTCTACTCCAACCTCCTCTTCTCGATCTCTCCCTCTTCTCGAAGCCTTTCTATCTCTCTCACACTCTCCCGAATATCCCAAACCCCAACCTAATCTAAAATCCCAAATCACCTGAACCCTAGCACAAATTCTTCGAAACCCTAGACTCTACAACTTGTACATCTACAGCAGCGGCTCCTCACATCTTCGACAACTCTCTCACTTTCTTTGGACTAGGTATTCACTTTTTCACAATTTAGTATAATGAACTATGTTAATTTATTGTTTTTTTTTCTTTCAATTTTTTAGTTTGATTTTTTGTATTATGTATAGTATTCTAAAATATAGAGAATCTATAATTTTTGTATCATGTGTGTTGTATATATTTTGTTGACATTTTTGTAGATGTAGTGTTAGTTGTAGTTGTAGAATATAGGAAAAGTAAACAAATGAGATCCAAAAATTTTCAAATTTTACAAGTAGGTCGGACTCACCGCGCAAAAGGCAACACAACTTGTAGAGGTTTTTCCCTCTCACGGTTTGCAAGATACATCTGTTGATCACTTTTATTCAATAAAATTGATATAAAGCAATACACAGTCGTACATTACAAATCGAGAGTCGGAACTCACCTCTACAAGTTGCGTTGGCCTGTGTTTGGTGTGCCAGACATAACGGCTGAATTTTGGAATTTTTGCATCTCGTTTGTGTTGTTTTGTCGCGTATATGGAAAAACTTCTATATACCTCGAAACTTTTTTTAGTACGGTCTCACTAGAAAACCGCTCAAGCGAAGTCCAAAAAATACGAAACTGTGCGAGTAGGTCGGGCTAACCATTCACAACCTAACGCAACTTGTAGTTGCGAGTTCCAACCCACGGTTTGTGAGATACGCCAATGTATCCCTTTCCACTCTTTTTTCAAGAGTGAAAGGGATACACGGCCGTATCTTTCAAACCGTGGGTCGGAACTCGCTTCTACAAGTTGTGTTGGCTCGTGTGCAGATAGCCTGACCCAATCATAAAGTTTTGTATTTTTTGGAGGTCGTTTGTGTAGTTTTCTCACGTATTTTGTTATGTATTTAGCGAGTTTTCAATAGAGAACTGGCTGAAAAGTTACGAAATTTTGCGAGTAAGTCGTTTTCGCCACTCACAAGCTAACACAACTTGTAGTTGCAAGTTCTTACCTACAGTTTGCTATATGCGTCGGTGGATCGCATTCCGCTATTTTTTCAAGAAACAAAGCGATACACGGCCGTATCTTGAAGACCGTGAGTCCAAACTCGCTTCTACAAGTTGCGTTGACTTGTGTGCAGCAATTTAGACCTAATTGCAATATTTGGTATTTTTTGAAAGTCGTCTGTGCGGTTTTCTCACGTATTTTGTTTCTTATCTATATATATGCCATTTTTTGGTGGAAAGATTGTTTTATATTTGCGAACTTTCTTACAGAGAAATGGTTAGAACGAGGGGAACCGGAAGGCCATCTGTTAGTGGTCGGGGCGAACATTCCCCAGAAGTAAGAGAACTATTAATTTTCATTGTGAATTTTGTATATAGTGGTATTGTTACTACACTAATAATAATTTGTTGTTGGCGATTGTAGGTTGGTGCATCCTCTTTGGCAGCAGAACGAGGTCCAGGACCATTTTATAAAGATGTGCTCACCTTGCAAGACCGCCACAAATCTGAGGTAGTGTGGGATGGGACGACACGGAGGTGTAATTTCTGCACTCACGAGACTATGACGGTGCACCCACGTACGGTCGAGTACCTAGTCCAGGCCGGTTTTTACGGAATCAGTATGATGGATTAGGTGAAACTCGACCGAGCACTTCTTGCAGCACTCGTCGAAAGATGGAGGCCGGAGACGCACACCTTCCATCTACCGGTCGGAGAGATGACGGTGACGCTACAGGATATAGGGATGATCTCCGGTCTTCCAACAGATGGGATCTCCATGACGGGTAATATAAATTTTGATAAAAGAGAGCTATGCAATGAATTCCTCGGTACAGAGTTTAGTGAGGAGGATGAGGACAGCTGTGGAAGTTGCACGTTAGCAATGTTGTACAAGACATTGTGTTCGGTAGAGATGATCGGTCTGATGGTACTGTTACAGATTTGGTCATCAGAGCATTTACACTTGGATTGTCCCCGAATTACGAGACCGGCGGATAGTTGGATGGCCGAAGCACCAAATGTGGATATGTTAGCAACTTTAGGCACTACAAAAGAAACACGATTTCCCGGCAGTTTTTTAGGGCTTTACTGGCATTTTTTTATGCCGGTGAAACTTTTACCGGCGTTTATAATAGCGCCGGTCCAAATGTCGCCGAAGCGGGCGTCGCGGAAACGAAGGGGTCTACACCGGCGGTTTTAATGGACGCCGGTAAATGCGACAGATACACCGGCGGTCATAAAACGCCGGTGTATGTCGGTCTCTGAGTGCCGTTCTTTTACCCCTATATACATCCACCGGCGGTCGTAAACCGCCGATGTTTGTACATTCACCGGCGTTTCTATAAACGCCGGTGTAGAACGAAAGTATACCGGCGGTCATAGAGCACCGGTGTATGTGCGTTTATGAGTGCCCGGGTTTCCCTACTTACAATCCCCGGTGCGTCCAAAAAATGCCGGTGTATTTATATACACCGGCGTTTTTTAAAACGCCGGTGTTCGTCGGTGCCGTTACAGCTGACGACATTCACCGGCGTGTGTGGAAATGCCGGTATATCGCATACTCAAACAAATTGATTAGATAGACCGGTGTTTTTAAAATGCCGGTCTAGCTATGCCCGTTTATTTTCGATACTCCGATTTTCCGTTCGATTTCAATTCACAGTTTCATTTACAAAACCTGTAAACTAATTCACAACTGATTCAACCAATTTCGTTGCATATTACTGCGCAAATCACAACCAAACACAAGAATAATTAAAGATAATCAAGTTTCACACGTGTCATATCAACGTCCAAATTCATTGATTAATTAACAGTGTCATAATTAACAAATTAATATAGGGACTAACATCCTAAATATCCAAACAAACCAGTCTGACAAATATCCAAAATATCCCAAATTAAAAATCTGACATAACTCTCATAAAAAAAACCAGTCTGACATAACAACAGCAAGGAAGAGGACATAAGAACAACAACCATACAGCAAGGAGGACATAGGAACAGCAAGGAGGACCGCAGATTCATACCCCTCGAGTAGCTTCAGCTCTGATCATCAGAATTTCCTTCATCTGGGCGACCGCCCTGTGAAAAAAAAAACAATAGTTTAATTCAACAGTAGACCACAATACAGAATATACATATTTTTTGAACTTGCAAAAAGAACTACCTGTATCTTAAATTATAAGATGAAAGTAACAATTGCAAATGAAATTGTTAATGATATATACAGAGGTAAAATAATTACATTGCAATGCTAAAAACATAGTACTTAATTTTGTTTTTAAATATATCTAAAATAACAAAACAAATGAAAATTCAGTATCTAACTTGAAACCTTTATATTCTCCTCCTATTGGGAATATCCACTATCTAAAACAGTAAAACAAATGAAAATTCAGTATCTAAGCATGTCTTTCATGGATTGTTCAGACAATCCATGAAACTGTCATCGTGGACGGAAACCAAATATAAGAAAAATAAGAAAAATAAGGTAGGGCTCATATCAAGTGTATTTTTAGGGAACTGTCATCGTGGAAGGAAACCAAATATAGAAGCCAGAAATGGAAACAGAAAGAAGAATGGTAGAGACTTTGGATACACCAGGCAAAAATAGTGGCATTTTCCTCATCTCTCTCTCATCCCTTGTTTCCCTTCAGCACACGAACACAAAGAGACATCAGCAACAACAGCAAGAGTGACAAGAACAACAATAATAATAAATTATTATGAACAAGATGTCTCATATGGGTTTCCCGATCTCCACTCGAGCCCTCTTTTTCTAATCACAGCCCAATTAAGAACATAGACAACAGCCACTAAACAATCCAATCACAACCGTACCAAAATTTGCCATCCTGGATCTTAATGAAATAAGCTTCATTAACAGTGAAAGAAAATGAGGATGCTAGCAGCATACTTAGTTTGGAAGTGAACCCATTTTGTGTTAAAAAATCATGCCAAAGATGGCAATCAGCTTCATTAACAGTATCTGAAAAAATGAAAATTTCCATTATCTGAGCTTATATGTTGCTCTACTAATTCACTGTACCCAACTAAATCTAAAATTCAATTGTTGTGCATATCAGGCAGGAGGATTTTGGCATACGTACCTATAGCATCCTCAGTTCACAGTGAACCCATTTTGGTTGGCAAAAAACATGCATGCCAAAATGACAATCAGATGCATGAAAATAAGCTTCACTAACAGTAAAAGAAGATGAGGATGCTAGCAGCATACTTAGTTTGGAAGTGTACCCATTTTTGCTTAAAAAATCATGCCTAAGATGGCAATCAGGTTACTTTAACAGTATCTGAAAATGAAAATTTCCATAATCTGAGCTTATATGTTGCTTTACTACTTCTTTAGCCCAACTAAATCTAAAACCCAATTGTTGTGCATACCCGGAGGGTTTTGGCATACAGCTATAGCATCCTCAGTTCACAGTGAACCCATTTTGGTCAAAAAAACATGCATGCCAAGAAGACAATCAGATGCATGAAATCAGCTTCATTAACAGTGAAAGAAAATAGACATGCTAGCAGCATACTGAGTTTGGAAGTGAACCCATTTTTGGTTAAAAAATCATGCCACAGATGGCAATCAGGTTACTTTAACAGTATCTTAAAATGAAAATTTTCAGTATCTGAGCTTATATGTTGCTCTACTACTTCTTTAGACCAAACAAATCTAAAATCCAATTGTTGTGCATATCCGACCGGAGGCCTTTGGCATACGTACCTACAGCTTCCTCAGTTCACAGTGAACCCATTTTGGTCAAAAAAATATGCATGCCAAGAAGACAATCAGATGCATGAAATCAGCTTCATTAACAGTGAAAGAACAATCAGATGCTAGCAGCATACTGAGTTTGGAAGTGAACCCATTTTTGGTTAAAAAATCATGTCACATATGGCAATCAGGTTACTTTAACTGTATCTTAAAATGAAAATTTCCAATGTCTAAGCTTATATGTTGCTCTACTACATCTTTAGCCCAACCAAATCTAAAATCCAATTGTTGTGCATATCCGGCCGGAGAATTTTGGCATACGTACCTACAGCATCCTCAGTTCACAGTGAACCCATTTTGGTCAAAAAACATGCATGCCAAGAAGATAATCAGATGCATGAAATTAGCTTCATTAACAGTGAAAGAACAATCAGATGCTAGCAGCATACTGAGTTTGGAAGTGAACCCATTTTTGGTTAAAAAATCATGCCACAGATGGCAATCAGGTTACTTTAACAGTATCTTAAAATGAAAATTTCCAGTATCTGAGCTTATATGTTGCTCTACTACTTCTTTAGCCCAACCAAATCTAAAATCCAATTGTTGTGCATATCCGGCCGGAGGATTTTGGCATACGTACCTATACCATCCTCAGTTTACAGTGAACCCATTTTGGTCAAAAAAACATGCATGCCAAGAAGAAAATCAGATGCATGAAATCAGCTTCATTAACAGTGAAAGAACAATCAGATGCTAGCAGCATACTGAGTTTGGAAGTGAACCCATTTTTGGTTAAAAAATCATGCCACAGATGGCAATCAGGTTACTTTAACAGTATCTTAAAATGAAAATTTTCAGTATCTGAGCTTATATGTTGCTCTACTACTTCTTTAGACCAAACAAATCTAAAATCCAATTGTTGTGCATATCCGACCGGAGGCCTTTGGCATACGTACCTACAGCTTCCTCAGTTCACAGTGAACCCATTTTGGTCAAAAAAATATGCATGCCAAGAAGACAATCAGATGCATGAAATTAGCTTCATTAACAGTGAAAGAACAATCAGATGCTAGCAGCATACTGAGTTTGGAAGTGAACCCATTTTTGGTTAAAAAATCATGTCACATATGGCAATCAGGTTACTTTAACTGTATCTTAAAATGAAAATTTCCAATGTCTAAGCTTATATGTTGCTCTACTACTTCTTTAGCCCAACCAAATCTAAAATCCAATTGTTGTGCATATCCGGCCGGAGGATTTTGGCATACGTACCTACAGCATCCTCAGTTCACAGTGAACCCATTTTGGTCAAAAAAACTTGCATGCCAAGAAGACAATCAGATGCATGAAATCAGCTTCATTAACAGTGAAAGAACAATCAGATGCTAGCAGCATAATGAGTTTGGAAGTGAACCCATTTTTGGTTAAAAAATCATGCCACATATGGCAATCAGGTTACTTTAACTGTATCTTAAAATGAAAATTTCCAATGTCTAAGCATATATGTTGCTCTACTACTTCTTTAGCCCAACCAAATCTAAAATCCAATTGTTGTGCATATCCGGCCGGAGGATTTTGGCATACGTACCTATAGCATCCTCAGTTCACAGTGAACCCATTTTGGTCAAAAAAACATGCCAAGATGACAATCAGATGCATGAAAATAAGCTTCGCTGATAGTAAAAGAAGATGAGACATCAGCAACAACAGCAACAACAGCAAGAGGGAACCAAATATAGAACAATTGGGTTTTGAATGGAGATTGTAGTCATAGATCAATTCTTCATTGAAGAAAAATACGAATAGGGCTCATATCAAGTGTAGTTTTAAGGAATTGTCATCGTGGAAGGAAACCAAATATGGAAGCCAGAAAGAGGAATGGTAGAGAATGAGGATACACCAGGCTAACATAGCGGCATTTTCCTCATCTCTCTCTCATCCCTTCTTTCCCTTCAGCACACGAACACATAGAGACATCAGCAACAATAGCAAGAGCGACAAGAACAACAATATGAACAAGATGTCTCTATATGGGTTTCCAGATCTCCACTCCAACTCGTCTCTTTCTAATCACAGCCCAATTAAGAACAATTGTTCACAGTCACTGTTAAAGAAACATATATGCTCAGATTATGGAAATTTTCATTTTCAGATACTGTTAAAGAAGCTGATTTCATGCATCTGATTGCTATCTTTGGCATGATTTTTTAACCAAAATGGGTTCACTTCCAAACTAAGTATGCTGCTAGCATACCAAAATCCTCCAAATCAGAACAACAACACGGCTGAACAAACCTTGTTTGCTGGTCATACAATGTCATCTACACCATGTTATGAACGACACGTATTAGTTGTTTGTGAGTATGCAATAGGGTGCAGCTATGAACAGGGCTCATATCAAGTGTAGTATTTCGGACTGTCATCGTGGAAGGAAACCAATTTAATATAGAAGCCATATATGGAGCCAAAAAGAGAGATGGTAGAGAATGAGGATACACCAGGCTAACATAGCGGCATTTTTCTCAACTCTCTCTCATCCCTTCATTCTCTTCAACACACGCACACAAAGAGACATCAGCAACAACAACAAGAGGGGGTTGGTCCAACAATAAGTGTAGATTATAATAAACGAGATGTCTCTATTTGGGTTTCCAGATCTCCACTCCAGCCCTTTCTTTCTAATCACAGCCCACTTAAGAAACATTGACGAAATGCTTATAGACGACAGCCACAATGCAGACTCACAAACACTAGTACGTGTCTTTCATGCATTCAAGACCATAATCTCTTTAAAAATACCAATTTAAAGACTTACCGATGTTTTTTGACAGTGGGCGGCGTGCTACCCTCACTCTCATATGTTTGAATGCCACTATTATTTAGTGGCTGCTCATCCCTATGGCTCTCGTTGCCATCATTTATATTTACCCTCTTTTCACGCCTCGGCATGTTGTACCTGTCAAGGATTCGATAACTTCCTTAGAGATGCAAATTTAATTAATAACATGTTTATAATAACTATCATAAAATTTGTACTTTAGTAGGATTAACAAACCAACATAATTGTAAAAAAATTAAAAAAATGAGATTTGTAACAGATTAAATTACAACGATAGTTTGGTTCAAATGACACTAAGCATAGTTTAATGTAAATAATACCAAGCAGTAGAAAATAGAAAGATAATTAAACCGGTGTATTAAATTCACAATGAACATATTCGAAATTACAGACATAATATTACAACAAGATTTAAGACATAAAATTACAGACATAATAAACCCAATTGAAAATCATGTAAACTACAATACGACATCTTCCAGTACATCGCCCTCTTCTCCATCCTTGCGGAGCCAAGTCCCGCAAATTCCAACATCGGTTGTGTTTACATCAAACACAGGAAACTCAGAAGCAATGTAACTGTTCATGTCTTCACCGTCTTCATCATCTGAAGTATCGCCCAGTTGGAATACATCTCTTGGTTGCATAGGGAGAGCCACATACGATTTTGGCAGGGTTGGATCTTCAATGTAGAACACTTGTTGCACTTGGGATGGAAACACAAATGGCTCATGGCTAATGTGTGTACCGATGTGAATCAATTTTGAGAAGTTTACAACTGTGAAGCCAAGCTTGTCCTTGTTGTTAGCAAAATTCCTATCAAACTCAGCCCAATCCCCACGAAATAAGACAACACGGAAATGGCCAAAATAATTCAACTCAATGATATCCGTGAGCACTCCATAGTAGTCGAGATCTCCATCTACAGGCCTCGTGTCCGATTTGGAAGCATAACTTCTAGTCTTAGACGTCACTACCATTCCACTATTTTGAGACTTCAAATTACATTCACGATCCTTAGTACGAAATCTAAAACCATTGAATATGTATTCTCCGTATCTTTTGACCATCTGATAGGGACCTTTGGCAAGTACTTGTATTTCAGATGATGCACCTTCAGGACCCAAAGAATGTACCTATTAATTTTGCACAAATCATATCAACACCATAGAAAATGTAGATATAATAAAGATTAACTTGCATAACTGTAATTCACCTACATGAGATTCAAACCACTTATGAAAATTTTCATTCATCAACTAGTTTTGTTCACGTGGTGGTAATCTTCTTGGTCTAGCCCTTCGTTTGATGTCCCTGACAAATTCGCTAAAAAACAAGCAATTGAAATTAGGAATAACAAAAGTATCAAAAATATCGAACTCCGCGGTTTTCACTGTATTCGATTTAAATTCAAAAGCAACTTACTTTCTAAATGGTTCCACTGATGCATGGTGGTCTAGCACATATCGATGTGCCTGTTCCCACGCTAAGCTATCGAGCTCAAATGCATCAACTTTACCAACAGTAGTGTCAGCGGTATCAAAAAGATATTGAGCACCATCAAGGTTGGAAATGTCTGGATTTCTACGTGGTCTACTGGAAGATGTCTCCACACCAGGCAAATACCTGGAAAAAAAATGTGAGCACTCCTCTGATAGATATCCCTGGGCTATTGACCCTTCAGGATATGCTCTATTTTTCACATAACCCTTTAGTCGGTATAGGTACCTGAACATGTACAATTAATAAATTAGAGCGGATTAGGGGATTAAAAGAAATGAGCTTTTGAAAATTCAATTTCGTATGATGAATGAATTCTTTTACCTCTCAATGGGGTACATCCACCGATAGTGAACAGGACCGCCGATTCTGGCTTCACCAGCAAGGTGGATTATCAAGTGAATCATTATAGTGAAGAACGATGGAGGAAATATCATCTCTATTTTACTAAGTGTCAATGCCGCCTGCTGCTCCAATTGGTCCAGATCTTCAACACGAAGCATTCTTGAGCAAATACCTTTATATATGCTACAAAGATCTTTCAGGACAGTAGTGACTTGCTCACACATTGAAGACCTTAGGGCCACAGGAAGGAGATCCTGCATTAGGATGTGGTAGTCATGCGACTTTAGACCCTGAATCCTCTTCTCTTTAAAGTTGACACATCTTGCCATGTTAGAAAAATAGCCATCAGGGACTTTAAGTTCCAGTAGTACTTTGCAAAACAATTCCAACTCCGATTTTGACATTGAATAGATTGCAGGAGGTAGGAGTACTTTTCCGTTCGGTAATTCTTCTGGGTGCAACTCATGTCGGATGCCCATTGACTTCAAATCAAGTTGGCTCTTGAGATTGTCCTTTGTCTTCCGATCATCTCCCATAACTGTTCCTATACAATTTTCACCAATATTTTTTCCGATATGCATCACATCTAAATTATGTCGCAATAAGTTGAATTCCCAATACGGCAACTTGAAGAAAATACTCTTCTTCTTCCATGCACCTAAACTCGTCATGTTTTGATCCTCATCTTCGCCATATAGATCGGTCTCCTCACCTTGCTCCGGCCTTGCCCTTTTCTTGCCCTTTGTCCTGACTTCTGGTTCTTTTCCATATTTGAATTGATGACCATCTACCCGCCTCAAAATATCTGAACCAGAAGAAGACCCAGGAGCATGTTCCCACTCGTCGGTACCATCAAATGTCGCTGCCTCTGCCCGAAATATATGTGTGTCAGGCAACCATCTCCTATGACCCATATAGCAAAACTTTCTGCCATTATACAACCACCTTGAACTAGTTTGGTCAGCACAACATGGACATGCATAACGTCCTTTAGTACTATATCCAGATAAATTTGCATATGCTGGAAAATCATTGATTGTCCAAGACAACACGGCCCGAAGAGAAAATGTTTCTTTAGCCACAGCATCATAGGTTGGAACACCCACCCACAACTTCTGAAGTTCATCTATTAACGGTTGTAGGTACACATCTATATCATTTCCAGGACCTTTCAGTCCAGGAACTATCATGGACAAAATAAATGAGGACTGCTTCATGCATTTCCTAGGCGGCAAACTGTATGGTATCAACACAACCGGCCATATGCTGTATGTACTACTCATTTGCCTGAAAGGGTTGAAACCATCACTAGCTAGTCCAAGTCTCACATTTCGAGGATCTTCCGCAAAATCAGGATATCTTTCATCAAATTTTTTCCAAGATTGAGAATCAGCAGGATGTCTAAGAATCCCATCATTAGTGCGACCTTCAGCATGCCATTTCATATCAGAAGAAGTTTTCGTAGACATAAACAACCTTTGTGGCCTAGGAATCAGAGGAAAGTAACGCAGTATTTTGGCAGGCTTCTTTTTCCTACTTCGCTTAGTAGATTCACTGGCTCCCTCGTCTTGATTTGGTCTTTCTTTCCATTTCGAAGAACCACACACTTCGCAATTCTCCAGACCTTCCTTACCACTCGTGAAAAGCATACAGTCATTTGGACATGCTGCTATCTTCTCATATCCTAGATCGAAAGAACTTATGAATTTTTTTATTTTATAGGCTGAGTTTGGAATACAGATTTCAGGAAATGCTTCATTCAACAATTCAAGTAGCATAATGAAGGACTTAGCGGACCACCCGTTTAAACATTTAATTTGAAATAGTCTGACAATGAATGAGAATTTAGAAAATTTGGTGCAATCGCGGTACAACGGAGTACTAGCATCTTCAAGTAACTTAGCGAAGGATTCTTGCTGCTTATTATTTTCAGGGATGGGGCCAGACATTTCCTCGTCCACCCCACCACCAATCTGGTTTGTTTCTGTTGACTCATTGTGAACTTGGGTTGTTGGGTTATTGGTGTGGAAAGGAACATTATGAATCCCCATGGCATCTTGCAACAAAGCATGCATCTCATCGAAAACGCTTAAGTCTTCGTTCACTAAGGGCTCAGCTTCATTTTCGAATACAACTGGAAGAACAGGAGCTGACGTATGATCCTCTCCATGAAAAAACCACCTTGTGTACCCTTGAAGAAAACTGTTGACAACCAAGTGTGTATGTACTACGTCACATGTCCTCAGCATACAATTTGTACACCGGAGGCATGGACAAAGGATTAGGTTGGGATCACGGGAATGTCGTTTGGCAAAGATAATAAAATCTTTAATACCATCACGGTACTCCTTGGATAATCGTGGTTTACTAATCCAACTTCTATCCATTATAACAATAGCACACAATCTGAAATTAAAATTTGATATATTAAATAGTAATAATAGTAAAAGGCATTTTGTATATTAAATTTCACCTATTTGAAAACCATCCCTAGTTGCAAATAAATAAACGATATAATCTTTAACTGTAAAATAAAGAAATTGTGGTTCCAAAAAATGTACAAAAAAAAATACATCTTAACACAATCTACTCTATTCACATAACCCTAAACTACCTTTTGTGGAAATTATCACAACCACCTTAGTGGTATTTTATCGCACACCATGTGTTCGAATGCCAAAAAAAATTGACTATAGTCTCCCCTGTATTTGGCTTTCTGTTCAATGAGATGATGATGGTAAAGGGTATTTTGCTGATGAAGAGGAATCTGCCGAATAATGAGCGTGTCGTGCTGTAACTAAAGGGTATTCTGTTCATGGCTACTAATAATCACTTACTTATCTCATAATAATAATAATAATAATAATAATAATAATAATAATAATAATAATAATAATACTAAACAAAAGAAACTAATATGGCTACTAATAAGTTTTTCTAAAATAATTCTTCATCCCAACTAAATCATTGATGTTTGTAGCGCCAAAAGAAACCTGCACGAGGTTTGTTCAGCCCAAATCTTGTACAGATTTGGAGGATTTTGGTAAAAAACATGCCAAGATGCCAATCAGATGCATGAAATCAGCTTCATTAATAGTAAAAGAAAAATGATAATGTCCAGTATGTAAGCATATATTTTTCAGAGTGAACCAATTGTTGTACATATCCGGAGGATTTTGGCATACAGCTATAGCATCCTCAGTTAACAGTGAACCCATTTTGGTCAAAAAAACATGCCAAAATGACAATCAGATGCATGGGATAAGCTTCATTAACAGTGAAAGAAAATGAGGATGCTAGCAGCATACTTAGTTTGGAAGTGAACCCATTTTTTGTTAAAAAATCATTCCAAAGATGGCAATCAGTTTCATTAACAGTATCTGAAAAAATGAAAATTTCCATTATCTGAGCTTATATGTTGCTCTACTAATTCACTGTGCCCAACTAAATCTAAAACCCAATTGTTGTGCATATCCGGCCGGAGGATTTTGGCATACGTACCTATAGCATCCTCAGTTCACAGTGAACCCATTTTGGTCAAAAAAACATGCCAAGATGACAATCAGATGCATGAAAATAAGTTTCACTAACAGTAAAAGAAGATGAGGATGCTAGCAGCATACTTAGTTTGGAAGTGTACCCATTTTTGGTTAAAAAATCATGCCTAAGATGGCAATCAGGTTATCTAACAGTATCTGAAAATGAAAATACCCATTATCTGAGCGTATATGTTGCTCTACTAATTCTTTAGCTCAACTAAATCTAAAACCCAATTGTTGTGCATATCCGGACGGAGGATTTTGGCATACGTACCTATAGCATCCTCAGTTCATAGTGAACCCATTTTGGTCAAAAAAACATGCCAAGATGACAATCAGATGCATGAAAATAAGCTTCACTAACAATAAAAGAAGATGAGGATGCTAGCAGCATACTTAGTTTGGAAGTATACCCATTTCATGTTAAAAAATCATGCCTAAGATGGCAATCAGGTTATCTAACAGTATCTAAAAATGAAAATACCCATTATCTGAGCGTATATGTTGCTCTACTAATTGTTTAGCCCAACTAAATCTAAAACCCAATTGTTGTGCATATCCGGCCGGAGTATTTTGGCATACGTACCTATAGCATCCTCAGTTCACAGTGAACCCATTTTGGTCAAAAAACATGCATGCCAAGAAGACAATCAGATGCATGAAATCAGCTTCATTAACAGTGAAAGAAAATGGGGATGCTAGCAGCATACTTAGTTTGGAAGTGAACCCATTTTTGGTTAAAAAATCATGCCAAAGATGGCAATCAGGTTACTTTAACAGTATCTTAAAATGAAAATTTCCATTATCTGAGCTTATATGTTGCTCTACTACTTCTTTAGCCCAACTAAATCTAAAATCCAATTGTTGTGCATATCCGGCCGGAGGATTTTGGCATACGTACCTATAGCATCCTCAGTTCACAGTGAACCCATTTTGGTCAAAAAAACATGCATGCCAAGAAGACAATCAGATGCATGAAATCAGCTTCATTAACAATGAAAGAAAATGGGTATGCTAGCAGCATACTTAGTTTGGAAGTGAACCCATTTTTTGTTAAAAAATCATGCCAACGAGGGCAAACAGGTAACTTTAACAGTATCTGAAAAAATGAATATTTCCATTAACTGAGCTTATATGTTGCTCTACTGATTCACTGTGCCCAACTAAATCTAAAACCCAATTTTTGTGCATATCCGGCCGGAGGATTTTGGCATACGTACCTATAGCATCCTCAGTTCACAGTGAACCCATTTTGGTCAAAAAAACATACCAATATAACAATCAGATGCATGAAATAAGCTTCATTAACAGTAAAAGAAGATGAAAATTTTCAGTATCTAAGCATATATTTTTCTATTCATTCTTCATCCCAACTAAACCATTCATGTTAAGAAAATCAAGAAGCATAATCTGAAAAAACATGCTTTTTTTGAAAAATAAGGGAAATCAAGAGATGATACCGAAGAGAGAAAGAGAGAGAGAGCAGGGCGACGAGCGCGGGAGCGTAGGAGAGAGAGAGAGAGCGGGGCGGTCGCCGATTCACCTCCAAATAGAGAGAGGGAAGAGGGAAATCGAAAATGACGAAGGGAAGAAGGGACGATTTCGAAAGGTCGAAGGCCGTCAAAGAGGACGAAGCGGCGCAGGCAAACGCGCGGGAAGTAGAGCGAGGAAGGAGGGAAATGAAGTGCCTTTTTTTTTGGGGGTCTGGGAAAATGGCGAGCGAAGGATTAGGGTTCGCGGGTTTTATCGCAGCTTATTCACCGGCGTTTCAATTAGTCACGCCGGTGAATGTGTCCGTATATTCACCGGCGTTTTGATAATAAACGCCGGTGAATAATACGCTTCACCGACGTTTCTAAATAAAATGCCGGTGAATACGAAGATTGACCAGCATTTTAAATCGACCGCCGGTGTATAACCATCCCATCTGGCGCCCATTCCTATTCGCTCCCTACCCCGGCGCTTCTAGTAAAACGCCGGGGAATAATCGCCGCTAAAACAAGTACCTTTTGTAGTGAGGTGTATATTGGGCAGGTAGACGGAGTTATAGAGACAACCCAAAAGGTATACTAACTTACTACAGAGACGAGCTCGACCAACTACGAGAAGAGTTCGTGATTTGGATGTCGTATACACCCGAGCGGGTAGGAAGACTACCACCGGTGTGCACGACTGAGTCAGTTGTGGATGACGATGAATCCACTCATCAACTTTGGTACAGTGGAGCATCCGCGATTGGACAGAGTCCTTTGGCAATTCGGTCTTCAACAGGTTGTACCCAAACTAAGCGAAGACCTATACAACTTTGAGTTACACGCTGTTAGGGGTACCGGTCGTATGCCTACCCATGATTGGGCAGATTTTCACCGTGCTCATATTGCAGATTGGAATAAGCGATGGTTTGAACCCGTAATTGATAAAGTTCCCCCTTACAATGGCACGCAGCAAATAAAGTACATGGATTGGTACAAAATTATTACACGTTTGTACATCTCTCCGAATATAGAAATACCTGCTGGTTTTCAACAACCAATTGAGGAGAGAGAGATTGAACTACTACCCGTGTATTCTAGTTCACAACTCATGTTCCAACCGAAGGCATCATCTGTACGTACATTGGTGAGTAAAATGATTAAATTTTATTGAAATTTCATTTTTTTAAAATGATTAAATTTAAAAAAAACGGACTATGTTTAATATACTTGTTTTTGTATTTTAGATCGATAATACATTGGACATGGCAAAAGAATGCGCACGGATACTCAGAAGTAATGCTACCCAACCTATGAAGAAGTTCGCTCAGACAATGCTCTCTTCATATTAGGGCAATTTAGATGTTTTGGGAGTGGGTGAAGCTTTGAACAGTTATTTGGATAAATCCGTACGTAAACAGCGACATAAGAGCGTGAGGGGTAGGCTATCTAGCTCGGGGCAACAACGCCAATATCATGCTCCATCTCTACCTCAAGAAGAAAGCAAGAAGAAGAGCATCAAGAAAGTGTTGTTGGAGATAGATAAGAGGAGGGAGAAGAAGAAGAAATTGCACTGGCGTCATCCCCAATCCGGCGACGACAACCTACTCGGAAGAGGCGAGCACCATAAACTTACACGCCCGGTGCTTGAGTGTTTCCCAAAACTGTGTTTTCCCTCATTAAATATTTTGTTGTTGTTGATTGTAATTGATAGAACCTATTTTTGTTGCTGTTGTTTTTAATTTTTGTTGATTCTTAATTTGGTTGTTGTTGTTGTTGTTTTTTATTTTTCAGTTGTTACTGCTTTTTTTGGTTGTTAATTGTAGATGTTTGTGGGATTTAAGTGTTAATGTGTTGTTGTTGCTGATGGGATTGTGTATAGCAGTTTTTTATGTGAATGTAGTGTACCAGATGTAGCTGATGTGTTAACATCTCATTATATATATATATATATATATATATATATATATATATATATATATATATATATATTCTAAACTGAGGCCGTTGTTGACGACAACGGCCTACATTTTATCAATAAATAGGATTTTTGATGAGTAGCTCTCTGAATTTGGCCAAGCCAAAAGGAGCTACTGCTCATAAAAAATCCAAAATTATTTTTTTACACTAACCACGGCCTTAAGTTATATGTAAATAATTGGATTTATTTGGGTTGCTCTCTGTTTTGGGCAAGTCAAAAGGAGCAATAACTCATCAAAAATTTACAAAACAATTGTAACGCCCCAAATTTTTTTTTTTGACTCCAAACTCAATTTTATCAATTTCTATATCACTTTAATCATAAACTAAGAAAGTTATATTTCAGGAAAAATTTTGGCAGAGTCTCCCCTGTAAATTTTGCCCCGAAACACAAAAAGCTTACGGAATTCTGCTCAAAATTCCGTAGCTCACAATCCACATAATATTTTCATGGGCTCCCCAGGCCAAAATGAGCAGATTCACACAGGCAATATAATATAATGCTCTGGGGGCCAAACTCACAACGGTTTATCAAATATCAAATAAAAACGATAAATCTCTTTGAAAAACCAGGTAAAATTTTAGAAAAAAGCTTTGTAAAACCTGCCACAGAGCCCAGTACACCACAACAAGATGGGTACGGGTCACAACCACCACATACTACTCCATACTATACTCACCATCATCATTTACATACTTATACATCCATAATACAATTTAAATCATAAAATCACCTCTCATCCTAACTAATTAATACAAAATTTTTTAAAATAAATCCTCACCCTGCAATCTACGTCTCCTCTCTGCACTGATGGGAACCTGTAACAGTAGGGAATCTAGGGTAGTCCTCTGACTCTCCTAACCCCCCAAACACTAAGGGGTTAGTCATTTCTGGTGTGAGTATAATTTACTAATCTCATAAATGAATTTAACTATATAAAGTAATTAAATTAAACTTACAGTTTTCAAGATAACAAGATCCAGTCTGAAATATAAACATAAAACATCATAAACATGACTGTATATCAAAGTGCACTGCAACTCTGCACCCGTCTTTATATCCATAATTCTACACATATTACTATATACATCTCACTAACATCACAATTAATTTAATTCCACCATTCATTTACATCCACAACTCACGACTCGTAATCTTTCATACACATCTTCATTCATAGACATTTTTTTTCTCATTCTCATATCGTACTCATCACAGTCGTTCATTTCTTATAACACATAACATAGCGTCTCGCCATACATCACTTCACTCTCCTTATAAATTACAACTATCTACTTTTCATCTAATTTCATCACACGACTTATTTTAATACTGCTTCTCATTTTATCATACTTTACTCTTCATTCCCATCGCACAATACCGATATTAAATTAATACTTCACCAGCTCACCCTGGGAATTGTGCCACGGCAAGTAGTTCACCGACACAATCCCAATGCATATCACGTCTGTATTAAACTTCGTATTTAATTAAATACTCATTCAATACTCATTGCACTCCAATATTTATTTACAACTCAGGATACAACTTACTTTTCTTTTCCTACTTGTCTCATATTAAAGTCTTAACTATTACAACAATTCTCCACTGTTCTACCTTGAAGTTGTGCCTAGGCAGGTAGTTCCCACTATTTCCTCCGAAATAACAGGCGGGTAGTTCCTGGTCACAATTCCAAGGCATGCCAACTTGTTTCAAGCCATAATTTACTTTAATAACCATTCATCACTCACAATCCCGCTTATTATAATTTCTCATTCTTATATTATATCCCACCTTACCTTTTATTCATAAAAGCATAACTCATTTTCTCCATTTCTAACATTCATTCACATACATACTCTATAAACTTATTCATCTCCTTTCTTTAATTTCTCACTCTCCTCTACTCATGTTTCTTTCATTTAGCCCATACAGTTTTATAAGTAACGCCATAACAATTCGACAACATAAACGTGTCTAACTCCATCAATTACACATACACATGCACACCAATAATATCATAGTTGCGAATACACCACTCCATCCAAATACGATAATTATATCACTCCAACTCCATGGTTATACAACTATATTTACACCTTAGCTTTTATAAACATAATTTTAACCATATAGGTATGGTCAATACAATTAGATATATATCTCTCCTGTAACACATTCATATCTCCCTGAATATAAACAGTCTCCATAAAATAGCATATCTTCAATATCTTTATATATATACAAATATTCTTTTGACACACATATACACCTTTATATTTTCTCCTTTTCAGTACCCACACAACTGACCTCCTCGAACAATACAGGGATCTCTGTGCCTCCCATCCCGTACATTTCAATCCCGCTAACCCACCACATCACCCAGATCCAGGTGTCCTAAGCATCTACCATTTGTGAGCTGGATTGAAAGTACGGTTGCGCACTTGTCCAACCAAGACTAAAGCCAAAAGGCTAGTCAAAAGTAAAATATATCACGCGGATCGATGCTCACACAGAGTGTTACACGTCCGAGGCTACGTCTTCCTCCTGGCCCAATACTAGCGAGGGAAACTCCTGATCCCCAAATATAATTTGGGGCAATATATAACTCCTGATCCCCAAATATAAAATTTGGGGCAATATAAATATAATACCTGTTCCCGGGTGTATCCCGGGCCTGTGGGGTCTAGCCGAAACCCCGGGAGATTATGCGGCACTGCAATATCTAATTCTCCTTTATATACATATACATATCTCCTTTATTATATACTCATTCACAATATAACTCCTGTTCCCCAAATATAAAATTTGGGGCAATATTAATATATATATATAACTCCTGTTCCCCAAATATAATTTGGGGCAATATATAACTCCTTTATAATAACTCCTTTAATAAAATATCTCCATGTATTCATTTATAATATATCTCCTTTATAATATTTCTCCATATATATATCTCTCCTTTATAATATAACTCCATAAATAAATATATCTCCTTATACAAATGTAGATCCTTTTTATAACATAACAAGAAAGCATATAAACTCCATGAAATTCATAAACATACACAAGCCCTTAATCTCACTGATATCATATAAAATTTTTATTTCCCACCCACACGTTACACACACATCATATCCATTTCACATCACAATATCACATAAAATTTTCAATTTATCACCCGCATATCACACATACACCATATGACTCGTATCATCATGTTATCGCATCGCAATATCATATCATATACACCATGCGTTCCATCTCATCACCTCAGTCATGAGATCACACATCACACATCCCCATACATTCACATACATAAATCTAATCATTACAACCCCGAAGCATATCGATATTTATCTACAAACAACAACACACTCCCATACATATATATATACTAATTTCTTACACCTCATAATTTACTCCGTATTCTATTTATGACTTTTCTATATTCAACATACTTTACATTTCTCACACACAAACCATATTTTGAAATTATCATAGCTCATTATGCACATGAAATAAAAAGGTCATACTCACATAGCATCTCGCGAAGACTCGAAGCGCCATCTCGCCATCCCGCATCCAAAGTCGCCAACATATCCTATTATCAAATTTCAACGCAATTAAGGCTCAAATCATTCAAACCAGTCACGGGAAAATAATAATACTAATTATCCTAATATCACACAGACGTTTTATTAAACGTCCGGGATACACGTGCGATGCACGTAATAATCTAATGTCTAAGGGATTTTTATTCCCAAAACAATTACTAGAACCATTCCCAATTTATTCTAATGGCTAAACTACAATTTCTACTACCATGCAGAAGATAATTTATATATATAAAATTCTCATTTCCAAACCCAAAACCCTAATTTTTAGCAACTTGTAAAATCTCTAAGAAATTGCTAATTTCTCGTCTCTACCATTCTCAACATCTTCTAATCTCCCTACCATAATACTCTTACTCAAAATAAAGTTACCACACTAAATTTTATACAAAAATAAAATCTAGGGTTTACCTTTTCGAAATCCTTTCGAAAAACGGACTCCGCCACGACGTAGAGGACCCTCCAATTAGTCAATCCCTCAATTTAATTTGGATTTGGCGAAGGAACGAAATGGATTTGAGCGGGAGAAGGGGAGAGGCCGATGGGTTCGGTGCTGGGTTTTTGAGATCGGGAAAGAAAAGAAAAGAATGGAAGAAGAAGAAAGTGGATGGGGTTTTATTAAATAATTAAATAAATAAATAGATAGGAATATTACATATAAGCCCCCATCTCCAAAATTATTTCAAATAAGCCCCACTCCACTCTTTAATAATACGAACAATACAAAAAGGATACATCAAAATTATCTCATAATAGTCCTTCAAAATTATAAAATAAAATAAAAAATATTTATTCGCATAAAATCTCCACTCATGACTCCTAATATATCAATAATACCAATTTACCACAGATATCCATACCAGTATCAATATTTAAATAAAATACATCAAAAATAATTTTCACCACTCAAAATATATAAAGACAGACATTTTTGGTATCTTACAAATTTGAGGTGTTACAGCGATGGATCTAGCCTCCGTGGTGAAGTGCTTGATGTAGTCTCTCAGTCGCTCACCCTTCCTTTTGTGAAGCAAGAGGAGGGAGGTGCTGGTCTTTTCGGTACGGCGGTTGCTCACGAAGTGAGTCAGGGAAAGGCCTTCGAGCTGATCGAAGGAGAAGATGGAGGCCGGGGCTAGATGGGAATACCATTCCCTTGTAGGCCCCTTCAGAGTGGCCAGGAAAGTCTTGCAGAGGAAGGCGTCTGACACCTGATGTATCATCATGACAGTTTTAAAACTCTCAATGTGGTCAGCGGGGTCGGACTTCCCGTTGTACGATTCGAAGTGAAGAGGCTTGAAGTTGTCTAGGACCGGTGCCTCCATGATGGTCTGAGAGAATGGGGGTCTGCTAGGGCGGAAGTTCCTCGCCCGTTGCTCCTCCTCCCTGTCCAGTCAGCCCAGGTGCCTCTCCATCTCGTGGAGACGGCGGTAGACCAAATCTTCCCTACGGTCATACCATGTCGAGGCCCGAGATTCTTCCTCATGCGGAAGGTGACTAGGAGTGCGGTGACGATAGCTTGAGGCCGGTTGAGGACTGGGCGTACAACGCCTATAATCCCGGGCAAGTTGAGGACTGGGTGCCCACTAACTTTGGTCGGGGGCAACATTGAGGACCCTTAGGACTGCCTCCTGGAATTGCTAGAATTCTGCCCTCGTGACGGGGGCCTCTTGCTCCGGGTGGTCCCGAGGGGCGGGTTGACTGACCGGAGTGCGACTTCTCCTCTGAAGACGATGGGGCGACTCCATCTGCCTCCTGGGAGAGTTGGACCTTCTGTGATTGGGCCTGCAGGGCGACCGGGCTCTAGGAGACCGGATCGTTGGACCCCTTTGATGTTCTCAGCGGGGTATCCCGTCATAGGTCTGCCTCTTATCTAAGCGGGTTCGGAGGTCTTCCCTATACTACCTGTTGATGATGATGTTGCGGAGGTCTGTCGGCGTAGGGGGATTGTGTGAGGCCATGGAGTCCGACAAGGGGTTGTGTATTGATACATGGTCATGGTGAGGAGGTTGCACTTGTCGACTTCGGCGGGAGGGTCCCACACCGGCCTCCTGGGGCTGAGGTTGTTGAGGAAGAGGCCATCCAAGCGGTGGTTGCTGGACGGGTTGGAGGAAGGGTTGCCCAAGTTGCTGGACTTGCCGAGTGGGCTGAGGTGGAACCTCATGGACTGGAGGAGGAGAAGGTGCGGGAGTGGCCCTACGGTTAGAGACCGCGGTCTACCCCTACTTGGGAGGCATGGCTCAAAAATAGTTTGGCTGAGGAGAGTGGACTGGATCGCTGCTTCTGTTTCCTACAGACGGTGCCAATCTGTTGCTGCTGATTTCAGGTGTGGGAGCAAACAGACGAATTTGTAAGTTCTTTGAGGAAAACAGTATGAGCGAACCTGTTGACTCAGCATTTGTGTTGACACATTCCTTGCCGCTGCCGTGAACCTGCACAAAGTTCGATACACCGGAATGGATTCCGGTGACGAACCCTCCGACGCTCTTGTCAATAACCAGGAAGATTAAGAAAGAGCTTTAGGTAGGCAAAAATTCATTACCTTCTAACTGTAGGGGGGAGAGGGGTATTTATAGTCGCCGTAGGGATCCATTTCAAGATAAGAACAAATCTCTACTTCCCGGTGTGGATGGATAGAAGTGGTTAAAACCACCTCTTATGGATAAGGATGAATTTGGATTTCTCCATATCCTTCTGAACTGGCTTGTAACGGGTTAGGACCCGTATCCATTAGGACAGATCTGTTTATGGGTTGTTGGGCCTTAAAGAAGAGACCCAATTTCCATATCGGACCCGTTTGCAGGTGAAATTACCGTTTTACCCCCTGAGAACTTTAAGATTTGTGCCCGATTTGAACGGTTCCGATTTAGTCCTATTTTTAGACATATCAGGGGTGATTGAGCTGATACTTTACCAAAGTTAAGTGGTTAAGGTTGTAGTTCCTTACTACTAAATATTGGTTGTACCAATTTTGTACATGTTAGATGTGAAATATTATATTACTCAGTTTAGTCACATATCAGAATATATATTAGTTTAATCTTTGCTTCTCTCCTATATATATGATACATTGTCCTCTGTTATAATCAATCCAAGAATTCAAGAATCCATTAAAGTATTTTTTCTATCTCTGAATCCAACATGATATCAGAGCCTCTACTTCTATAAGACTTCGCTATTTTTCTCCTCGTCCTCGAGGTGGAGTGGTTTCCGCTTTCATCGGAATCACTCCACCTCCCGTTGCTGATCTCGATCAAACCCTAAATCCCTAACTCCCTAATCAATTCCTAATTAATCCCTAATCTACAACAAATCTCTTTCTTCCTCCTCCTTAATCCCTCTACTGCTAATTCCAAGCCTTAAAGAAAAAGCGAGAGCTAGGGTTTCCTATCTTCTTCCTCCTCATCCTTAATCAAATCAAATCAAGAATCCCCACATGTTCTCCCTCTCCATCATCTCGACCTCTTGCTACCACCTCCAAGCCACATTCACATCTCCAACCCCACCGCACACCGTCACCACCAGCACCTCACCATCTACTCCATCCCGAACCTCCATCAACCTGCACATCATCCCCATCAATCTTAAACCCGACCATCCCCACGCCCGCACCATCATCTCCCACACTCACAATCTGCTGGTTTGAGAGAAACCCAAATCCAATCCCATATCCAAATCCCGATCATCTATCACTCCCAAATCAAATCCCAAAATCAGATCCAAATCTCGACCTCTCCCACTCTCAGCCCTTGCTCCCTTGCTTTTTTTTTCTTCCAAACCCTTATCTACCCAAACCTCTTTTCCTACAACCCGATACCACGAAACCTTACCCTACACGAACCCAATCCAAATACTCGAAAACCTACACTTTCAACTCACACCCGACCCGTTCCAAACCTTAACCACTTTCAAACCACACCCAAACCCTAAACCCGAAACCCCATCCTATATATTCTTCTAGATCCAAACCCCAAAAAAAGAAAAATCCAATTCCATCCAGATCTGAAATCCAACCCCCCAATCCTAATCCAAGTCAAGTACAATCCAAATCTAATACAAATCCCAAACCCTTATTCCGTCTTCGTCGACTGGGGGAGAACATTGTATGTCGCTCAACAGGTCCCATCTACAAATCTATCCCAGATCCAATCCCAAATCCAATCCTGACGTCCTTCCCCTCCGCCAGGCCCTCCCGACCTCCTCCTTTTCCTTCTCCTCTTCCTCATGCTGAAGAGCACTACTCACACACTTCTTCAGTGTCAAGAGCCGACACAAAATTTCACACTGTCAGGAGCCGACAGCCGACTTCTTCCTATTGTGACTTCTTTAGATTCGAGAGTCGACTCCTTCCCAACATCCCACACTGTCAAGAGCCGACACTTCATAAGTAAACTCACACTGGTTGACCCACTGTGAGCCTGAGAGGGAGTGTTCGGATATATATAGCGTCGCCACCACATCCCGTTGTCCTAGACGTCCTCCCCGTTCACCCAGGGCCATCCTAATGTTCTACCCGTACGCCCAGGGTCCCATAATACTATTACTCCCCGCCGAAGAACACTATATCTACTATTCCCGTTGAAGAGCACTAGTACTACTACTCCCTGTCGAAGAGCACTACTTCTACTATTCCTTCAATCCTAGATCCAAGAGTCAGATTATCCTTACGCCACCAAGCGTCGTCGCTGTGTCATCGTGAGCAATCCCTTTTGCCATCGAGCGTCGTCCCTACCACATGAACATTATCAATATTCCAAACTCATGTTGCTTGAACCAACTTGAGTTTGAGAGAGGGTGTTAGATGTGAGATATTATATTACTCAGTTTAGTCATATATCGAAATATGCATTAGTTTAATCTTTGCTTCTCTCCTATATATAAGAGACATTGTACTCAGTTATAATCAATCCAAGAATCCAATAATTCAATAAAGTGTTCTTTTCTATATCTGAATCTAACAGTACATATGTCAAGTTTATGGTTTTTAAATATATCTACTTCTATAAAAAAAAGACCGCCCCTTCATTGCAGTCATCTGGAATCAGAAAAAAACGTAGGTGGCTGTAAGGAACATCAACACCTACATACTACGACCCTTGCAGGATTTTGGGTCTGCCAATATGCCCGATTCCCACACTCAAACCTTGATATTGGGACAGTGTTTCCCACATGAGGGACACGGTTCCATGTACTTGTTAGGGGAGTGGAAGTAGTCTACAGTGTAAAATTCAGAAGGGTATTCTTGGATTCTTGAAGCACAAAGGAGCATGAAATTGTTAGGGTGGAAAAAGAAAAGGGCAAGAGGGGTGATTTGGCGATTCTGCCATGAGTTATCTGAGATGGGAATCTTGATTCCATTGAAATGGTCACAAACAGAGAAAGAACATGAATTGACATTATCCGAGCACAGAAGGAATCCAATGGAGGCAGAAACGGCGAGCCTTTGGGGATTTTTTCGCAAAGCGAGTTGACTAGCTGGGGGGTGTTTGACTGAGATCAGGAAGAAAGATGTAGTGGGTTGGTGGTTGATGGTGGTCCCCATGGTTTGAACGTCTCCAGTCAAATTTTCCGTTGGTGTGGGGAGATGGAGATGAGGTTCTTGATTGGGGAGTAAGCTTTGGTTTCTTGAAGCGGGGAGGGAAGGAGGGAAAGGAGGATTTTGAAAAGAGGGTTATTTGTCTAATTTTCTTGTTTTCTCTAAGTATATAGTTTTCTTAGTCCCTAATATTATTCTTAATTTTTACTTTGCCCATGAGTTTGTTTACAGGTTAACAAAATTCTAACAAGTTATGTACTAAATGTTTATAATACCCCTTGATATATCCAATCGAAATTCAGCATGAGTTCGGGGGTCTAAACATAAGAACAAAATTAGAATGTGAGAAATTAACAATTGGAAATTAGGGTTAATATCTAGATCTAAGTTGCTTGAGATATTCACCCTAGGTATCAAAATTGGAATACCTAGACTGCTATCACAAGCCAGTATTTATAGGATAAATACCGGTTTGGGTACTGGGTTCTCAACCCACTCAACCTGCGTTCCGATATCCATACAATGAGTACGTGTAACACACGTGTTACCAGTAGAATAATATTACACATAATATTATTCATATAGTGAGAATATACTTACATATCCAACAATCTCCTCCTATATTCTCAATATATAGACGTACTAGATTATCTCATCAGTTCAGTATACAAACTGACTGGCTGATAGCAGTCCATAAAAAGAAAAGCATAATAAAGGTATAGTTTCATAAGAGCCAATATAATTATAAATCTGAATAGTTCAATCAAGACTAAACCAATATAATTAAATAGTTCCAAACCATATTCAATTCAGAATAGTTCACAAAGACTAAACCAACTAGAATAATCTGTCATAGTTTCAAAATCAAACAAAGCAAATAATCTTTAAGAACAAAATATGAGTTTTAAGCTCATAAACACAAGAGTCTTAAACTCAACAGAAGTTTTACCAAGCAAGTGACTAATTTATTCCCGAAAAAATAAACTAAAACTCTATTCTTGCACACTGCTTTATGTTTACTCCTCCATTTTGAGCAAATTATTATTTTTGAAATCTATGTTGACAGATTCAACTCCTCCATCTTTGTTAGCTTATTGAAAACAAGAATATCAAAAGACACATTTCTAAGAATTCCAACGAATTTCACAAAGTATTCAGTTTCACAAGAGAACTTAGTACAATTCATAATTAGCTTAGCAAAAATGTAATGCAAGCATCACAATCACATTTCTTTAACAAATAAAGAACATGAACTTTTATAGTTTTTACACAAGAACCATACTATGTTTCATATTGGAATAAAAAGACTGCCATTTCAATCATGGTTTAACACTGAATCATCAAAATTGGAATGAAACATGTATCCATAAAAGACATATCATCAAATTTGGATGATATTTAAGACAATTTAATCATCGAAAACACATCGACAAGTTTTCATGTTTCGTATTGAAATAATATGATTATTCTAAGTAAATTCTATAGATATATAATACCATCATAATTGGAATGACATTATATATTTGTAGAATTTATGTGGAATCATCAAAATTATCTAAAACATGTCAACTGCCTAAAATTGATGCTTAAGTTTGAACTTGTCTATGGCTCCAATTGGATTCTAAATTTCAAAACAATTAGGATGTTAAAGCTTTGACTCAATAGCTTTCAACTCTATTTCCCCCACAATTTTGATAATTAGATCACTTTCAAGTCTCTTAACATGAGCATTAGCCATACTTGTCGCAATTGCACTTTATCTATGAGAAAGTTCAACTAGGCTTCTTGCAGCCTTAATATATTCCTCTTACTATTATAGAGTGAGTTATGAGCTACAGTCCATTGTAGCTTGATAGTCGCATAACAAAATTAAAGAGTTACTTAAACTTCTTAATGGATAACTAGCAACAATTTCTTCAATCCACTCAGCCTTTTTTCCTGCAGAGGATAACACATAGAGGTCTGATTTCATGGATGATAGCACAGTTCCTGTTTGCCTTTTATTTCCATAACATTTCTGTTCCTCCTAGTGTAAACACATATCTACTAGTTATCGACTTTCATTAAATTCCGAGCATCATAATGCATCAGATCAGCCATTCATTCGAAGAATGACTAGAGTAGCACAAAACAAACTCTTGAATACCACTCAGGTATCTTATTAACCTCTTAAGGGCACTCAAATGTGTATGTGATTATTAGTAAATCTATAGATCATACCTACCGTAAAGGCTATGTCTATTATAGTGCAGATCTTTGTATACATGAGACTGTCAATTCCTTTAGAATGATCTACATGTCTCATAGTTGCACCATCATTAGGTGTCAACCTTTTATCATAATCATAAGGTGATTCAAAATACACTTTCAATCACTATATCCCCTAGGGGTGGGCATCGGTCGGTATCCGACCTAATATGGACCATCCACCACTGATCCAAAGAAGATCGGTTTTTTAATTTTCTCATCTGCAACCAATTCGAACCTTAATTGGATTGGTTTCCATCCAAGACGATTAAGCTCGGTTTAGATTGGATTGGATGGTCGGTTTGGCGTGCTACTTTTTGCCTTCAACATCATTCATAATTTTGTAGAAATTTAAAAGCTCAACCTCAATCAAACTTAAGAAACAACATGCTATTTGTTATTCAAAAATGAATTTAAAATGAAAATTCATATAACCACAAGTTGTTAATGAATTTTGCACTAATTCTTTGAGATGATGACATTTAAATGGGTGAGATAAGCTGCTTTTTCACTTGCATACTTCTGTAGTCTTAGTTTATTATCATAAAAGAAACATCAATAACCATAGCTAATTGAATTTCGTGTACAATAAAAAAAGATTTAGAAAATAATTTCTTCTTGATTTGATTAAAGTAACTACTAAATGTTACATTAACTTTATGATTCTATTAAGCTGGGCCACATTGTAAATCAAGCATTTCTCAACAATATAACACACAGGCTTATGGAGAATCAAAACATAGGTAGAACAACTGCTCGGTTTGTATTAAAGAAATTAAAGAAGACTGTTTGTATCTCCAAGAAAATGAGAAATGACTATTTGTATATTCAAGAAATTAAAGGAGAACCAGAATTTTTATGGACTTATGCATAGAGCTATGGTTGGTTCGGTTTCATCGGTTATTTGAAAGCCTCATCCAATAATCGAACCGATCCAGTTGGTTATTGAAGATCAAGAATCGGGCCAACCCAAACCCCCAATTGGTTCGGTAAAAACCGGTCGGTTCTGGTTGGACTGGTTCGGATTGGTCGGTTCGGATAATAGTTGTCCACCCCTAATATCCCCACTTTTGTAACACATTTTGATTTGATAAGTTTGACTAAGAGTTATCCTTTGCCAACTGAAAATCACCCTTATACCTATGGTGTCCACAGTACCTAGGTTTTCATGTTGAATTCTTTGGATAGCACAATTTTAACTTCATTTGTAATAGAGAGGTCACTTCCAAGAACATGTATGTCAACAAAATAAGTAAATAATAACCACTATATTTGACACACCACAAAGTTGAAGGCACTGATCTGAATTACTTGATTCATATACTAGGCTCTTTCAAAAAAATTTCAAATTATTTATTCGTCGGTTATACATGTTTTAAGAACATACAATGATTTTACTAAATTGTAAATCTTGTTCACTAAACATATTAGTTCAAAACTTTCCAGTACAAAATTGTTTAGTACAAAACATCAAGTACATAACTTTTTAAATATCCTTTGTGAATGACAAAATTTTCAATAGATGTAAGGGTAAGAAGAATACTTATTGTAGCAATATGACAAACATGTGAGTAGACAGCAAATAAATCTACCACATTTTTCTCAATCAATCTGTTAGCTACTAAAAAGCATTAAAATTGCTACTGAACAATCAAAATTAAGTTTCTTCTACAAAACCCCACTTACTATAGTTTTAGCCCTTTTCGGCAGATCAACTAAATTAAAGTATTATTGTATGACACAAAATCATCTCATTGTCCACTAAAGACTCTTTTTAGCTCATTTATCATTCAAGTTTTAAGTGTCAGTAAGGTTGTTTCTTGATTCCAACTGTAATCATTGACCGTGTCTGTAGGACTAGATCATTTCATACACTTATCTTTGATGAACACATTCAAAAAGAACTTTGTTTGTCTAGATTCTACTAATACAAATTATATATATCTAAAATCTGTCCATAAAACCATATTCTGCACTTTCTAAGCACACACAAATATTTGTTGTAGGTCCTACTTTAGGCCTTCTAGAGTCATGTACTCTAACAGATGTATCACAACACAAATTTTCACTTTAACAAAATTATTTGTATTTTCATGTCATGATTTACAAGGTGTATTCAATTTAGAGTGTAGTAACACATTAAAAATATGATTAACTACACAACATCACTCATAGTTACACAAGACAGACAACAGTCAATAATATAGAGTTCAACATTTCACTAAGTGTTTGATTCTAACTTTTATCAATATCGTTTAGCTGTTGTAAGTAGAGTGCAGTAGAGATTATGCCAACTGCAAACTTCTCTTAAATTGTTAAAATATATTCACCACCTCTATCAAATCTGAACCCTTGATTTTTAGCATTTAACTATAATAATTTTTTTTAATTAATTTATTAAGAATAACAAGTGCTTCATTCTTCATATGTGTAACGCCCCGATTTCTGGTAACTGGAAAATCGTGACATAAGCCCGAATCTTTTCTTCAATTAGCCACAATACACAGAAAAACAGGAAAATTTAAAACTTTTTATTTAACTTAAATGTATTACAAATCCGAATGTTACAAAATTGCAATACATTACAACAGTGTTACAATAATACATTTATAATTCCAAGTGTTACAACTTTCAACATATTACTTCAGAGTACAGTGAATAAGGAACAACACTTGGTATTCCACTTGGATGCTTTTCAACAAATAAATAGTTTACAACAATTATTACAAATGAAATTACAACACATTTGCAGCGGAAAACTTTAATGAAATCAACTCCTTGCTCCTTCGCCTTGAGTCCTCCTGAATCCTGTACCTGTACCTGTACCTGTACTTGTATTTCTGCAATCCAGTACCTATTGAAGTGGGGACGTCAGTATTCACTGATGCTTTGTGGCTGATAACTAGCAGCAAATCTCAACTATAGCAACAGATTGATGAAAAGAGAAACGTGTATATATATTTGATGTGTCAGTGTATGCTATGACTTAGACTCTAATACAAGATTAACCAACGCAATGATGCACTTACTCTAATGAAATCAAGACTCTGAAACAGTATGCAGCCCATACTACATACGCCCCATCTCAAGCCGTTTCTTCATATATAGGGATTTGAACCCGCTCCATGAATTCTACTTTGTATCCATCCTGTTCCTGATATAATACTACATGACTGGCGACTATTGCCCCGTGTACCGGACCTCACTCAAAAGCCAACACGAACTACAAGATACTTGTCAACCTTCTTCCGTGCCCTCAACTGGTCATAAAAAGGCATAGAACCTGCCGGGATCGGGTCTATTTCCCTAGGAGATCCTCTCGTTCTTATCATGGCACATTCAGGAATTAACAATCAAGATACGGAACCCGTGCTCCCAACTTGTCATGAAAAAGCATGCACATATTCCTTTGACAGGGGAATACATCCCGATAACACCACCTAGTATCAGCCTATAGGAGAGGTTGGATTATAGGGTATCACCCCTAACACAAACTATCACCCTTTGGCAATTTATAGATAAAAATGGTTAAGTAACTGTTACTACCCTAACGATGTCACTCACTATAACCAAACAAGCGAGACATGCCACTGTGCTTCCAACTTGCCATGAAAAAGCAACGTACGTGTCCCTCTTCTAACCAAACAAGCGAGACATGCACTGTGCTTCCAACTTGACATGAGAAAGCACCGTATGTGTCCCTCTTCTAACTAAACAAGAGAGACATGCACTGTGCTTCCAACTTGACATGAAAAAGTACCGTACTTGTCCCTCTTCTAACTAAACAAGCGAGACATGCACTGTGCTTCCAACTTGACATGAAAAAATACCGTACGTGTCCCTCTTCTAACTAAACAAGCGAGACATGCACTGTGCTTCCAACTTGACATGAAAAAGCACCGTACATGTCCCTCTTCTAAGTAAACAAGCGAGACATGCACTGTACTTCCAACTTGACTTGAAAAAGTACCGTACGTGTCCATCTTCTAACTAAACAAGCGAGACATGCACTGTGCTTCCAACTTAACATGAAAAAGCACCGTACCTATTCCTCTTCTAGAGAATGTACCAATTTGTCGACACAATTAACCAAGTCTTAATCTAGACTTCTCAAGATCTCCTCAAATTCACTCACAGCTTACCTATTCAAGACAATACCCACATACGAGCCCAATGAGCTTCGTACGAGACAATAACATACATATGTGACAAATAAGTTACGTATGAGACCAAAAACTACATACGGGCCAGTCGAGCCGCGTATGAGACAACAACATATATACGAGCCAAATAAGCTACGTATGAGACCAATAGCTACATACGGGTCAGGCGAGCCGCGTATGAACCAACAACATACATACGATCCAAATAAGCTACGTATGAGACCAACAGCTACTATGGGCCAGACGAGCCACATATGAAACAACAATATACATACGAGCCAAATAAGCTACGTATGAGACCAACAGCTATATACGGGCCAGGCGAGCCGCATATGAGACAACAATATACATATGAGCCAAATAAGCTACGTATGAGATCAACAGCTACATACGCCCCAGGTGAGCCGCGTATAAGCAAAATTATATACAAAAACAACTATACAGGTAATCAGCCTAGAAGCTACCAAACGTGCTTACTAGAAAATCTCGATCTTCTACAATCAGAAGCAACAGAGAAATTTTCTAACCGTCTAATACAAACATTCTACCAAGGAAAAGTCCGAAAGAACCATAAAAACCTCCTGACAGCCTAGAAGCAACCAGTCTATGCTTGTCGGAATTCGACAGAAATATACTTTTCAGAAAAGTAAGAACATCTACCAC
This sequence comes from Hemerocallis citrina, assembly GCA_017893485.1. Taxonomy (NCBI): domain Eukaryota; kingdom Viridiplantae; phylum Streptophyta; class Magnoliopsida; order Asparagales; family Asphodelaceae; genus Hemerocallis; species Hemerocallis citrina. The sequence goes on along the minus strand of JACEHZ010000512.1, from coordinate 841,013 downwards.
AACTCTCTTGTGGAATACTTGTTCAGATTCCACAAGGAATCCAAAATCTGGTCCATCAAACACATGCAAACAGTTCACCCAAATGCAGATTTTCAACAAAAAGTTGAAACTTGGCAAGCTGGTAACTTTTGCCCCACTCATCGGAATCTAATGAAACTGGACAATTTGAAAAGGTGGGAATATCTACTAAAACTTCCTAGTTGACCAGTTGCTCAGATTCTACAACGAAATTTAAATTCCTACCCGTCGAACATACGCAAACAGTTATCAAATTACCAATTTTCATCAAAAAGTTGAATCTTCCGTAGCTTGTAACTTTTGCGCCACTTATCAGAATCTAACAAAACTGGACAATTTGAAAAGGTGGGAACATTTACTAAAACTTACCAGTTGACCAGTTGCTCAGATTCCGTAAGGGACTCCGAGTTCCTACCCGTCGAACATACGCAAACAGTAACAAAAACGACATTTTTTTTTTACAAGTGAAAGCTGAAAACTTTCAAGCCCTATAGCTTCTACTTCGCTTATCAAAATTTAACCCAAGAGGTCAATTCGGAAAGGGAAGAATGTCTTCTACAACTCCCTAGTTGGTCCGAACCTCAGATTCAACCACTAAGACACTCTAAAATCTCAAAGAAGCAAAACAGTAAGAGTCTGGTAAAGATTGCCAGTTGCTGTACTTTGTAAACGGCATAACTCTTACTCTGCTTATCGAAATTTAACCCGAGAGATCAATTTGGAAAGGGGAGGATGTCTAATACAATTTCTCTAATGGGTCACTACCTCAAATTCAACCATTAAGAGGCTCAAAAACTTCAAAGAGTCAAAACAGTAAGCACTCAGTCAGACAGCATTTTGCTGTATTTCCAAAGGCCATAACTCCTACTCTGCTTATCGGAATTTAGCTCGAGAGGCCAATTCGGAAATGGGAGACTGTCTACTACAATTTACCTAATGGGTCTCTACCTCAGATTCGACCACGAAGAGGCTCAAAAATAGCAGTCAACAAAAATAGTGAGCAACTCAAGTCAAGTTGCTGCCCTATTTTTGCAACGACCATAACTTTTGCGTCTCTTAACGGAATTTAATGCAAGAGGTCAATTCAGAAAGGGAAGAATGTCTACTACAACTTCCCTATAGGTTCTCTACCTCTAATTCTGTAAGGACATAGTTATAACCCCTCGAAGCCACTGCGATGCTAACCCCCAAACACAGTCTTCACTGTTTGCCCCTAAAGCTCGTTGTTTTGGGGGAAACGGTTGTTTCACCCATCAAAACAGCTCCAAAAATCTATAAAAATTCTAGCATGATAATAACACCCCTAAGACCAACTCCAATAAATTTCAGGTCAAGATTCTATCGTTTACATAGTCAAATAAAATCAACCATACAACAACCAAAACCTAATTTTTATGGTTCTAATTTGTGTTCTACAACTCCAAACCTTGTATGCCTCATTATTCTAGTCCATAAAGTGATTAGAGCATCTGTAGTCGTTTGCTATTTATCCATAATATGCATTTTTGGCCAGAAAAACCGCTGCAGTCGTTTGCTATTTATCCATATTATCGATAAATCGCTACAGTAGATTGCTATATTTGAGAATCCGTATAACTTTTATGCATATATGAGTGACGGCACATCATGTGCCGTCCCACAAAAAAAATTAATATTTTTTTCGTCGAACGGCACATCATGTGCCGTCCTGTGATTTTTTTGTTTTTTCCCATATTAAAATAATACCGTCGCTCCCCAAATCCTCGGACGGCACCGGAGGGATTTGTATTTTTTTAATTTTTTTTTTGCAATTTTGAAAATGTTTTTATAATTTTTTGAATTTTTTTGCAATTTCTGAAATGTTTTTGCAATTTTTGTATTTTTTTTGTAATAACTAAAATGTTTTTGTAATTTCCAAAAATGGAAAAATGACAAAAACAATTATGCTGGAATGTTGGACGGCACATCATGTGCCGTCCGGGATTTCCAGGTGATTTTTTTTTTTTTTTGGTCCGTGCTTTCTCCGTGCTTTCGCTCATTTTTTTAATTTTTTTTTCTCTCCGACGGCACATCATGTGCCGTCGCTTAATATTATAATATAGATAGCTAAAAAATAGCTTTGCACAACTACAGCAAAAGTGGGATTTCTATTTCTATTTATCCATATATGGATATTTTACATTGCAACGACTACAGATGCTCTTATGCATATGAAACTAGTCTAAATAACATATAACAACCAAATCAACAAACAAAACAAACATGAGTTGAGAACCCCCACCTTTGAAAAGTGTAGGAAGAACTTGCCCTATCCTCCTTGCTCCTTGTTCTTGCTCCTCAAGAACACCACCATGAAATCAAAGAACCCATGAAACCCTAGCTCTCTTTTCTTTTGATTTGATCTCCTCTCTTTCTTTTTCTTTCTCCATTTTTTCTTTAAAATAAAAACCAAGTAAAGTAGAAGGAGGAGAAGTGATGGAGAATGAGATGAGAAGGGAGATGGAGATTGAACAAATGAGAGTGAAAATGGGAAGGGGAAAGGGGGGCCGGCCATTTATATAGGAGAGGAAGAGAGAGAGGGGGTGTGGGGGAGGTGTTATGTAGGGGAGAGTTTATTTGGTGAAGGTGAGAACACTTGTCTCATTCAATTGGTGTTTTATTTGTAACTTTAAATTACAATCACCCCCTAATTCAATCCAAACCCTCCATCTCATCATGATGGGTCACCAAATAAAATACTATTTCTCAAGTCACATACTATACGATTTGTATAAATACCCAAAACCGTTACAGTTCAAACACATGCATTTATCTGATCATTCAGATAATTTTTATCAGTTAAAACAATTAATCTATAAAAATCATTCAATTCCAAGAAAAAAAATTTATTACTGGCTCGGAAGATTCCAGTATCAATTTTGTACAAAATAGATATATACAGATTAGTATCTGTATATATATATAATGTTTTTTAACAAAACCGGGTGATATCCACAAAAAATATTTCAATTCTGGAAATATAAATAAAAATAATAATAAAATAATGATTTTTAATATCAGCCTGGGATTTTCCAGACGTTTTTCTCAAAAACGCGTTTTTTCAAGTTTTTGTACAAGTACACCAAACTGATACAATACCTGTATATACTTACTAGTATATATGTCCAGGTGACTTTTTATGAGTAAAACCAAGAAATTCTCATTTAAAATATTTTAATTTAAAAATAATAATTATACAAATATAATATCCATCCGGGATATTACAATATATATGACAGACTTATATTAATCATCTACAAAAGCGATTAAATACTTCTGACCAACAATCGTCTCATCTAGTCACAAAGCTACTGAGATCATAAATATCAGAATGTATTGACTCAAGAAGTTGTGAACTCCTAGAAACTATACAAAATGATTTTTTAGTGACCAAAATCTGAATTCAAACTTTACATTTGTCATATTTAATGAAGTGTCATTTAGTAGAATTATAAGTTTTAACAAGAACAAACAATTTAATATATAGTTCGTAGTGATTTTAAATTTCAAAACAACTTGGATGTTAAAGCTTTTTACTCAATAGTTTTTAACTCCAATTTTCCCACAGTTTTGATAATTAGATCACATTTCCTCACAAACAATTGAATATATAGTTCTCAAATCCTAGCCAATTATGCTATGTTCAAGAACACAATTAGAACTATTATTATTAATTGTCTCATTTGTTAAACTCAACTTATACATGTGATTGACAATATATGCACTTTATAAGAGTTAATACAAAATTACTCTACCACATTCCACAAAACTATTTGCTTTCTCTAGTAATTCTAACAATGTCCACTTGCTCAAACACATTGAGCGAAAAGTTCTTTCTTTTATTCGTTCTTTATCATCTTCATAACACTAAATGAGATAATGATAAACATATTATAATAAAACTTTGCACACACGGTACAATGAACGAGAAAGAACAAAACGTAACTAATAGAGTCATATCCTACATTAAGAAATGCTCTCTCCTAAGTTACAGACATTTGTTATACATTTTATACATCAAAAATTTATATTTTATTTTATTTGAGAAGCAAACATATAATCTCACACAAACGGCAAACAATGGATTTGTCAAAATATCTATACACATAGTATGATAAAGTACTTAACAACCCTAAACATGCTAGTTTTCAAAGCGAGAATAACTATGATCTAAACTCTCAATCATATGATCAAACACAAAAAACGTTAACACATTCATCACATGAAAATACTAAGAAATATTAGAGTAGATTATACCGATGTTTCAAGTTAGAAGTATTTTTCAAATTCGATGTAGAAGCTTGCATAGTGTAGACTTATGCCATGATGCAAATCCATCGTTTCCAATACACACAATTTGTAAGTAACTTTGAAGTTCCTACATTCATCAAATTATTAAAGAATAGCCAATTAAACAAATTATTAGCACAATCTAATTCACAACAATTTAATTGGAGATTCAATTTTATATTCAAGGCCTATAATTTATCAAAATAAATATTTGATCCATAGTACGTAGCCAAAGCAGTCATTCAGATTTGTATTTAATTAAACAATGCTTAATACGGTTTTGAACTTTAGCACTTAGCAACAAAATTCAAACAAATAATTAAATAACAATTTAAATTTGGTGAAGAACTTATCTTTAATTTAGATAAGATCCAGTACAAATATATTTGGATCTAGTCTTAACAGCATTCTTATTGCTTTCACCAAATGCATCCACATCTCATATTGTGCTTCCTCTTTCAATTGATAGGAACCGCAGCAAATGAGATATCGCATCCGCTGCAGAAAACCTCTGAAAACCTCTTCTAGTAAAAGAAGCCAAGGACTTTTCCACTAACATTCTTTCTCCTCGCTTCTTCATGGTACATGATGCAAGCAAATGTTGTCAGCACAATGTATCCAAACTGCCGAGATGGAAGCAACCTAGCAGTCCATGGTTCAACATCCTTCACACCCACATCAAAGCGAGGACTGATGACACCACACTTGTTCAACCTTCCGTTCAATTCAACCACGATCTTTCCCTTCTCGATGATCGACCACATACTCGAACTCACCAATGTATCCTTTGGATTGAGGCGGCGATGTGGCATGCATCATACAAGGAAGAGTGAACCCCTGAGTTTGGATCAATCTGAACCAGAACGGAGGCTTCAGCGATCCGATCCTTCGCCAGAACACCAAACAGCAAAACTCATCAATCAAAAAATCGGGTCTGAGCAGATCAGATCTCTTCCTTTCTCCTTTTATGTTTGAGTTCGGGAAGAAGAAGGAGAGCAAGGCAGGATCGTGTGGTGGCGCTGGCACGCGGTGGTGCGCCGGTGGCGTGCGGCTGCAGGTGTCGGCGAAGGCGTTGGAGTCCACATTCCGATGAACGGATTGGAATCAACCTTTCTCTTAACCTCATATTTTAATCTAAATGTCTCAAGATTGTAAGGTTTTGTGAGAAATTAACAATTGGAAATTACGGTTAATATCTAGATCTAAGTTGCTTGAGATATTCACCTTAGATATTAAAATTGGAATACCTAGACTGCTATCACAAGCCAGTATTTATCGGATAAATACTGGTTTGGATACTGGTTTCTCAACCCACTCAACCCGCATTCGGATATCCATTCAATTAGTACGTGTAACACACGTGTTACTCATAGAATAATATTACACATAATATTATTATATAGTAAGAATATACCTATATATCCAACATGTCTAGGGGGTCTAACAGAAGTCCAATATCAATTCCGGGGCCTAAATTTACTTACCCCAGGATTTTAAAAAAAAGAAGCTAAAGTATTAACGAAACCATAGAATAGAGAACACGGATTCCTGAAATTTCAGACCGTAATTTTAGAATCGATTAATCAAGTGGGAAACAGGTGAGCATCTCGACCTCAAAATCTAATATTTTTCAAATAATTTGTCTATTTCGATAGAATCCATAGTAAGTTTGGTTGTCAGGTAATCGATCATGTAGAGTGTTAGATTTGTTAATCTATATAATAAAATACAAAGAAAGCTATCAAGTGGCTCTCCTTCAATCCCCCAAAATCAAAGGCCCAGATCTAACCTCACAAAACATATTTTCCCTCCAAAATTCAAATTCAAATTCCCACCCAAAATAACTCATTTATTTATTTAATTATTTCTCTCTCTCTCTCCCCCTCTCTCTCTTTCTCTCTCTCTCTCTCTTCTATTCAAAAAATACAGAAAATAAAAATTTTAAATTTTTTTTAAAAAAAGAATTTAAAAACCAAAAAATTTTAAATTTTAAAAACTTTAAAAATAGTTCAAAAAAATTTTAAAAATTAAAAACTTATAAAAAATTAAAAATTTTTATTTTAAAAAAAAATAAAATAATATATTTTTTAAAATATTTAAAAATTTAAAAATTTAAAAATAATTTAAATTTTTTAAATTTTTTGAAATTTTAGAAATAAAACTTTAAAATTTTAAAAATTAAAATAAAATTCAAAAATAAATGTTTAGATTATTGGTATTGTAGATAGCTTCACACCTACACTTGCGTTACCATTGTATTTAGACATACTTATAGTGGTTATGGGATTAGAGTAAGCTCTATAAAACCTATATGATAATGTCCTTGCATAACTATTACAAGCATCTAAAATTGATGCTGAAGTTAAAAAAATCTCTATGCAGTGTTTCTAACAAACTATATACATTCCCGGTAAGTTCAAGTTAATGATCAGGAAGGCGATAATTGAGCTTAAAGGTAGATATACTGCTTCCTCATATAATATGTTTGCTACTTCAATTAATTTGCTGGACCTCCAAAATTATTTTATATAATTAAACCAGGTGTACCGTTCCGAAGACGTGCCGTAGGCACGTGTTAACGGGCAAACCTAGTATTTGTAATAATTTAAGAAATTGATTAATTCAACTGATCTAGTAGTGATATTTAAAGGAATGTTTTTGGTAAACTGAAAGGTCAAAGTTCCTATTTTTTATTTATTATTATTATTATTATTATTATTATTATTATTATTTTGGGGGCGGGGGTTGGTTGTTAAACTTGTCTGTTTACTACATATTTAACGAATGATAAAGAGATGCATGTTTTATTCTATAATTTCTTCTGTAAGACAAGAAGACTTTATCGTTAGTTATTACTGAAGTTCTGATAATCAGGGTCGGTCGGTTCTAAGAAATTAGAAAACCTGTGCCGAACTTAAAATTGGGGTCTAATATAAGAATTTCTTATTATCGATTTATTATTTTATGACTTGATTGTTCCATAAAGCAAAATATAATTAAGATGTTCAAACACAAGTATATTTTAAAAGACAATTCTAATTTTCTATTTCAGTTTGTTTAGGCCCCCTAATTCTGATAGACTCATATCAAGAATGATTGCACAAAGAATTAACTCAATTGAATAACATCTCTAGAAATAAGAAAAAAAATCGCAGCAAATTACCTTTGAGAATCACAAACTTTAGCGTTTGGAGAATGATAATCAATTACAGAGAGAGAGATGATGTTGTATCAATGAAAAAATGATAAGGATTGAACCTTTGATTTATTTGTGAGAAAGTGAAAAGTTATGATGAATAGGTTTTTTTTTTTTTTTTGAGCGTCAGCATGGGTATTTATAGCAAGCAAATAGAGATTAGGGTTAGTGTGTAGCACTAACTTGAGAAATAAGTTAGGTTCTTATTTATTTGGGTCATGGGGAAATTTTAGTTAAACTCCCAGTTTAACCATGTGCATTTGAATTGCTAGGAAAAAAAGAAAGAAAGAAAAAGAAAACACCGGCTTGATTCGAACCTACATGTCCTTATTTATTTGGGTAGCCAGCTTACTACATGGGAAAAACTCCCAGTTTGATCATGTGCATTTGAATTTCTAGGAAAAAAGAAAGAAAAAAAAAACCACTAGCTTGATTCGAACTCACAACCATTTAATACATTCTTAGTGATTCTTAACCAAATGAGCTACAATAGTAACTATTAATACAATAGTTTTTTATTACTTACTTAATATTCATATTGTATACTCAATTTTGGGGCCCTTGAAAATCGGGGGCCCTATGCGGTTGCACCACTCACACACCCCTAGAACCGGCCTTGCTGATAATAGTCCATGCCCTGTTTGGTAACAAAGTTTAGATAACCAAGGTTATCTTAAATTTGAAGTTACAATGTATGCTAACTTTGGTAGCCGTATCCTTACCTCCATTTTTAAGTTATCTTCAAAGTTAAAACAAATCGGTAAGAGTGAAGTTTGGATAACTAAGGTTTTCTCACCTTTTGGAGTAATTATAGTTATTTTAACTCAAAATGAGTCTCAAAACATGCGAAAATTAGGATAACTAGAGTTTTCGGGTTTGCTTAGAAACAAAGTTAAGCTAACTAAGGGCCTGTTTGGTTGGAGGGGAGGAGGGAGGAGGGGAGGGGTGGGGAGGGATTTTTTAAAAACATTTATTGTTTGGTTCATTTTTAGGGAGGGGGGGGGGGGGGGGAGGGGAAATGTTTGGTTTATTTTTTAGGAGGGGACGGGGGGGAGGGGAATGGAGGGGTGCAGTCAATTTTGGCTACCCTCCAATATTAGGGGGATTTGGAGGGAAGAGAAATTGAGTCAAATTTTTGTATAGTGATTGGACTAAATTTTCCTTTAGATCTAAATTCATTTAATCACACCATTAAAATTGAAGATGTATTATTCAACTTTATTCATGAACTACAGTTGAATTGTTTTGTAAATTAAGTGGTTTCGTAGAATGAATATGAACATGCATGCGTGTTACTAAAAAGAACCACACTTTTGAAAATTTGAATGATTTTATTCTACCGTTGCTACTACTGCATCATATATTGGCTATGGTCTGTAATTAAAATGCCATATAGATGGAATGCCCTTTTTTAGTGGTTGACTTTATGATTATTCTCTAATATCAGGTTTGCGACAATCACTGATCCCTCACATAATTATACAAATCACACGATTTGTCTGTTTCCAATTGAAGGCCTTCAAATAATTCCTCACAAGGTTACTTTTAAGGGCAAAAATCAAAGTACCCTCTCAACGTTTGGCCTAAGTACAATATGTCCATATAACGTTTGAAAAAGTACACTAAACCCATTTCTCCGTTAACTTAACCCCATCCGTTAAGTTATAATTATTAAATTACTTTTTTACCCTTACCTTTTCATAATCAAATTTCTTCCTTTTTTTTCTTCATTCCTTTTTTTTCTTTTATTTTTCTCTATTCTTCCCTTTTAGGGAGGAGGTAGCTAGAATTGAGGAGGAGAGATACACCGGAGGAATTCGGATCCAGATTTGAGGAACCGCTGTGGAGCAGGTGTGATGCCCTATGAGTTGCTGGTTCCCATTCGGAAGCTGAAGTAACGGATCGCGGTGTGCCCAATAGCGTCTCTATTTATGCACTAATAAAAAAGATATGTAGGTTGTAGTCACCATTGACATTCATCATTAGCACTAATAATTTGTTAATTGTATATTACCTTATATGGAGTTCTGAGTGGAAGTTTTATAGCCTGCTCGTTCATTTGTGCTACAGGATTTGAAAGATGTGGATAATGGAGTAGCCTGTATAATTGCATATGATTCACAATGATGAAGTCACCTTTGAAAATAAAAGACTCGGAAAAGACCGCAAACTTCTCAAGAATAATGAGAGGGTTGAATCGCCAATAAAGCTAATAACTCGCCAACTTATCACGAACACAGCGAGGGTTAACTTAAATCAATAAATACCATCTGAATGGAAGGAATCCTAATCTTTGCAAACAGTAGTAGGAACAAACAGTAGCAGGAAACGCAGCGAGGGTTTCGGTGAATGAACGACTCTAAAACGATGTCAATAAACCCGCCGTCCAAAAAAAATACTGTCAAAATCAGCTTCAAAGTGGTACAAATAAACCCTGTTCACAGAAACTCACCTTGAGAATTCAACAGTAGACGTTCGAAGAAACTCACCTTGAGAATTCAACATTGAACGTTACCAAACAATTCTAAGTGGTGTTAATAATCCTTCTTTGTCCATGACAAACAAATCTGAAGCGGTGTATATTAACTCTCTATTCAAAGGACAAAACTGTCAAAATAAACTTTAATGCAAATCACTAAAGTATGATGTTAATAGAGAAAAATGAAAGAAGAAAAAAGAAATGAAGAAAGAAAATAATAGAGAAAAATGAAAGAAAAAAATGTATGAAGAAAAATGAAAAAGAAGAAGAGATTTGATTATGAAAGGGTAAGGGTAAAAAAGTAATTTAATAATTATAATTTAACGGATGGTGTTAAGTTAACGGAGAAATGGGTTTAGTGTACTTTTTCAAACGTTATATGGGCATATTGTACTTAGGCCAAACGTTGGGGGGGTACTTTGGTTTTTGCCCTACTTTTAATGAGTATCCTTGATCACAACTCGTCCAATGTGGGAAAGTGTGTTGTGACCAATAATCATTTTAACGAGTTGTAGGTAAGTAAGCAAATTAGTCTTAAATTTAGAAGAAAAAAACAAGCAACAAACAAATTCGTCTCAAACAAGTAAATTAGTCGCAAATTAGCAAACTCAAATCTTCAAATATTAGAGACACTTGATGTTTTTTTGTGATTGAGTTTTGTTATAAAATGTAAAAGGGTATAAAAGTAATTTTATTATAAATTTTCTTCCATCCTCTTGTGAACCAAATAAGAAGATAATTATTTTCCCTCCCCTCCACTCATTTGAACCAAAACAGAGTCTTATTAAACTCCCTCCCCTCCCCTCCCCTTTATTAAAATCCCTCCCCTCCCCTCCCCTCCCCTCCTTTGAACCAAACAGTCCCTAAAGTTTAATTTTAACTGGAGGTAAATGTTTGCAAACTATAGTTTTCATACCTATCAGTGTTCTAAAGTCACTAGGGAGTAGTCGGGCGACTGATGGGAGCGTAGCGCCTAGATCTTGTAAGCATGGCCTAGGCGGCTAGACGCTAGGCTGTTTTTTTATTTTAAATATTGTTTAATATATTTATAACTTAATATAATATTGCTTAAAATTATATATATATATATATATATATATATATATATATATATATATATATACACACACACACATATACATACATGCTACAAAAATAACTCAAAAAATCATAAATGGAAATTAACTCAATGGCTGAGTGCTCGTTTTGTGTATTACCAACTATCAAGATTTCCATGAAAGAGGCGATCGATGTAAGATTTTGACGATTTGAGATTTTGAGGATTTGGAGAAAGTATGAGCGATTTGGAGATTTCTGAGATTTGGAGTTTTTGGAGAGAAAGAGAGAGATAGAGAGAGGCACGGGGGTCGGGGTTTCGAGAATGTGGGAATTTAAGTAAATCGGTTCATTTAATAAACAATAAAACCCGCCCAGACTTGCCAAGGCAGCCAAACTGATTTAAAAAAAGGCACAGGCCCTAGGCAAGTCAGCTGGGGATGACCTAATGCCTTGCGGGGCCTAGGTGGGCCTTCTAGATTTTTAGAATACTAATACCTTTACATCCACTCAAAAAGTTATCTTAACTCTGTTTTTTTTTTTGCGATATTTGGGAAGCAAACGAAAGTTTAGTTAACCCCATACTTTAGAGAAGAATAGAGCAAAGTTCAACAAATTTTTGAAAATAAGGTTTAAGTGGGGTTGAGATAACTAGATTATCCCAACTTATGAGCTTAAAAAAGTTAAGATAACTATAGTTATCTCAACTCCAAAAGGATTCCCAAATAATACAAAGTTAAGATAACAAAAGTTTGAGAGACAACTTTACAAAACTCTAGTTGTCCTAACTTAACTCCATTCTCAAACACACCCTTATGAGGTTATGAGAGAAAATCCTAGCTATCATAACTTAACTTTATTTCCAAACATAGCCTTATTTTTTGAAACTTCTTTTCCCATTCTGTTTACTGTAGAATATAGCTTAGCTTACTATTTTTTCTCCTATTGTTTTGTCAAATACTACAACATATGATTAAAAATAAGTCTGTAAGTGGCGAAATGTAGTATTAGAAAATATTCTCTCTTTTTAATAGTAGTCTTAAAACTTCTATATCCTATTTTGTGCTTCTTTACTTTTCCACTCTTATACTATGGCTACTGCAAGAGCTGAATCCAGTTACTCAGAGTTGCAAAAAGTAAGATAGGAAGAGGAACAGGGTTATTGGGAGAAAGAGTTGCGACAGAGACTGGGAACAGTATGATGGAGACAACTCACAGACGAGCGATGGCGACAGGCGGCATGGGCGTGAGGGCGACTACTCAGAATGAGGTGATGGCGACAGGTTTGATGTCAGTACGAGGCTGTAACACCCCGAATCCCAAATCACTGAATTCGAGATGTTCTACAGGATCTTTTCACTTTCTTTAGTACAACTTTATAAGGAAATTCAAACTTTTCTTTTTACATCAGAGTTTACATCAATTTTACACTTTTCATTTGCACAGCGGAAGTGAAATTTACAACATTAAACAATAGTACAACAACATGGTAAAATCTTTATGCATCCATTCCTCTTACACATGCAATTACCTGCATACAAAACTGTGGGTACGTCAGTTTATTCAACCGACGATAGTTATACATGGCCATCCTCTCTACGCCAGAAACAGTATAACGAATCTCATTTCTTAACAGATCACAAACTTGTTCACATAGCAATTAAAGTAAAGGGGAAAGTCTTAATGATGTCGTGTCGTGATCGTGCACTTAATCCTTAATGTAATCACTTAATTTACATGACACTAATGCACACTTGTTCGGATTCTATGCATCCCATACTACATAGGTCCGAGGGCAAACCTCTTAATCGTTCTTCACTTTTGAAGGGTTCAATCCCTCGCCATGACTTAATCTACTTCTGTAATTACAGTGAGTATCCTAGATGATCTATGAGTACAAGCACGTGTCCTGGCCCCTGGAGTAGAATTCCGCGCCATGTCTTGACTCATCAAGCATGCATTCTGCGGCAATTCAAGCCTCCTCCCTGAACACGATCCTCTTGCAGTCACCAAACATCCCACAAGCATGACTAAAGTCCGATCATTCTGAGTTGTGCCCGTGCCATGTCTTGACTCATCAAGCATGCATTCTGCGGCTCACACACCCGCACCGTAAACTCTAGTTCTCATACTTATGTTTTTCTCTCACTTTCATCACCTCTTCACTATATACTAAATATTAGAATCATGAATACAAATCAAAGCTCAAGAGTTAGCCTCTCCACCAAACCGGACTTATTCATTTCATTTACACATGACCAACCTTGGTCTTCTTCTCAATATCATTTCATTTCATTCATTTCACTACCGGGGGAGACTTAGCTACTCTTCGTTTTAATTTCCAATTCACAAATTCCAATTGAGCACTCTCAGCTCATAATTCATTTTAAAGTCTCACAGACTTTCTTATCATGATCTTAGCCTTTCATGTTCATTTAATTCTCAATTCACATCTATGATTCATTTTACATAAATCCATACAGCCATAAAAAGAATTCATCGACTTCAGTAATAAAGTTCACAACTTCCAACAGTAATCAAAAATGAAATCTCTTACCTATCAAAATTTACTCTGTACAGTCGACTTGGAAAGACACCACTCGACTCATACAGTCAATACAAGTTCATCAAAAAAATACTCCGTAGAGTCGACTGCTGCACACGGCCAGTCGGCTGTTCCGCAACTTTTCATGCTCACAGTGTTATCCACGTGACAGTCGACTGTTCATCCATCAGTCGTCTGTCCTGGGGTTTTTAATAGTACATTTCTATGTTCAGCTCAGTCGACTTGCTACACGCATTAAGTCAACTGGACAGTTTCAGAATTCAAAATTAGGAATTATCTTCCCAACCGTTCACACATGCACTTTTTTCACAGTATACATACATTCATGTTTCATAAACACCACACTTTTTACTTGTTCAGTAACATCGCAGCATGGAATTTCAAGTTACTAATATTGTCTCTTCTTTAAGGAAAATACTTTAAACATGCATTCACACTTATTCATAACTTCTTGCGAAGATGAAGATATAAATCTCAAATCATTATACTAGGTCAACATAATGGAATATCACGTTTCATGGAATTGCCGAATAATCATAATTAGATCAATGCACCAGTCGGCTGAACACATCGTCAGTCGACTGCACCGACCGTTCTTAGTTTTGTTAATCATAGCTAGTTCTTTTCATCTGCTCACCTTCCCTCCATCATATGTGTCATAGGGAAATATGAACTTAGTAATCGTACTATTACGACTGTTTTGCATACATGTTTATTATCACATCATGAAAATAATGGTCTCGTACCAGTCGACTGGTTTAAGTGACAGTCGACTGTACCGACCCTTTCGTACTCATTAACATCAGCATGCTCAGGCAATTTCTAATACATTGCATTTACTTTTCATAACATGGTAACAATTATAATAATCATGGCATAATTCCTACATTAGAAGTCCTGAGAAACACCCACCTTATTTGAAGAAATAATCGAAATCCCGCAAAAGTTCCTTAAGGTAATGAACGACTCCTCGCTCCTTGCTCCACACCGAACTCTTCAGAAACTACTCGGCCTCCACAGAAAAGCACCCACACACAACTCACAAAATACCTCTCTTACAATAATAATCTTAGTGTAAAAGAGATAGGGAAATGAGAGGGGTATTTATACTAGAAAATAAGTGGAATAGAGGGCTAGGATTTATTAGGGAGTTGTAAGATCAAGGGTTAGGATGCACTAGGGGGTTGAAATAACTACCCACACCCCTACACAACTACCCATGATTCCAAAACATTACTCCACCCAACCGGCCACCAAAAGTGCTCAATGCACGTGTATGCAAAAATGCACGTGCATGCACAAACTACACTAATAAAACTTGTACACTCATGACAAGTCTTATAAAAAAGAAATGTTACACAAAACCAGTTGTAAAAATAAAAGGATTTAAACCATGGGCTTTAATTAATTTCGGCCAAAATAAGCAAACTAACATTGGGCTTTAAGAAAAATACTTTATAGAAAACAATATTCTTTAATCATCATGTTGGGAAATAATAGTCAACATGCTACCCAAGCATACCATATGTGAAAATAAATAATCTTTCATATATTTGAAAAATCGGGGTATTACATCACTCCCTCCTTAGAATAGTTCCGTCTCCGGAACTACAGTCAAGAGCAAGAAGACAGAAAATACAACACAACTACAAAGAAAAAGATACAAGGATACAAAGATACAATCAAGCAAATAGCTCAGGATAGTCCTTCAACATCCTCTCCTCAGATTCCCAAGTAGCCTCTTCAACCAAATGGTTTCTCCAGACTACCTTGACCATCGGTATCGTCTTATTCCTCAAGACTTTCTCCCTATGGTCAACAATCTCGACAGGAGTCTCGATGTAATTCAGGTCTAACTGCAAACCTTCCGGCACTTCAGGCAAATGATGACTCGGATCTGGAATATAACCTCTCAGCATAGACACATGGAAGACATTGTGCACCTGAGACAACTCTTCCGGTAATTCAAGCCGGTAAGCAGTTTTCCCGATCCTTTTCAATATCTTATACGGGCCTATAAACCTCGGGGTTAACTTCCCGCCTTTTCCAAATCGAACCACACCTTTGCTGGGCGATACCTTCAGAAAGACGAAGTCACCAACCTCAAACTCAAGGTCCCTTCTCCGGTTGTCTGCATAGCTTTTCTGCCTGCTCTGAGCTTCCACCAACCTTTTCCTGATCAGAACAATCTTCTCAGAAGTTTGTTGTACAAGCTCAGGACCAAACAACTGCCGTTCCCTAACTTCATACCAACAAACAGGAGTCCTGCACTTCCTGCCATACAAAGCTTCGTACGGCGCCATCCCAATGCTAGCCTGAAAACTGTTGTTGTAGGCAAACTCTACCAAGGGTAAATGCCTTTTCCAACTGCCTCCAAAGTCTAGTATACAACAATGAAGCATATCCTTAAGAATACGGTTGACTCTCTCGGTCTGCCCATAGGTTTGCGGATGAAAAGCAGTGCTGAAATCTATCTTAGTACCCAAAGCTGCCTGAAGACTCCTCCAGAAATGCGAAGTAAACCGCGCATCTCGATCAGACACAATAGTTGAGGGAACACCATGAAGTCGGACAATCTCACCAACATACAACTCAGCCAACTTGTCCATCGAAGCAGTGAGTTTCATCGCCAAAAAGTGAGCGGACTTGGTAAGTCGATCGACTATAACCCAAATTGCATCATTGCCTTTAGAACTCTTAGGCAATCCCGTGATGAAATCCATACTGATGTTATCCCACTTCCATTCCGGAATAGGTAACGGCTGTAATAGACCTCCGGGTCTCTGATTTTCGGCTTTGACTTGCTGACAAACCTCATACTTCGCAACAAATTCAGCCACATCCCGCTTCGAACCTGACCACCAGAAATGCTGTTTGATGTCTTTGTACATCTTAGTACTCCCAGGATGTACCGACAAAAGAGTAGCATGTGCCTCCTGAAGAATACTCTCTTTCAGGTCCGCCTGATTTGGAACGCACAGTCTATCTCCGAACCATAGCACTCCATCCCTGATTTAAAATCCGGGCAACTTGCCAGCTCCAACCTGCTCCTTCATCTCCAAAATATCAGCATCAACCTCCTGACTTGCAATGATCCTTGCATTCAAAGTAGGCTGAAGCCTCAACTGAGCCAAAGATGCTCACAATCCTTGCAAGACAACCTCAATACCTGCTCGATTCAACTCCTCAATCAGATGCCTCTGAGTTGTAATCAAACTGGCCAAACTGCTCTTGCGGCTAAGTGCATCAGCAACAACATTAGCTTTTCCAGGATGATACTTGATCTCAGGTCGCATGTCCTCGAGCACTTCTAACCATCTCCGCTGCCTCAGATTGAGATCTCTCTGCTGATATATATACTTCAAGCTCTTGTGATCCGTGTACATGTTCAACTTCTCACCGTACACGTAATGCCTCCATTGCTTCAGAGCAAAGATAATCGCAGCCAACTCCAGATCATGAGTCGGGTAATTCTTCTCATGCGGTCGTAGTTACCTAGACCCATAAGCGATTACTCTACCTTCTTGTATTAAGACACAACCAAGCCCACGATGTGAAGCATCGCTATAAACATCATACTCAACACCTGCTCTAGGCAGAGCCAAAATAGGTGTAGTAGTCAGCCTATCTTTCAACTCCTGAAAGATCGCCTCACATTGCTCAGTCCACTTGAAGCTCACATTCTTCTTGGTCAGTCCAGTAAGCGGTACAGCTATCTGAGCATAACCTTGAATGAATCTCCTGTAGTATCCAGTCATTCCAAGAAAACTTCTGACTTCCTTCACTGTAGTAGGCCTAGCCCAATCTCTCAATGCCTCTATCTTCTGAGGGTCAGTTGCCACTTCCTCCTTAGAAAGGATGTGACCTAGGAATGCCACTTCAGATTTCCAGAAATCACACTTGGATAGCTTGGCATACAACCTCTGCTCTTCCAGCTTCTGCAACACTGCTGCCAGATGCTCGGTGTGCTCCTCCTCTGACTTGGAGTACACGAGAATATCGTCGATAAACACCACGACGAAAGAATCAATAAACGGCCTCAGAACTCTGTTCATCAAGTCCATGAAGATTGCGGGTGCATTCGTCACTCCGAATGGCATAACTAAGAATTCGTAATGCCCATGCTGAGTTCTAAATGTGGTTTTGTGCACATCTTCAGCTTTCACTCGAACTTGGTGATATCCTGATCGAAGATCTATTTTGGAGAATACAGCTGCTCCTTGTAGACGATCGAACAAGTCATCAATTTGAGGAATAGGATACTTATTCTGAACAGTGACCTTATTCAGCTCTCGGTAATCGATGCACATTCTCATCGATCCATCCTTCTTCTTTACCAAAAGCACTGGTGCTCCCCAAGGTGACGCACTAGGTTGAATAAAGCCTTTCTCCAATAGTTCCTCAATCTGCCGTTTCACCTCATCCTGTTCCACTGGAGCCATCCTATACGGTGCCTTAGAAATTGGTGCACTTTCCGGTTGAACAGTGATGCTGAACTCTACATCACGATGCGGGGGTAACCCAGGGAAATCTTCCAAGAGCACAGTCGGATAGTCCCGAACCATAGGAATCCCTTGCACTTCCACAGGAGTCTCTTCCTCGCGGATAGTTGCCACCAGCTTAGAACACTTCTGCTTCCCTTGGAAAGTGACTTCAGGTCCATCTGGAGCCTTCACTGTTACCGTCTTGGTCTTGCATTCGATGCTTGCACTGTACACCGACATCCAATCAATGCCAATGATAACATCGACTCCCAAGATAGTCAGCTCGATCAGATCAATGCCAAAGATTCTATCCCCAATCACAATCTCGCAATCAGCATAATACCGATCAGTGGTCAAAGTTTCCCCTGATGGAGTAGCTACTGCTAAGATCTTGTCTGGAAAAATCTTCGGTTCAACTCCTAACACTTTAGCAAATCTAGAAGACACAAAAGTATGAGAGGATCCAGTATCGAATAACACAGCAGCTTTCTTTCTATTAAGATAGAGTTCTCCTGTCATATAATACACACCATTACATAACAGTTTCACAATATGAACGGGAAGAAGAAATGACAAAAACCACACTAAACATCAGCACTCGTACCAGAGATGACCTGATCTGCTTCCTCAGCATCAGCCTCTGTCAAGGCAAATACTCGCCCTGGCTGGTACGGCCTCTTCCCAGTCTGCTGTATTGGCACATTGTGATTGCCAGCCCATGGTTTGAGACATCGAGATTGGTAATGTCCCACTTCACCACAGTTGTAGCAAGTGACTGCAGAAGATCTCACCACATTGTTCCCAGGTCCCTCAGCTACACCAATAGCGTTCGCCCCTGTCGGTTTGAACCTCTGTGCAGATGGTTGCCCCTTGAAACTCCCCGAATGTGCAGGCCTCTTCCCGGACTGCCAGTTATTCCTCCGGTTCTGAGCCACATGGAACTGCTCCATATCCGCCTCCGTCGCTGCCGCCCTCTTGACCAATTTGTCAAATCGCCTGATACCAAGAGGTATCATCCGGGATCTCAAGCTAGGCCTCAATCCATGCTCGAACTTGCGAGCCTTCTTAGCCCCATCCATCACCAGTTCTGGAGCATACCTAGAGAGCTGAGTAAATTTTGTCTCATACTCCCTTACTGACATGCTGCCTTGCTGAAGTGACAGAAACTCCATCGCCTTCTTCTCCTGGACGTCGGAGGGGAAATAGTGACTGCGGAATTCTTCCAGAAATTCCTCCCAGCCGAGCAACATACCTCCCATGGTCCTCTTCACCGACTGCCACCAAACAGCCGCATCCTTCTCGAATTGCAAAGTCGCCAACTTGACCTTGCTGCCCTCCGGTGTCTCCAACACCTCAAAGATTGTCTCCACCTGCCGAATCCAGTTGTCAGCCGCATCTGGGTCTGACTTCCCTCGAATACAGGTGGTTTCATTCTCTTGAACGATTCCACCAGCTTAATCGCCTCGGGCACTGGATTCCCCGGCCCCCTTTCTTGGTTCATGGCCACTGCATTAAGCGTCTGGTAGACCCTTGCAAGTTCGGTCTCCAGATCCAACCCTTCACCATTCCTAGCTCCTCTTCTCGACATATTCTGATGCAAAAGATCCATTAAATTCGAAGTATAAGACAAGAATTTAAACCAACATGCATTTCATTGAATTCCAAAGTTTATACATTCGAATTAAAACATTTTCGACATCAGAATAGAAGACAGTAGAAACTAAGACAATCTAATCCCTACGGGTCCTTTTCGCTGCTCGAAGTTCATCCCGTAGTTCATCGACTTCATCCTTCAGCACACCTGCCAAGTTCTTTCTCTTCTCAAGTTCCCACGCTCGATGACTGAGAATAGAGAAATCGTCCTTCCGCTTCGCCAGTTGGGCTTCCAAAACTCCAACTCTCTCCTTCAGGGTCTCCACCTGCCTCTGAAGAGAAGCCACAGTGCCACTCAGAGCTGGTCCCACTTCTTCATCGGAAGAAGAATCGTCAGATGAATCTGGAGGTGGGGTAATCTCTTGAGATTCATGCCACTCCTCCTCATCAGAATCTGCTTGCCCAGGGTGATACTCATCCTCAGAATCAGCCTGTCTAGGATGGTACTCTTCCTCAATAATATGCCAGTCGTTGCCTCCAGCAGGGTCGAAGTGATCAGCCATCTTAGAATAGGGAGGAAGAAGCATAAATCATAGAGCAACACAAATGTAAGTCACTTACATTTAAATCTCTAGACTCAAACACACACTCTAATGTCCACTTCTAGGGTGTCGTTCCTTATAAATTTGTACAAGTGGGAAAGCGTAGAAAGCCTGGCTCTGATACCACTCTGTAACGCCCCGAATCCCAAATCACTGAATTCGAGATGTTCTACAGGATCTTTTCACTTTCTTTAGTACAACTTTACAAGGAAATTCAAACTTTTCTTTTTACATCAGAGTTTACATCAATTTTACACTTTTCATTTGCACAGCGGAAGTGAAATTTACAACATTAAACAATAGTACAACAACATGGTAAAATCTTTATGCATCCATTCCTCTTACACATGCAATTACCTGCATACAAAACTGTGGGTACGTCAGTTTATTCAACCGACGATAGTTATACATGGCCATCCTCTCTACGCTAGAAACAGTATAACGAATCTCATTTCTTAACAGATCACAAACTTGTTCACATAGCAATTAAAGTAAAGGGGAAAGTCTTAATGATGTCGTGTCGTGATCGTGCACTTAATCCTTAATGCAATCACTTAATTTACATAACACTAATGCACACTTGTTCGGATTCTATGCATCCCATACTACATAGGTCCGATGGCAAACCTCTTAATCGTTCTTCAATTTTGAAGGGTTCAATCCCTCGCCATGACTTAATCTACTTCTGTAATTACAGTGAGTATCCTAGATGATCTATGAGTACAAGCACGTGTCCTGGCCCCTGGAGTAGAATTCCGTGCCATGTCTTGACTCATCAAGCATGCATTCTGCGGCAATTCAAGTCTCCTCCCTGAACACGATCCTCTTGCAGTCACCAAACATCCCACAAGCGTGACTAAAGTCCGATCATTCTGAGTTGTGCCCGCGCCATGTCTTGACTCATCAAGCTTGCATTCTGCGGCTCACACACCCGTACCGTAAACTCTAGTTCTCATACTTATGTTTTTCTCTCACTTTCATCACCTCTTCACTATGTACTAAATATTAGAATCATGAATACAAATCAAAGCTCTAGAGTTAGCCTCTCCACCAAACCGAACTTATTCATTTCATTTACACATGGCCAACCTTGGTCTTCTTCTCAATATCATTTCATTTCATTCATTTCACTGCCGGGGGAGACTTAGCTACTCTTCGTTTCAATTTCCAATTCACAAATTCCAATTGAGCACTCTCAGCTCATAATTCATTTTAAAGTCTCACAGACTTTCTTATCATGATCTTAGCCTTTCATGTTCATTTAATTCTCAATTCACATCTATGATTCATTTTACATACACTACAAGGAATTTTCCATATACCAACGGACACCTGTAGTGACGGATCACTAAAACCGTGGGTATAGCCATTATATACCTACAGACGTGTAGTAAACTGTGGGTATAGACGGGATAGAACACTTTTAATTCCCACCAAAATCCCAATTTCTAATTTTATTCTCCCCCCACCCTGACTCTCTCAAAACCCCAAATCGGAAACCCCTCACCCAAACCCTAAAAACTCTTCCATCTTACTTCCACCTTCCCTTCTCCTCTCCCCTTCCAATATGCTTCCCTCCTCCGTCTTGGCCACCGCCTCCACACCTTCGCCACCGCCGTTAGCCATGTCATCTCCCACTCATCCACCGCCCACCGTCTCCTCCCTGAACGGTCAGTCTCTCAACTTCAGCAATTGCCCACCCAAGGAGACGATCCTTTTCAATGGCCTGCAATTTCGAGCACTGACTCGCCGTCATGGCATCGTCGATTCTTACATCAAAACCCTTGCTCAAGTCCTTGGCAAGTATATAATTAACCTTAGATCTAATATGCAACTAGTAGTTTATTTAGGTTTAGTTTACATTTCTTTTTTCTTGTTTTTCTTAAATTATCTGGGTTAATGATTTTGAAAATTTGGTTGAGATGGATAGTTAATATTTAGATAGAAATGTTGTTTTATTTGTTAGATTATGAATAAGCTTGGCAGTTTATGAATATGTGATTTGTTGTAACTAGCTGTAAGAAGCTTTAATTACTTGTAAAATTTCTTAGTATAAAATATAAACTTCTATAATTGGAAGTATATTTTTTGAAATAGTAATTGGAAGTATATTTTATGAAGTAGAATACAGGTCTCATAGGTCTGTTTGAACTCATTGAATTATACATTCACTGTCAGTAAAGGAAATCAATATTTATCTGTTGGAAGGTTGCATAAATACTACTGGGCCTAGCCTTTAACATATGAAACAGTTATGTTTTTGAGTGATTTTGTCTACACAAAAGAAGCCAAACTATGAGCCTAATTCTTACTCATTACCTACCATTTATGAAATTACTTGTATATCATCGATTACATTTTGTTGAATGTGGTTTTGAAGTGTCTACTGCTACTTCTTATCGTTACCCTACTCGCTCAATAGAGATATTCACAAATGATATGCTTATGAAAGATGAAAATTTTAGCCTTTGTGCTTACTCTTTATTAAAGTAGAGATGCTTCTTAAGTTCCTCATGCAAACTGCAGGCAGAAGCAATCTGGGAAACAAATTGGAGCTCTGTTCTTATTAGTTCTAGCTGCTATTCTCTTGAGTATTGGAGAGGGTTCTGGTAAAGGTTCAAGTGGCAGTAACCCTGACCAAATTCTTTTTTATGGAATCATTCCTGTTTTGGTTGCTTCTGTGCTTTCTGGTTTGGCATCTTCTTTGTGTCAGTGGGCTACTCAGGTTGGTGTCTCTGGAGTTATTTTTCCCAATAGATGTCATCCTTGTATTTGCTGCTGATAGTATTTCTTCTTCTTTTCAATATTTATACTTTGCAGGTGAAGAAACATACCTCGTACTTAATGACTGTAGAAATATCATTTGTTGGAAGTTTGTGCTTGTTAGTAAGTACTTACAAATCACCAGATGGGGAGGCTATAAGGAAGTATGGTTTCTTTCATGGATGGACTTTATGGACTCTGGTAGTGGTCTTTTTTGATGCTTCACTCTTATTATTGAGTTACTTGATATTTGAGATGATGCGTCTACTTTGCCAGTTTTTCCTTACATGTTACTTGACTAGTTTTGTGGCATAGCGATAAATAAATAATAGAAAAATAACAGTTAGTATCTTCTAGAAGCTACAATTAAGTCTCATTCCAGCAAGGTTATTCCTAAAGGAATTAAAGAAGGATTCGCCCTAATGCTAGAGTTAATAAATTATTCTCTATTGAGTTGTAAAGGCGTGGGATAATAGAATTATGAAGATGGAAATGCATTGATATTAAAGAGTTTTCGATGTGGTATTGCAGTAAGAATCACATAATAAAACAAATCCCAAGCCTTATCAGTTAAATGTTTACTATTGATCCTCCCACAACTGTCCCTGATTTTCCTCTTATGTTTTCTAAAAAATTTGGCTGCTAATGATTGCTTTGTCAAACCATCAAAAGATTTAAAATTTTAATCTATCACACTTTTCAAGCTATCTTCACCAATAAAATATGTCTGTTGATTCATAGTTTTGTTTATTTACTTTTTTTACATGAATGTGGACTTACCCCTACAGCTGTATGCACCATCAAAGTAAAATCAAACTAATCAAGTGAAAATCCCCTCATTCCCCCTCCCTATATGATTATCTAGCAATTAAGTTGATGAAACCAAGAAATACGACTTGGTATTTAAAAGGTAGGTATGTGAGTAATTTAACTAATTTCTAAGTTACACATTTACATAGTTATTGTCCTAAAGCCATGGGACATTAAAGTTTGAGGCTTAACTTGATCATTATAGTTCTCTTATAGACACTTGTAAGTTGTAACTACTAATAAATTTTTTAAATTTTATTTTTAAATTTTTTAAAAGCATGGCTAGTTTTTTTTAATCATAAAACATCGAGGCAAAAACCTCCCTGCATTCCATTAGAAAGGTTTAGTGAAGCATAAAACCAAAGATAAAATAAACGGTGTTTGTACAAACCAACATGTTGGCTAGATTAAGCTTTTTCCATCTCAAAATAGATATCCCTCAAAATATGTACAACCACCATAATCTAAGTACAAATAACCCACCCCATACAACACTAAAGTACAGATAAAAAGGAATGCTGCAATAAGGCAAACATACGACCCAAAACACCACAACACAGTAAAGGGAACTCTGGATGGTGTAATACACGGTGATCACCCTCCTCTGACTCAACCTTGTGTGACGACGTTGTGATGTCTGCATACGTTTCCTTGCCCTTTTTCTTTGTTCCATTGTTTGTTATGGTAGATCAAAAAAGAATATTATACTTGATTTAGTTAATGACTTAATGTAATGTGGATGAAAATGTTGGTGCCTAAAAATTATGTTATTTATTTTTACCCAGATACCCTAGCTGCCTTACTCTAATTATTTGATTCTTCATGTATATTATCTCTATCTTAAAAGCAGACTTCCTCTCATTATGTTAATTAGAAGCATGCCTAGAATTTCTAACCTCTTCTTAAAATGCATGTCTGTGAGCTCTGACTACATGCTAATCTTCACTGATCCTCGTAAGCTCTTTTCAGATTCCAGTCATTGCCAATGCTGTTGGTGGGATCCTTGTTGCCCTCGTCACAACCCATGCTGGAGGTGTCTGAAAGGTGAGTAGACAACTCATTTATACAGAATCAGTAGTTTCTAATCCTCTTTAACTTTGAGAGTCTAATATTTGAAAAAACTACAACAGGGGTTTGTCATCGTATCTGCGCTACTAGTAACAGCTGTGCTTCAGTTTGTCTTTGATGGAATACCTCCATCACTTTACTTAACCAGATTAAAAGGTAATTTGTTAATAAGTTGTTTACATCAAATAAGGAATACCAACACTTCAAAAAATCGCTTGGCAGTTTTAGTGTGGAATTACCATCAGTGAGTATGCCACTCACTGTAGAATGGTGATAATGACAAGTACAAATTTTAAGATTCATCTTTGTAATAAATTGTTTAGAAGATTTCATTATTGCACTCATAGTGATACAATCCAAAAAACAACAAACTCGGAAAGATCTTTATAATAAATTTACTTTAGTTTATGATTGGGGTTGAAAAAGAGATTAAGGTGAAGAAGTTTGAAGAAGGAGATGATGGAGGCAAAAAGGAGGAGGATTTTAAGAAGGAGATTTGAGTTAAGGTTAAGATTCAAACACCTTGCAAAGAACTTCTGAGATTCACCTGACAAAGTTATCCCAATTCCCCCTTCTTCCTGAACAGTGGCTTAGTATGTTAAGGGCCCTGTTTTCATATTGTAATGACACCTGAGAACAGCGCCCTTTTCATTTTCTCTTCTTTTTGTTCTCATGTACATCCAGAACTGTCCAATCTCTAGCATTTACTTCCAGAACTCCTACCTAACTGTCCAATCCCTGGCATTTACTTCCAGAACAGTCTCAATGTCCCATTTAAGATTACTAAATAATCAGTTAGAATGTTCAGTTGTTAATGTACTTCTAAAATCTGATCTAAACTAGAGTTAATAAACTAGTAATGCAACTTGTATTGGAAGTCTGATTGTAACTGTAGTCTAAGTTAAAGAAAACTACCTTTCCGAATAAAGCAACTAACTGATATGACTAATTCGTATTGGTTTTCTTTGTAATTGTTTGACGTTTAGTTTGCTTTGATATACATTGCACACAACCTCTACAGTGAAGTAGTTTTGACATTTTATGGGAGAATCATTGGAAAAAGGCCAGAATATGTTTGTCTACTTGACTACTTCCATTTATTTTGCCAACCAAGCATTAATCTGTTATGTCTAATCAATACAATTTTGTCAAAAACCTAGAGCACTAGAGAAGGAAGCATGTAACTTCATTTAAGCAATATAGTGGTAGGCACTGATAAAATTCCTAGTATCATTAGACATCAGATTAGCATTTCAGGTAAGGGTTCATATTTAAGTCAAGCCTAGATTAGTAGCAGCAGGAGGACCTAAAAATATGCAAACATAAACAAATTTCAACAACTCTTCTGATTTGAGAAAACTATTCACAAGAGGATTTTCGAGGTTGTCATCCTCTAAATTATGTCAACTGTAGTAAAACATCCAAGAGAAGGGGAAAGACAATCTGCTAACAAGATCAGCAATGAACTTTGATACACATGGAAAGCCAATGCTTAACAAATGATATTCCAATTACAAGTAATATATAGATCTCTGCTAATAAAATCAGCATTGAACTTTGATACACGGAGAAAGCCAAAGCTTAACAGATGATATTCCAACTATAAGTGATATATAGATCAACATTATCAGCAAAAACAATACCATTTTAGCCTTTTGCCATCAAAACGAGGCAAGTTATGAGGAATAAATCTCAACTAAATATTTTTCAAAAATGTCAGGTAGCTACAACAGATAGTAAGCAGGTAGCTACAACAGATAACAAGAAGAGATGCTTTGATACAATGAATGAAGCCCAGACAAGTAGGGGGGAGGGATGATTCCATAAGAGAAACAACATATTGTTTTGTATCTTTTCCTTCTTCATTTTTCTACTGTAACCTATAATGCTGAATTCTTATTGTTGCATTCTTTTTCAGGCTGTTATTAGGGTCCGCTTCCCTGACAATTATCATGTTCTCCAGATTACGTTTCACCCATCAGAGAAAATCCAAAGTTTAGTGGATTTTCTTATGATAGTAGTTGCTCAACCAGACTTGCCATTTTATCTATGTAAGTACTACCATTATATAATATTATTTTATCTTGGAGGAATTACTTTTATGTTGATTTATCATCATATCTTAGTCGTTATGTGTTTTCTAACTGGAAGAATTACACTCAATAAAGTTTATGTTAAATGGGACAATCACGTAAGGTATATGGATGTGCATACCCTCAGTTCAAAATTGTCAGTTAGCTCGAATTAATGGATTGTTACTGCTGAATTTCGGGTATAATATTCCTTTTTAATTATTGCAGATTGAGGAGGGGTTTTCCATGACTGTGAAGGATATTGTGAAGAAGCTAAACATGGCTTTCAGGCAGTTCAAGTGAAGAATGGTGTCGAAGAGGGAGTTTTTTAATTTTTGATGGTACAGGAACTTGCTGAGATGATTTTCCAGTCAGCATTATAGATCGGAGTTATTTATTGGCGAGTTGTAGATGTACATTATTTATTGGCAATGGAAGCTAATTTTCTATTGATGGAGCAAAACTCGAAATTAAGTGAATGAGATTGTTATAAGACTTTATATGCATATTATATGTCAGTATGGTACTCTTAGGTTGACATTTTAACTATTTTGTAATTTGAATTTGACATGCTTGTAATACTTCATTAATTTTTAATATGATTGAAGTTTAATTTTATTTAATTTTGTTTCATAAACACATGTATTTATTTCATTGTGTATTTGGTTTATAATTGAATTAATATTATAAAAGAAAATATTAAATTATCATAAGCGTATTAATAAGAAAAAATTGTGTATAGAGCGATGGGTATATATTAAAATAATTGGATGTGAAAACCATCGTTAAAACCTATAGCAATGGAGCTTCAACCGTGGGTATAGAAAAGCAAAATGTGTCTTTAAAACCTATACCAACGGATACGAAACAGTGGATATAACACCGAGGTTTTGTCCAACGGGTGAAAAAAACTGTCGCTATAAGCTATAGTGACGGTATTTTGCCGTGGGTATAGCTAATTAAAAACGACGGAAAAATATGTCCGTTGGTATAGGTTTTATGGGCTATACCTACGGTTTTTCGCCTTTTACCTACGGATTTTTGTTGTCACTATATGTCAAATTCCTTGTAGTGATAAATCCATACAACCATAAAAAGAATTCATCGACTTCAGTAATAAAGTTCACAACTTCTAACAGTAATCAAAAATGAAATCTCTTACCTATCAAAATTCACTCTGTACAGTCGACTTGGAAAGACACCACTCGACTCATACAGTCAATACAAGTTCATCAAAAAAATACTCGGAAGAGTCGACTGCTGCACACGGCCAGTCGGCTGTTCCGCAACTTTTCATGCTCACAGTGTTATCCACGTGACAGTCGACTGTTCATCCATCAGTCGTCTGTCCTGGAGTTTTTAATAGCACATTTCTATGTTCAGCTCAGTCGACTTGCTACACGCATTAAGTCGACTGGACAGTTTCAGAATTCAAAATCAGGAATTATCTTCCCAACTGTTCACACATGCACTTTTTTCACAGTATACATACATTCATGTTTCATAAACACCACACTTCTTACTTGTTCAGTAACATCGCAGCATGGAATTTCAAGTTACTAATATTGTCTCTTCTTTAAGGAAAATACTTTAAACATGCATTCACACTTATTCATAATTTCTTGCGAAGATGAAGATATAAATCTCAAATCATTATACTAGGTCAACATAATGGAATATCACGTTTCATGGAATTGCCGAATAATCATAATTAGATCAATGCACCAGTCGGCTGAACACATCGTCAGTCGACTGCACCGACCGTTCTTAGTTTTGTTAATCATAGCTAGTTCTTTTCATCTGCTCACCTTCCCTCCATCATATGTGTCATAGGGAAATATAAACTTAGTAATCGTACTATTACGACTGTTTTGCATACATGTTTATTATCACATCATAAAAATAATGGTCTCGTACCAGTCGACTGGTTTAAGTGACAGTCGACTGTACCGACCCTTTCGTACTCATTAACATCAGCATGCTCAGGCAATTTCTAATACATTGCATTTACTTTTCATAACATGGTAACAATTATAATAATCATGGCATAATTCCTACATTAGAAGTCCTGAGAAACACCCACCTTATTTGAAGAAATAATCGAAATCCCGCAAAAGTTCCTTAAGGTAATGAACGACTCCTCGCTCCTTGCTCCACACCGAACTCTTCAGAAACTACTCGGCCTCCACAGAAAAGCACCCACACACAACTTACAAAATACCTCTCTTACAATAATAATCTTAGTGTAAAAGAGATAGGGAAATGAGAGGGGTATTTATACTAGAAAATAAGTGGAATAGAGGGCTAGGATTTATTAGGGAGTTGTAAGATCAAGGGTTAGGATGCACTAGGGGGTTGAAATAACTACCCACACCCCTACACAACTACCCATGATTCCAAACCATTACTCCACCCAACCGGCCACCAAAAGTGCTCAATGCACGTGTATGCAAAAATGCACGTGCATGCACAAACCACACTAATAAAACTTGTACACTCATGACAAGTCTTATAAAAAAGAAATGTTACACAAAACCAGTTGTAAAAATAAAAGGATTTAAACCATGGGCTTTAATTAATTTCGGCCAAAATAAGCAAACTAACATTGGGCTTTAAGAAAAATACTTTATAGAAAACAATATTCTTTAATCATCATGTTGGGAAATAATAGTCAACATGCTACCCAAGCATACCATATGTGAAAATAAATAATCTTTCATATATTTGAAAAATCGGGGTATTACAGAGGCTCTATGGAAGATTTAGAGAAAGGGACTGGGTGCCCAAGTTCGATGGTGGCAGGGGGCATGAAAATACAGGCTGAATATATGACACTCTCCACTGTTGACTTCAGACATGCAGTAGACATGGCTGTTAGGGCAATTACTAAAAATCTTAATTAAGTTGGATCCGGCCCATGGAGAGTAAGCGACAGGCCCTTAAGGATCAATGAAGGAGATGGGCCTATAACACTGGGCCTGGATCAGGGATCAAGCAAAGTAGGCACTAAGCAAGATGAAGTAATGGAGGTTTCCCAACATGCTCAATTGAAGGCTATCAGTAAGGGGGTGGGAGTAGCTGATGAGGATAGCGAGCCAGGGAATTTTAGCAAAGGGGACTACAGTGAGGAGAAAGGAGATCAGGGAAACAAGGAGGATTTGTTTACAGAAGAAGACAGAAATGAAGCGTTAGAGGGAGTGGGAAATGAGAATCTAGACTCAGACTGCGAATTCGAGAAGTGAGAGAGGAGGGTTAAGGACCTAACACCAGTTATTCAGGATAGTGGGGAGGTGGAAATTATTGGCCCTAGTGCGGTGTCTACGGGGAAGGGCATTGAGGAAGCAAAGAGGAAGAGCAAGAGGCAAATTCACAGATGGGGTTCTAAGGGGCCTAGTGAGGAAGACCTAATTAGGTCCGCAGCAAAAGCTAAGGAGCCAGTGTCTGCTTGTGGAGGTTCGTTCTCTATCTTGAATTTTATTTCTGATGATTTGCTTCTTTACTATGCTAGCATGTTCGGGTTAAATATGTGTTCAACCAGCGTATAACAAATTTCTAGGGTTCAAATCCTTAGAGAGGAAGCCTATAGACTATGTCTATAGTACTCCCTTGTGCTTTGGGGTAGACAGTTTAGATGTTCTGATTTATTTATCTATGTGTTAAATATTTTGGAATGTTAGAGGGATGCGATTGAAGGTTAAGAGTAGATTAGTTAATAATACTATAGCTAGGCTTAAGCCGACCCTTTGCGCTCTCCAAGAAACTGAAATTGCAGAGTCGTATAGTAATGAGTTCGACGGGATTACCTCTCTTAGAGATTTTGTTTGGAGGGTCAAACCGTCTCAGGGCTTTTTGGGGGGCATTGCGATAGGGGTTGATTCGAAAGTGTTTGAGATTGTTGTAGAATTCGTGGGTAACTTCTCGGTGTCCATTATTATTAAGCGTAAAATAGATGGTTGGGAGCACATGGTGATCCCGATATACGGCCCATACAACGCTAGTCATAGAGAGGGTTTTAGGCGGAGCTTTGGACTATTCGGGCTAGATGGACTGACCCATGGATCGTAGGGGGGATTTTAACATTACGAGATGGACTGCCCTCGCAAAATTGGAATTACAATTTTGCCCTTGGGTGTTACGCACGTATATTTTTGTAATGTGTTTCACTACATATTTTGGATTCGTACTATTTATACATTTTCCGTATTGATTTCAGTCAACTAAAATATAATATTTCAATCCCTGGGATTTACGTGCTTTTTACGTGTTTTGATGCACGTGTTTCCACCACTACGTACAATATTTTCTATAGGTTTAAATTATTTATTTTTATGTATTTAAATCTATTTTATAAAACTGAAATTTATTTTTCCCCTATTTTGATTAAAATGCATTTTTCAATTTTCTGCTCGTATAATGCACGTGTTTTCTACGTGTTGTGATTTCATCATGAAATATATGTAAATTAGTAAATGTAATTTTGATTTTATTGTTTTCGATTATATTTAATGACTTTTCATCAATAAAGTCGATTTTCGCATTTTCATGTTTTCACGTGCGACGCACGTGTTTATTTTGGTGCGCGCATTTAGGCGTATCCTTTCTCGAAACAAATTTCATAAAATGTGTGTGCATTTAATTTGAACTAACTTTACTTAATAATATAGTATACAATATATAGTGTATAATATATAGTATGATAATTATATGTATGATATAATGTATGAAATGATGATTCAAATTTGGTGGCATTAAATTCTTTACAATGCATGCATGGATTCTTACTTTTGATACATATATATATATATATATATATATATATATATATATATATATATATGCATAGATACCACGCTGATCTATTCACATGGGTTTATCGAACTCTTTGGTTTTGTACTTGTCATCATCAGATACATTTTTTGGTGAGAATGGCCCTTTTGTGAATGGCAACTCTTGTATACCATGTATAGTTTTAATAACTGGCTGCTTGCCCCAAGCCAATGGATTAAATGAAAATGAGTGGTTGGGAGGTTTTGGATGTGAAAAGTTGAGAAGATAAAAAGATGGGAGTTTTAGGAGTTAAAAATATGAAGAGTTAGCAAATTAATTTTAGTAATTTATTAGGTTGTGTAATTATGCAAATTGAACCCTAGCAAAATCCTATAAATAGCACCCTCCATTCCTCATTCTTTTCACACCAAAAACAAAAGAAAGAGAGAAGAGAGTTTTGTGCTTGGAGGCCATTGCTAGGAGGAGAAGAGCTAGGAATCCTTGGAGCTAGAAGTGGTGTTCTCTTTTCTTTTCATTGTTCAAGCTTCACAAAAGGTGGGTGTTCTCCTACTTTCTAATTTTTAGAATGTACATGCTAATAAAAGTGAATGAGTAGTTATGATAAAGTAGAACAATCTATTCTATTGAATAAGGTGAGAATAGTAGTGAATCATGTTATGATTATTAAATGAAATTACAACTTGTTATTTGTTGATGAGAAAATAGATGATTGACTATTTTGCCATGAACTAGTATATATGAATGCAGAAATTTTGATTGTATGAACTATTGTTGAGATCTTTCCCTTTTGATAAAAAATAAATTTTTGGGTGAAATCAAATTGATATACATAGAATCATTTTAAGAGATGCGAGTTGCCATTTTTGATACTCATAGTTCGTAATCATTGCAAACATACATTTTATCTTTATTTTACCATCTTTGAATAACATTTTAATACATGATTTATGGAAAAAGACTAGTGATGTGTAGGTTCGGATATTGTTAAATGTGAAACCATAACCATGTAATCATGTTAAATTACTAATCAGGGCTTCCTTCATAATTTATGGTTTTTATGTGTAAACTAATCAGGGCTTCCTTCATAATTTATAGTTTTTACATTTACACATAGCATGAACATACTGTTTATGTTTTGGACTCTTTTTGTTTAAATATATTCGAAACCAGAGGCTTCTTTGATATATTTTTTTGAGTCTTTATGCATATATCGGAATTTTTGTATGAAAAGATTCAGAAACAAATTTTATTATTAATGTAAAATGAAATGGAAAATCATAAGAAACAATTATAAAATTTTCTTGTTTATTTTGATGTATAAAGATAGAAATTTGAGAATAGAACTTGCTTTTGTAAAGAAAAGTAAAATATTATTTGGTGAAGTGATTACTCTTGAAGAGATTGCACTTTTATTCTGTTTAAGAAATATTTATAGTGATTTGAGACATTGTGATAACTTAGATTTGTTATAACATTTCATGCGATGAAATCGTATTCTTGAAAGGAATGTTTGTTTATAAAGAATATGAATAAATAACTAGATCATGATTAGTGTCAAGACTAAGAAATGATTTCTTTGTGAATAAGTGTTAATACAAGATTGTGATCTTTTGTGAATGAATTGAAAGGAGAAATTATTTAAGTTTAATACATGATTATGAAAGGGTGTGAATACCCATGTTTCTTGTACATGAAAGATTTATGATTTAGGATTAGTAAGACCTCGGTTACTGGTAATTTTGAAAGAAAGATTTTGAGACTTGATTTCGAGTTAATGCCGTCGGGCGATCTTGTATTTTGTGAATAAATCCGGTATGAGGTAAAACTGATTCTAGTGTGATAACATATTCATGTCTTGAACTAAAAATAATTAGGCACTTAGGTGAAGATGTAATAGACCTGTGCAAATGTAAATGGGTGCTTCTATATAGTCGGCGGTGGATCTCCGTGGCTATAGACCCAGTTGGTGGACTGTAGTTGCTCCGTAGGAGATGGACTGTATTTTATCTGGGACTTAGGGTAGTCGGCGGATGTTTACCATACTCCAAAGAATATGTATATACCGGGGCTAGAGGGGCATTTACGGGATTATTATCACGATATAATAGCCAGGGAGGCTGGGATCTGTTATTATAGCTAGGGAGGCTAGCTAGGGAGGCTGAGATCCGTATCTGTGAAATAACTCTAAAACTTGTTTCATTACTGGGTAGTCTCATGGCGAGGGATCGAACCCTTCAATATGGAGTACGTAGGCACTTGCCCTCAGACCTATGTAGTATGGGATGCATAGAATCTGAACAAGTGTGCATTAGTGTCATTCTAGTGTAGAATTGTGTGCATTAGGCATTAAGGCATGACATACACTTATATTTAGAATAATCACTCTTGACACTTTACTTGTTCATTCAATCTTTTTTGTGATTTGTTAAAGTATGAGATCGTTATACTATTCCCGACATAGAGAGGATAGTCGTGTATAACATTTCGTCAGTTGTAAGTGACTGACGTGCCCACAGATTGACATGCAGGTAATGAACTATTCATGGAGTTATAAAGTGGATATGCTGTTGCTGTTTAGAAGTTAAAGATGTTGCAAATGATGTTAAAGTTATACAAGTTGTATTTCATTGTTGTAATCTTTTATTCTTCCGCTGTGTTAAGGAACTCTGATGTATTGTGAATGAAAAGTTTTAAATTCCTTGTAAAATTGTACGAAGTGAAGTAAAGATCCTGTGAAATCTCGAATTTATCCTTATTTGGAATTCGGGGTGTTACAGATGGTATCAGAGCATGCTTCACAAGTTATACAAGTTTATAAGGAACGATAAAAAGGGACGATAAATTTGGGAACAAGCTAAAGGAGTCCTTCTGTCAACCGGGTGTAAACAGCCCTAAGCGACACGGTATTTAAGCGTCTTCGGACCACCGCTAGCTGGGAACCGACTCCTACAGCTAACCCAAGTGAATCAGAACTTGATAGACTAAAGATTTGTTTAGGAAAAGTAATAAGATCATTAACTATAGTTTAAAACCCGTGACACCTTATTGAGTAGTTACAATATTATTCCTGCAGACACTAGAGTGTGAGTTTCAGTCTATAGAGATTTAAATGTAAGTGATTTACATTTGTGTTGCTCTATGCACTGATGTTTTTCTCTCTCTTTTGGATGGCTGGAGTCATCTTGATGTTCTCCTTGTATACATTAATATGAGAGTGTATGCGAGCACATTTTCCCCTGGGTATCAGAGTGGCGCAGTGGAAGCGTGGTAGCTTAGACCGTCATTCATGATACCTTACACACTTTCCTCTCAAATTATTTTGTAGATTTTTATAATGGTACTTTCTCCATATTTTTCAAATAAATATTTTCCTATGCTATTAAATCATTTGAATATTCATTTTCCTTAGTCTTGATATTTTAAACTTTTTTCAAACTTAGAATTTCGCCTTTCATGTATTCATGTCACTTTATGTTTACCCGTTTATATCTACTATTACTTTACGTATTTTGCCAAGTTTTAAATTGTCGTTTATTAAATTAATATTGCAACCACTATTTTCTTCATTTATTATTTTGAATTTTTCTTATGAGCACTCATTTTATATGATTTTGATTTCTATGAAACTATAGTATCTTATCCTATATGTTTCTTTTACAAGATTGAAATTTTCTTGTTATATAAATATGACCTACCATTTTGTTTCCATTCGGTACTATTATTATTGCATATTTGTTTCGTGCTCATTTATGAAATCTATACTTGCTGTATTTTGCTCGCTGTTCTGTAAGAAACCTTATTTTCACTATGATTCATTTTACTGTATGAAAAATGTTTGTGAAATATGAAAGTTAGTATATGTTATCTATTTTCGTATCCTTTTGGCGGAATTGGATTTTGTTTCACTGGTTGCGAGATATCATAGTTTTCGTACAGCAGTGTTGGGAATTCCAGATTTGCCAAACTATGGTTTTTTGATACTTTCTTATTTTTGATGACTGATCTAATTTTACTAAAAAATTATGAAACTTTATATTTAGATACTGGACATATAGGAAAATACCTCAGATTTTCGTGGATTTAATTAATTTGTTTTCATGCTGTTTCCCTGTTCTTGAATTTGTTTTCCTGATTTCTGGCTGAACCTAGTTTCTGTATTCAAATCCGTTTTGAGATATGTTTTTGTGAATTAATATATGACTTATTTATATTTGCTGGATTCGTGTGGAAGTATATTTTCCAGATTCTTCGACGGATCTAGATTTTCTTGTTTATAACACTGGGAATCACTGTTTTACTGCAGCGTGATCTTGCTGGCCTGAACTTGAGATTTGTTTATTTTAGTTCTTTTATGAGATATCTTGCACACGTATATGTTTATCTTGTAACTTGAACTTGTTACATGATCATGACATGATATAAATGACATGATATACTTGATATGTTTTGCACACCTACATGTTTGTTTGACATTAATAATAAATAACCAAGCCGGTGTTAAGGGAAAGATCTAGTAGTGGATAGTGCAGAAACGTGTACTCGGAAGAACCTAGTGGTTGTTGGAGCTTGTTTACATGTGGAGCTTGACACAATATACTTGACACGTACACATATGATACTAGAGCTTGTTTGGGTTTTGGAGCTTATTTACATGATACATGATTACATGATACTTGGAGCTTGTCCCTGAGTACACTGCCCTGTATGGTCCCCTACAAAATCTAAAGTGAAACTGTTTGTTGTAGCAACCATGTAGTAAAAACCGGGATGCATGAAGTGCTACCTGGATAGTAATCACTACAAGACTTAAACATGACACTTGAACATGATACATGCCCACTTGACACTTGACTACATGATACTTGAGATTTGATACTTGATACATGCTACATGATTACATGATTCTTGACACTGGTTACTTGATGCATGACACATGTTTACTTGACACTCAACACATACTATTATATTTGCTCATCTTGCCATGCTATGAATTATATCCTGTATTCATGATTATACCATGCTAGGTTTGTTACTTAGATTTACCTATTCCATGTACTTGTATCCTACATTATAGTGGCCCGTAACTTGCAATTGACAGGTACTTGTTTTTCTTCTTCTTTCTCCTGTAAATTTACTAATTGCAGATCAGGATGGTCGGCTACCAGATGGTATTGGCGAGATGATGTATTATTGCTGGATTTTCTGCTTTATGATTTTTATTACTATTGTTGCTTGAACTTGAATAAGATGTACCAGATTACCTGGATATTTATCTTGTATTTGGGCGATGACCCAGAATATTTGACTTGTTCAGAATTTGATTATTTAAGATTATTATATTTGGTTTCAAGTAATTTCTGTTGGTATCTTGTCTCAATTATGCATGCCTAGTTTTATCTTTTGCTTCTGACTCTGATTATCTTATGAAATATTGTAAAGATTCCTGAACAGCTTATGGATGATAAAAATCATTCGCTGGGCTTTTATCACGTATCCGTATTCCTTATTCTTTTTGGAAAGCGGGGCGTGACATAACCGCTTCTCTAGGTATGGGAGCTCGACATCGATCTCGAGCAAGGCCTTAGCTTTTTCAAGCCATCCGACCTTTACGCTCGACGATAATTTCTGGCTACACTCATACTATCTACCCAAGAACGAGGTATGGGGGCTCGGCATCGACCTTGAGCAAGGCCTTGGCTTTTTCAAGCCATGCGACCTTAACGCTCAGTGATATTCTCTGGCTACACTCATAACGGTTTCTGTAGGTATGGGATCTCGGCATCGACCTCGAGCAAGGCCTTGGCTTTTTCAAGCCATGCGACCTTTACGCTCGACGATGATTTTCGGCTACACTCATACTATTTACCCGAGAACGAGGTATGGGGGCTCGGCATCGACCTCGAACAAGGCCTTGGCTTTTTCAAGTTGTGCAACCTTAACGCTCGGCGATATTCTCCGGCTACACTCATAACGGCTTCTCTAGTTGTGGGAGCTCGGCATCGACCTCGAGCAAGGTCTTGGCTTTTTCAAGCCACGCGACCTTTATGCTCGACAATGATTTTCAGCTACACTCGTACTATCTATCCGAGAACGAGGAATGGGGGCTCGGCATCGACCTCGAGCAAGGCCTTGGATTTTTCAAGCCGTGCGACCTTAATGCTCGGCGATGTTCTCCGGCTACACTAATAACGGCTTCTCTAGGTATGGGAGCTCGACATTGACCTCGAGCAAGGCCTTGGCTTTTTCAAGCCACGCGACCTTTACGCTCGGCGATGATTTCCAGCTTCACTCATACTATATACTCGAGAACGAGGTATGGGGGCTCGGCTTCGATCTCGAGCAAGGCCTTGGCTTTTTCAAGCCATGCGACCTTAACGCTCGGCGATGTTCTCCGACTACACTCATAACGGGTTCTCTAGGTATGGGAGCTCGGCATCGACCTCGAGCAAGGCCTTGGCTTTTTCAAGCCACGCGACCTTTATGCTCGGCGATGATTTCTCGGCTACACTCAAACTATCTACCCGAGAACGAGGTATGGGGCTCGGCATCGACCTCGAGGAAGGCCTTGTCTTTTTCAAGCCATGAGACCTTTACGCTCGGCGATGTTCTCCGGCTACACCCATAACGACTTCTCTAGGTATGGGGGCTCGACATCGACCTCGAGTAAGGCCTTGGCCTTTTTCAAAGCCACCAACCTTTATGCTCGGCGATGATCTCCGGCTACACCCGTATCCACTTCTCTTCGTATGGGGGCTCGGCATCGACCTCGAGCAGGGCCTCGGCTTTTTCAAGCCTCGCGACCTATGCGCTCAGCGATGACCCTCAGCTATGCTCATAACGCACCAGATACAAAAAATTTTGTTTTAGATTTAGGGCGCTTGCCTTCGGCAAACACCCCGAGTCCCGAACCTCTGGCCGGCCCACCTCTCACCCACTGACAACTCGGGGTTGGCAGCCTCGGAGCCGAAACCTCGAATTATCAGCAGGTGGTAGGAGAGCCACCGGTTCAAGACTCTTGCCCAATAAAGCCCCGAACCCCAGGCCATTGGTTGGCCCACCTCTTACCCGCGAACAACTCGGGGATTATAGCCCTCATGGCTAAAACCCCGAATTGTTTGAGGATGGCAAGGGAGCCACCGACACGGGTCTCTAGGCCAACAATTATACTTTGGGGGGCGCCCGCCTTCGGCAAGCACCCCGGATCTCTCCCCCAGACCAACCCACCTCTTACCCACGAACAGCTCGGGGTTAACGGCCTCGGAGCCGAAACCTCGAATTTTCCAAGGGTGGCAGATGAGTCAATCTCCAATCCTGATGAAAAATGAGGGAGGGGGTGAGGATTATATAGCCACCGGAGAGGTGCATTTATTACATCAGGAAGTCCAAATGGTGGAAGGTGAAGCGATGCCATTAATTTTATCGGAAGGCGAAACGTTCCTTATTGGGCCCTGTTTACCAGGAAATTTCCAACAGCGGATAGAGTCTCGTCTTCCGTCCCTCGATCCCAGTGCCCCCGTGCTTTTCCAACAAGTAGGGGGGCTACCGGAAAGAAATTACGTCTTGGTTCCCGACCGCCCCTCCTACCTCGGCAACGACCTCCGGCAAGGCCAGACTCAGCAAAGACCTGGAGCTACACTCCTGCCCTCACTCAACAAATCATCAAAGCAAAGAGATTTTATTACTCATGAAGCGCCAGAAACGGCCACACGATACTAATAAAAAGTTTACAAATCGTTCATCGCTCGGACTAAAACTCAAACTCGGTGCTTCCCATGGGACCCTTCGTGCGCTCGGCTGGCCCGGCCAGCAAGGGCACCCCGGCAACTGTTCTCCGCATCGGTAAGCTGGGCCTCCTCCAAGAAAAAGGTCGGAGAAGGTCCCAACACGGAATTGCTCGCCTCCTCGACCAGACCGGCACCTAGCATGAGCTTCAGCCTACGGATTCCAACTCTTTCTCCACAATGTCCTGGCGGAGAAAAGACTCCGAAGCCGATCGCCCACTCGAGGCATCCGAGATCGACCAGTTCGTCTCAACTGCCCACCAGTCCCGATCGGCTATGGCCCTTTTCAGGCGAGCAACCACCAGGCTAAGCTCTCTGGACTTGTTCGTAAAGTAATTCACTGCGACTTCTCGGTCCCGAGCCTGCATATATTGGCGAGCCAGAACACTCTCTATGGTCCCCAGCCCAGCTCGGACCCAGGAGATCTCGGCGGAACCAAGGTCGGCGCCGAGGGCCTCATGCGTCTATAAAAAAATACGGGAAAAACAATATGTCACGAAAGAGACTAAAAAACACAAGTCTTAGAGCGTCGGCCCAAAAATCCTTTTTTATAAAGTTAAAAACTGGGTATTACAAAAATGCGGTGGCCAGTCTGCGTTCGGCAATTACAAAAGAAAAGTAAAGAAGGAAATTCCTACACTACTGATTAGGAGGGGGACGACACCTCTTTGTCACCATTACCGTCCTCGGCACCCTGTCGAGGGTCCCCCTGCTCCTCCTCCCTGCCTGGGGGTGTCAATGGAAGCTCGGGGGGCTGCCACCCGTAGTCGAGATGACCAATCCGAAGGTCCGGATATATAACTAAGATGTGTGCCTTGGTCTTGTTGTAGGCCTCGTCCTGCGAGGCGATCAGGGTATCCGCTATGGTGATCGCCGCCTCCTCACTATCCTTCTTGGCCTTAGCCTTGAACTGCGCTAGCTCGTTCGCATGATGCTCCGCGTTCGAGACCAGTTGGGCTTGGGAAACAGCAAGGGTAGACTCTGCCACTATCTGCTCATCCTTCAGCTTGGTGGCCTCCCTAAAATACCGCTCGGTGTTCTTCTTCTGGACCACGATCTCCTTCTCAAGACACTCATGGAAGTGCTATGCATACTGCATCGCCTGTCCGAGGAGAACCAAATCAGAAGAATTCCTTGCTAGCCAAACCAAAAAGAAGAGAAAGAGACTTACCACGAGGTGGGCCTACGCGAACCGCATATAAGACATTTCGACCGTCTCCACCACCAAGTTCAGGCGATCCTGTTCCGTGGCGAGGTGCTCCACCACCTCCACCGCAATCGGGCCTTCGAGAAGCGTATCCCCCGTCTTGACCCCCCAGTCAGGCACATACGGCCTCATACCCTCGCGACCCACCATTTTCGGGGTGTTCGGCCGAAGTGGACGAAGAGGTCCCTTCGCGACCTCGGCAACCTTCTTACTACCGGAGCTCACCTCCGGATCTTTCGTCGACCTCGACAAATGATGGTGGTGCTTCTTTGCCCTCTTTGGGGTCGACTCCTCGGGCCTTGGCATCACGGCCTGACTGGTCCCCACCCCCGAGGTGGCCATCTTCGCCATGTCGGCCCTCCACTTGGCAGCTAGGGCTATTATGGCGTTGCGGCTATCGAGCTCTTTAGCTGACATTTCTACAAGAAGGGAAAATTACATGTTAACGCGAAGGAAGAGGGAAAAACTAAGTGGAAACAAAAATATACTAGGGTTAGCTGGGCTCAGTCCGGCTCGGGCAAGGTGTAGCTCCGTGATGCGAGGCCACCCGATGCTGTTCTCCTCCATGATCTTGTCGACCTTCGCCCACTCCTTCTCGGTCAAGTCACTTCACTTCCGCAGCTTGTGGTTTGGCTTCCCAAAATTCCAAACTGTTAGGATTCCCCAAGGCTGCTCGCTTCAGACTATGAAGTACTTCTCCTTCCACCTCTTTATGGAGTCCGGATGTCCGTGCATCACTTTCTTTTGCGGACGGGGCAAAAGATAAAAAAAACCTCTCCTAGTCCTCGAGCAAGCTCATTTTCAGGATGACTCGGAAGTAAGTCAGCCTCGGCTTAATCCCCTTCTTCTGACACTTCAAAATAAAACACACTAAGTGTTTCCAAGAGTTAGGACCGTACTACATGGGACTCAGCTCCCCCTAGTTTAGCACCCTCTTGATGAACGGGTGCAGCGGAAGTCTCAACCCCGAGATGAAAGTATCCTCAGGGAACATGCAGAAGCTCGACTTTAGTGCGGTGGTCGGGCAAATTCCGGGGTTCGGCACAAGCAGCTCGAATTCCTGTGGAATAAAGTAAGCCACCCTTAAGATAGGCAGATAGTCCCTGGACAAGACGCACTTCACGCTGTCCATCTTAATCATGGGCCGGCCCTCGTCACTCAGCAACGAAGTGTATGCAAGAAGATCCCCACGTCGTCAGGATACATCCTGATCGACTCTAGATTTTTGCTGGAAAGAGGGGGGTACTTGAACCTGTCGCCATACTCATACTTGTCCTTCTCAGCCGGACTGTCGAGCCTTATCCACTTCCTCTTTCTCCTTCGGGGATGAGCCTTCCTATCAGGGGAGGGGGTCGCTAAGGGGGGCAATGGTGGGAGTGTTGTCTCTTCATCCTCTGCCTCTTCTGCGATTCCCCCGACCTCCCCATGATCGCTACCACCGGCGGTCCCTTGTTCGGACCCCTCCTGACCATCGCTCTCCTCGACATGCTCTTCTTCTTCTTCTGGGCCTCCTTCCCCGGGCTCACCCTCCTCGTCCACAAACTCCTCCCCAGAGTCTCCCTCGGGGTCCCTCTCCTCATGCTCCTCCTCGGCTGGCTCCTTACCCGGCCTACGGGATTGTAAGGGCTCTACAATGAAAGCTACGTCGTCCTCGCTATCCGACCCTCCTACTGATAGAACCTCATCCTTTACCAGGTGGATGTCACCCGACGAAAAAGATATCAAAGATGATCGGACCTCCTCCTCGCCTCGACCTGAAGTGCCTGCCTCAGAGCCGGACTCAGACTGTGACATTTTAAAGCAAAAATACTAACCTGTTTCACCAGAGAATGCAAAGGTCAACGAAAAACGGTCGCTTGCGGTGTGCAAGGAAATTTCTGTTGTGGAGAGGAAAAAAGTAAAGTGAAGAAGTGGGGTAGGGGAAGGGGGATTTATAAGCACAGGCAGGACTCCTCGAATTTTACAAAAAGATCTGGCCATCGGGTCTTCATCATCAAGATCTAACGGCCACTAAGATCTTGATGACGTCAGCCTAAAGAGCAAAATTACCTTGTTACCCCCGTCCCTGTCAACCAACACGGTGGCTCAGTGCGCGGGGTCAAACTTCTCGGGTAGTTCGCCTTTACTCACCCAAGTTACTCTCAAAAGGTTTCTCTCAATGGCTTCAGGGTCGACGCTCGGATATCACCGTGAGTCCCAAAAAGTTTCTCTTAAACAGCTTGGGGCTCGGCACTCAGATGTCACCACGAGCCCCAAAAGTTTCTCTTAAGCAGTTTAGGGTTCGACGCTTGGATGTCATCACGAGCCCTAAAAAGTTTCTCTCAATGGCTTCAGGGTTGATGCTCGGATATCACCGCGAGCCCCAAAAAGTTTCTTTTAAACAGCTTGGGGCTTGGCGCTCAGATGTCATCGCGAGCCCAAAAAGTTTTCCTCAACGGCTTGGGGCTCGGCGTTCGGAAGTCACCACGAGCCCAAAACGTTTCTCCAAAACAGCTTGGGGCTCGTCGCTCGAATGTCACCGCGAGCCCCAAAAAGTTTCTCCTAAATAGATTGGGGCTCGGCGCTCGGATATCACTGTGAGCCCCAAAAAGTTTCTCCTAAACAGCTTGGGACTCGGCGCTCGGATGTCACCGCGAGCCCAAAAGTTTCCCTCAATGGCTTGGGGCTCGGCGCTCGAATGTCACCGTGAGCCCAAAAAGTTTCTTCAAAACAGCTTGGGGCTTGGCGCTCGGATGTCACTGCGAGCCCCAAAAAATTTCTCCTAAACATCTTGGGGCTCGGTGCTCGGATGTCCCCACGAACCCCAAAAGTTTCTCTCAACGGCTTGGGGCTCGGCGCTCGGATGTCACCGCGAGCCCCAAATTATCTCCCAACCAGTGAGGGGCTCGTCCGTCGACCCTCGACGCTCGGCAAGAAGACCCCTGCTCTGCCAGTCTCGACGTCCCCTTGCTTTTCCAACATGTGAGGGGACGTTTGCCGACCCTCGACGCTCGACAAGAAGACCCCTGCTCCGCCAATCTCGACGTCCCCTCGCTTTTCCAACAAGTGAGGGGGCTCGTCTGCCGACCCTCTACGCACGGTAAGAAGACCTCTGCTCCGCCAATCTCGACGTCCCCTTGCTTTTTCAACAAGTGAGGGGGCTCATCTGCCGACCCTCGACGCTCGAAAAGAAGACCCCTACTCCGTCAGTCTCGACGTCCCCTCGCTTTTCCAACAAGTGAGGGTGCTCGTCTGCCGACCCTCGACACTCGACAAGAAGACCCCTACCCTGCCAGTCCCGACGTTCCCTCGCTTTTCCAACAAGTAAGGGGGCTCCCCTGCCGACCCCCTATGCTCGGCAAGAAGACCTCTGCTCTGCCAATCTCGATGTCCCCTCACTTTTGCAACAAGTGAGGGGGCTCGTCTGCCGGCCCTCTACGCTCGGCAAGACGTCCCCTTGCTTTTCCAACAAGTGAGGGGGCTCGTCCGCCGACCCCAGATGTTCGGCAATCCGAACTATTACTCTTCTGCACCCGGTCCCCTCGTGACTCCAAGAGGGGATCCCCTTCGTCCTACCTCACTGACATCTTCGGGAAGATACGGGTCCCGTTCTTCGCAGCACACACCTCTCCGCTCTTCCTACAGAGGCAAAAAATCACTCCTACACGGCTGGATTAACCAGCCCTCCGGGAGTGGGGGGCTGCTGATATGGGTCAGATGACGTGGTCCCTCTTGGGCCACAGGATCCCCTCAAAAGTTGCTCATCCCTGATCATCAGGTTTGCCACGTCAGCCCTAAACCACCTGGGCTTTCG
The DNA here is from genome assembly GCA_017893485.1 of Hemerocallis citrina. Classification (NCBI taxonomy): domain Eukaryota; kingdom Viridiplantae; phylum Streptophyta; class Magnoliopsida; order Asparagales; family Asphodelaceae; genus Hemerocallis; species Hemerocallis citrina. The sequence goes on along the minus strand of JACEHZ010000512.1, from coordinate 796,429 downwards.
CCATGTCAGGCCCACGGGCAACTGGGTCCAGACCCGGCCCCAAACGGGTCCGGATCCGGTTGGCAATGCCTATAAATACCAGGCCCTCTACCCCTTCACAATGTAATCAATCTCTCCCCTCTCAAACCCTAGTTACTGTTATCTTCAGTGACTGGCTAGACCGTCGGTGGGCCTGCCACCGGGATCAACCCCGGTGTTCCTAGGCCGAGTGCAGGTACACGAAATCCCCGGATCCGAGCTTCCAGATCCGAGCCGAGTCTCCGACCTCCACCTCACTCCCGCCTACTCCCGAGCTGTTCCCTCGGCTGAGGATCGGGCGTACCATCCACTACCGAAGCTTTCGCAAAAAAACAAATCGAGAAGAACTCACACCTGATGCAGCTACCCCCAAAAACAAATTGCATCAAGAAACATGATTATTTCAGCAATCTTCCCGAAGCTATTATTTATTACATACTCTCATTTGTTTCAACTCTTGATGCCGTGAGAACGAGTGCACTAGCTAAGAGGTGGAGATTTGTCTGGACCCAGATCCAAACCTTTATATTGATGATAATTGCTTCCCAATATAAGATAGGAAGGGTGCCTTGGTTCATTTTGTGAATGGAGTGCGTTGTCTTGTCTATATATACGGCACCAAGAATAGAAACGTACACTCTTTTTATTCGACATCCAAGAAATCGTCTTTTAATTGATGACTGGGTTCGGTTTGCTGTACAGATGAATGTCTGTACAGTTAAAGTTAAAAGTTATTATGGCTGGACATAAGCCATTTCAGATGCCTTGCCTTTGATCTATAACAGATTTGAATTTACTGTTGGGAAGAATTGCTATAACACTGAATTCCAAGGGCTGTTTAGTTCTCTGGATAAATTGTCGCTCTCTTACATTATATTAAATGACAATACAATATTCGATGCAATTTCTCATAGATGCCCTCTCCGTAAGAGTTTGATATTTAAAGAGTGGCTTGGGTTAGTCCATCTTGATTTTACCCTTTCTCTGCTTGATGTACTTCCGATTTATAAATGCAATAGATTAGATTGACCAAGTGTTGCTGCTGATAAACTTCGACATCTTTGCTTATGGGAGCTTTACGGTCAAAGATATTAGGTCCTAATCTTCAAAATGTTGAGTGGTTGGACTGCATCGTTGGCAAATTTTCTCTTGGGAATTTTGCATATCTTATATACTATATTAGATTAGTCTCATATCGAAATATGTATTAGTTTGGTCTTTAATTCTCTCTTATGTATATGAGACATTATACTCAGTTATAGTCAATTCAATAATCTTTTCTCAATCTCTCTGTTAACCTTATCACGACATTAGAGTATTAATCCATAATACCCTACATCAACAACCAGCATGAGTGGCAACAACAATAGCAAATGGCTACAACATCCCCAACTGCCCTCAACCTTCCGAACTCCCTCCTATCCCGACTGCAACATCCCCGAATCCTGACGGCGCCCAAATCCAAAATAGCCCCTCTCGGTTAGAATTCATCTTTCGTTTATCATATTTTATTTGTTTAATACACTTCAAAGAGACTATTACGGATTCATCGGCGAAACCAAGTAGTAGTCATCTTTTCGTGTCATTTCCCTAGATTCAAGCCCAATCCCTGCTATATATTGTCATATGCACACACGACATGACTACTTAGATTAGAAACATGTATATAGACATTGATGATTAAATGCTATCCGTTTGAATGTGATGATCATGCTATGTTGATAATAATTTGTCCCACCAATAGTAGAATTCCACCCTAAAGATTGAGTAGGATTCTCGTTAATTATTGTAAGCCCTATTTTCATATTTTATTGTATTTTGTATTCTTTTGATTATTGTATTTAAATTCTTTTGTTATGGTGTATTTTGTCTTTTCTTGCGTTCTTTTGTTCTCTCTTGATCAATCTGTGTTCTTTTGGTTGGATCATGTTCTCTTTGCAAATTTTGCTCTTTCTATTTTGAGTTTAATTTGTTCTCCTTTGTGTTCGTCTCGTCTCGTCTCATTGCTTTTGTTTGTCTCTTTTTGGAGCCAAAACCGTTATCTAGAACCCACATAATTTCAACCCAAAACTCTAATTCTTGATCCCCTATAAATAATCCCATTAAACCCTAAAAATTTATTCTCTCTCTCACTTCCGTCATTCCCCCTCGTCCTCGCCATCCCCAACCGAAACCCATTGCCGAACCTTCACCATTGCCGTAGCTTCTTCACCGTCGCCCTAACCCATCTTCGTGCTCCTTCATTGCCCTCGTCGTCTCTCGCCACGCCTGTTCAGTCCCCTAGCGCGGCCGTTCGAGCCCCGGAGTCACCGTTGTCGATGCCCTCTGTTTCCAACCACAAAACAGAACTTCGCTCGTCGGAGTTGTCATCGCCGCCGTCGCTTCCCGGCTGTGGTGCCGTCGCCTTCGCCGTGGTCACGTCGTCGTGCCGTCAGCCGCGCAGTCGCCGTCGCGCCGTCTCTTTCTCTCCTTGCCGAGGAAGACGATCAGTGATTGGTCGGATCTGCTGTCCCGTGTTCGGCCACACCAGATCCTACTTTTGCTGTCCCCTGTTTTGGATCAGATCCGGTGTGAGGAAGAGTTTCTATTGGGCTGATTTGGTGTTCCGTGTTCTTGGCGCATCAGATTCAGTTTTGGTGTTCTGTGTTCTGTCCCGATCTGGTGGGAAGATTTGCTCTTGGCTTTTGTTGTTGCTGTTGGTTCTTCGCACGTGTTTTTGGGAGATTTCGCCAGTGATTCTGATTCCGTTATTCTTATTTAATTATATCTGCACTATAACAGGAAAGTCTCTTCTTGAAACCTTTTATTTGTTTGTGTTCAAGATTATTTGATCTCTTGCAAGTAGATCCCGTCCATTTTATTATCAAAGCTGCTTTTGACAATTCCGTTAAGATTATCGAGGGTTTACACGAGCTAACCCGACATAATCTTAACATCGTGCTATCTCTTTGATCTAAATTCAGTCTCTATTGTTTCATGCATATGCACATTAAATAATTAGATTCATGCATAAGACTACTTGATAACTTGGATATGATAAATTGAACGAGCTAGATTGAATTTAATTGATGAATTGGTACCATGCATGTGATAATTGTATCTTAAATCTTAGAAATTTCCATGTTGACACCTAGGATTGCTTTGATTACCAATTTGCATGCTATACGTGATCGTATGAATTATTTTTTATCTTTTTATGTTAAGTTAGTTTCTGGAGTGCTGTATGTTTCACTTTGAATCGGATTTTTAGCCATGCTAATGACATAATTTGAAAGAACTTACTAAACATAAAACATAGCCTTTGATGTCCAGATAATTTTTCCCTAGTCTGGATTTAAATTCTAATTTTTCATATGTTACATATCATCACTTTACTGCAACTGTGTTAGTAATTCCATATTCATAATTTCACTCATATCCTACTATTTCTTATTTTATTTGACCCTGTTAATAGTAAAAGAAAAATCTGAAATAAATTAGGCTGGACCTAGACACGTATAGCTACTTCCCTGAGTTTTTTTAGATTTTATTAATGAGTTCTCTGACTCGAAATAATTAGTAGAACATAACCTACTGCATGCTGACTGAACATAAAACCTGATTAGAATAGAGTTTTTACCCTAGTTCCTATATCTTTTATATGCCTTAATTATATTCGCTGGAACCGTGTGGAAGTCTACTTTCCAGATCTTTTGACGGATTCAGATTTACTATTGTGTAGTGACCATAATTCATGTTTTGGTACAGTAAGGTCATGCTTTCCTGATTTTGTGAAATGTGTTATATGGTGTGTTTGCTTCATGCTTTGTTTGTAGCGCATAGAATTAGTCACACATAATAATATAAAACATTGTCACCCTCTTGCATGCTCACATAGTGAACAATCGGGAAATGTACTCGGTAAGGTCTTCTCCCTCGCACAAACACTTGATATAGAAGGAGGAGTATTGATTGCAATGATTGATTGATGATTATTGCACATAAATTATTATTATCAATGCCGAGTACATGAACCGTGAATTCACCATCGGTCTAAAACGATCATTGTGCTTGCGCGGAACTTGTGGAATGGGATGCAGCAGTACGTGCGCTAGATAGGTTAATAAAATACTTAACAACCTGCATACTTGATCTTGTATTGAACTTGACTTGATATCACGCATTTCATGTGTGATTATTGTACACCTTTGATATATTGCCTGCTCTTTGTTTTGTTCTTTGTATTTGACCATGTTCCTTTCCTTTGATATTCATGCTTTCCTATTATCCTTTGTTTTCTCTATTTGCCGCCCACGACTTGCTCTAAGGGCACTCTTTTGTTTCTTTTTAGATCAAGATTTTACAGGTACTACAGGATCTGTTCCCGAAGGAATTGGTGAGCAATATTTCTAGTGTTGGATCTAGTCTCTGCTGCGTAGTTGTTATTAATTTCTGCTAGATCTATTTTCTGAACATTGTTATAACTTGTACTTTGTTTTGGGCTCTATGACCCGTAGTTTGTTTTGATCCCAGATATTGGATATTTATACTGTTGGTTTATTTCATTATTATTGGAACTTTATCATTGATTCATGTGGTTATATTTTTCTTGCGTGGTTGTATTTTGTTGTTCTTATTACTGAGTTAGTCTGGTACAGCTTATGGATGGTGTTTACATCATTCGCTGGGCCTACGTTACGTACTCGTGTTCCGTATTTTGGGAAGCGGGGCATAACAATTATTGCTTTGAAATAATATGTTTGCTTGTTTATTTTGTTGTCTTTTAATAATAATCTACTTGCTGGCATGTTGTTTGCTCCATGTTACTTCGAGTTTTTGAACTAGTTTCTGTCATAATTTAATATAACTTTGTAAACATCATTTGTAGCTTTTTGAATCTATTTTTCAGAACTTTTTATGGATCTAGATTCCGATTTACAAACTGAAAGATATTATATTTTTAACACTGCTAGGTTTTCAATTTCCAGATTTCTAAGTAGAGTTATACCGACGTGATTTTCTATTAAAATAAATTGCTAACAGTAGAAGTTGAACTTGAAATTTTATATGTTGTTACTAGACAGGACTAGAAGAAACCTTATTATTTTTATAAGATTATTTGATAATTTTCCAGACCTTTTATAAATATGAAAACATGACCCTAAGTTGCTATTAGAACACTAGTTCAGTAAAGAACTAGAATTTTGACCTAATTAAAGATAATATCATCTAAAACTTATTAAATAATAGTTGTATCCATGTGTGTCTGGAATCCAGATTATTTGACGGTTTTGCAATCCGAACTACATATTGGAAGATATTCATATTTTAGTACAGTGACGTCTGAATTCCAGAATGCAGTTTAAAAATATATCACCCTACTTAATTAATTAAAACAGTAGATTAAATTTTAAGAAATAAAATCTGAGATTAATTTTGTTGTTCCTAAAAATTGTTATGAATTAAAATATGATTTTCATGAGATTTTTAAATGATTTTACAAACTATTTTTATATATAAGAAATTTGACCCTAATATGCTGCCGGAACATGTAATCAGTAAAGAATACACTTATAGGTCTAGTTTCTGTATTTATTATATTTCATGTAAATATGCTTTGAAAATGGAAGAGAGTCTAGTTTCCAGAATCTCTGACAGAACCTGATTTTCTTTCCTGTAGCAACGGGAAAGTTAACTTTTATACAAAAACGTCTTGCTATCTAGAATGTGTGTTTTGTGTTTTTAAGTGTATCCATGTTTGATTTTTCATATAGGGAATGTAATTTGTTATATCATACATTGCATAGCTTTGCCATCTCCTTGACATCATTTCAAAGCTTCTTTATTCATTGCATGTCCTCATTTGAGTATAATAAAATATTAACAAGCCGGGATATTAAGGATCAACTTATTAGTGAACAATCGGAGACTGTACTCGGAAGGACCCTTTATTCTAGATTAATTATTTTCGTCGATGGGGGATTATTGATTGTGGAATATTGATTGTTAATTATTAATTATTGTGTTGAGTACACGATCTGTTGAGTTCACCACTATAGTCTAAATGACCACTGTTTGCATGCACCGAACCTGTGGTATGGGATACAGTATTACGTGCATTAGATAGGTTAATAAAATATTAATTAACCTAGGAACGACACTTGCATTCTTGATCATGATTATTGTTATGATCATTGATTACAATCACTGTTTATTGCATCATAAACTCTAGACCCTTGATTTTATTATCGACTCTTATTATTGTCTTTGATCTTTGATTTTAATCTAGTCCATTATTTCTTGATATACCATATTTTTCTTGCTTCCTTGCTTCGACTACTTGTCGTCCGTAACTTGCTCTAACGGACAATTTTTTTCCATCTCTAGTTAATGAGTTTACAGGTACCGGAGGGAATTTGAATCAACGATTTGGTGAGCAAATTTTCTGAAAAATGAAGTTGAACCATTAGACTACTATAGTTATTTCACATTACTTGTTTATTTTATTGCTTTTATCGTACTTTGTATTTCGGGCTTATATGACCCAAAATTTACTTTTTCCCAGATGTTGGATATTGTTTGGTGAATTTATTTTATGGTTATTTTGGAGTTTATTTATTATTTATGTGGTTACTAGATTTTTCCGTGGGCACGTGCCTACGGCACGTCTTCAAAACGATACAAAACACGAAAAGCCCTGTAAATAGTAAAACAACAATTATGTAGCTCAAGTTTGAATAGTATGAGAATAATTAGTTGTAAATAAAAGTCCATGTTTCCATTAGTATATGTTGAAAAATAATTATAAATGGGGGTGTAAAATCTAACTTCTTAGAACTTTAAGTGTGAAAAATGATGAAATTTAATTGTTGAAGAGATATTTGTTATTTTCAATATAACATGTGCAATAAAAAAAATATAAAAATTCTGAAACTTTTCGAACCTGAAATCTTAAAATCTAAATTTCTAACTAAATAAAGAAAGAATGGAAGAGAGAGATAAGGAGAGAGAGAGAAAGAGAGAAATATGAAAAAGTGAAGAGATAAGAGAGAGATAGTAATAAAGTAATGAGTTTTTTAGTTTTGGGGGAAAATTTTTGATTTTGGGCTTTGAAATTTTGGGAGGGAAAATGTGTTTTGTGAGATTAGATCTAGGCCTTTGATTTTGGAGGGATTGAAGGTGAGCCACTTGATAGCTTTCTTTGTGTATTATATAGATTCTTTCTTGCGTGGTTGTGATCTCTTGTATATTGTTGAGTTAATCTGTTACAGCTATGGATGATGTTCTTATCATTCGTTGTGCCTTTTGTTACGTACTCGTATTTTCGTATTTTGGAAAGCGGGGCGTGACAATAAATCTATATATATTATATTGAGTACGATTTTAGGGTTAAGAGAAATATTATTCTATCAGAATAGAGAGATCTATCCATTAGAGAGAGAGTGAGATAGAGAAAAACTCTACACCTTGGGGTGAGTTCTTGAGAGAATATTGTAAACTTGTTCTTCATATTTCTAGTGGCGAATGAATGTCTTTGTGCGGGGACGCAGCCATTGCATTGGATGAATCTCGAAAAAATCTCGTGTGTTCTTATGTGTTGTCTTTTAATTGCTTTGTTATCTTGCTATTGATTCTGTTGTTTTGTATCTCATTGTGAGTTATTCCATAGTTAGCATTCGACACTTTCCTTATCACATCCCCTCAGCTTGATTCTAAATCCTGAACCAAATTGAGCTGAGCCCATTCGAGCTCTAACCAGTTGCTCTAAAGAGTTGAGCTCGATGGTAGCCCAGCCCAAACAAAGTTTGTTCTTTTTTATTCCTTTATTAAAGGAATGAGTTTGAACAAGCTTTTATCGCGCAGTGCCTGAGCCAAGCTTCAAACTTCCGAGCTTATTTTTACAACCCTATGAACGCCTCTGAAAGGATGTAAAGAACGTTAAAGAGATTCAAATTTCGTAATATTTTCTTATATGAAACGAGATGAATTTGTCAACTATTACTTACGGTATCTATGTTGGTACTTGTTGTTTTTTTTTTTCTTTTTATGTTGTCGAATACTACTATATAGAGTTAGGAATTAGTTCCTAAAGTGGGCAAATGTGTCTAGTATGATATAATATATACATTTTTTAACCTTAATCTTAAAGCTCATATCTTGTTCTATGATTTTTTCTCTCTTTACGTTTTCCTTCTTATTGAAGAAAAGCTAGACTATGACTTCTGCTAGAGTGAGTCCAGTTCCTCAGCGTCAGAAACAAGCAAGAAAAGAAAGACCACAGAGCATTGTGATCGACTTAGCAGTCTTCCAGATGCCATTATTTATATCATACTCTCATTTGTCTCAACTCTGGATGCCATGAGGACAAGGGTGCTCGGAAAGAGGTGGAGATATGTCTGTGTACAAGGCGCCAAGATTGGAGACCTACACTGTTTTTATTCGACATCCAAGAAATAGAAGTTTCATCGATGACTGGGTCGGCTTTGCTGTACAGAAGAATGCCTGTGCGGTTAGAATTAAAATTAAAGATTGTTTTGTTTTGTTTTGTTTTGTTTTTTTTTTGAGATAAAAGTGACTAATGTCATCTGTTTTATTAATGAATTGTTAACAAAACATCAAGAACAACACCTTACAAAATACCCCTACTCAAGTCTATTACAAGATAAAGTCCAGAAAATAAATAGATTAACAAGAGATACATAAGAAGGACCCGAAGACATCCGTGCTGTATAGCTTGATCACCCCTTATCATGGCTTGAAAGCATGTCCGCATAGGTCCATCCCACCTCTACTATGCACCCTCCAGCCTAGGTTTCTTCCATACGCCTGCTTGACCTGTCCAAGCCTCTATTAGCATTAACAATTTATGCATAAACATATGAAAAGTGCATCTAGAATTACAGAAACAACTATCATTCCGATCTAGCCAAAGTGACCACATGATTGCCCCCACCGTACTATCCCATAGTACCCTATGTTCTATGTTTATGTGTCTTGTTCTCCATTCCCCCCACACGTCATCAGTGCACATCGGAGTTTCAGTCATGTGAAAACCCAAACCCATGACCTCCCATACCAATCTAGCTCTAGGGCAAACAAAGAAAATATGGGTTGTATCCTCTTCGTCGATGTTACACCTTTGACACGTAGCGTCTACCAATAAGTTACGTTTTTTCAGGTTAATCTTGGAGAGAATCCCGTCGTGAAGTACCAACCACAAGAAGGCTTTAACTTTGCGGGGGGCTTTCGTCTTCTAGATGTTGTTTGCCTGTAAATTCCTTATCCCACCGTCATTAAGGAACCCATACATCGATGAAACAGAAAACCGATGGTTTTGGCCTAATACCCATTCTCTTTCGTCCTCCTCTGTCCTATCTTGGGGTCTATCTTCCTGCAACATCTCCTTAAGCCTAATAAGTTGCTCCTGCCCCTCGTTAGAGAGGTTTCCCATGAGATCCAGTCTGAGCCTTCTGTTCCTCCACACGTCTACAACAGGGTCGTCCTTCCTCTTTACTGACATCGCAAGATCTGGGAAGAGAGATAGAAACATATTATCTCACCACCATTTGTCTTTCCAGAATCTAATATTATTTCCCTTCCCCAGTTTGCACTTTGTGTTCATATGGTATATATCACCTACCTTTGCGACGCCTTTCCAAATACCGGACACCTTCCCATGCCTACATTTCCCTCCAAATCTGACCATTTTCCTCCTACGATATCTCATGAACGAGTTGCTCCACCACGCTTTGCGTTGTTTGTGCATCTTCCACCACCATTTAGACAATACTGATCATGATCTTGAGCCGTTTGAGATGCCCTGTTATACATCTTTAAGACTTTTGAGTTTATGGCTGGGAAGTAGAACTATAACACTGAATTCAACTGCACTCTTTAGCTCTTTCCAACGATTGTTTCTATCCTATGTTACATTAGCTGACAATACCTTCTTCGATGCAATTTCTCTTAGGTGCCCTCTCCTAAAGAGCTTGAAATTTAATTTCTGCTATGAGTTCAATCATCTGAATCTTAACCTTCCTCTCCATGAAGAACTTGTGTTTCATAAATGTGATGATTTAGATGAATAGTGTTTCTGGCTAGAAACTTCGGAAGCTTCACCTATATGATTCTTTCTATAATTTGAAGTCTCTGCTCAAGATATTTGCTCCTAATCTTCAGACTTTCAATTTGTTGAAGAATGTGTTGGATTTATATGTCTTGCATACACTTGTTCGATGAGAGGACGATGAAGCAATGAGATAGAATCTAAGAGAATAGTTGAAGAAAGAGAAGGAAGCAGACAGCAACAACAACACTAACAAGAGGTGGACAGTCAACCGTCACCCCCTTAGGTTGGAGTTTGGGTGATTGCAGTCGACTGCAACTTATGTAGTCGACTGTCTTGCGCGCTGATGGATTTTTTGGGTCGGGTCTTGGAGATTCGTGTGAAGCCCAACTTTGTTTTTTAGTTAGATCGCACGGCTCTCAACATAAGATTATCTCTTCAATATACATCGAATGGTTAGTGTATCAAGTGTATCAAACTAGGGTTTCTCTAGATATCTATATAATCAGTTGTAACGGTTCTAAGAGAGATATGATTCTATTGAGTGCCGAAGAGAAAAAGATAGTACTTCATCTGAGAGGTGAGAGATTTCTCTATTGTAAACAACAAACAGTTCCAGTTAGGCTTGAGAGAGGGTCGTGGTGAGAATTATAATATTCTTGTATATTCTTTAGTTGAATAACATCTCGGTTCTTCCACCCCCGGATTAAGGCGAAAGTCCCAACCTGGACAATTCTTGTTTGCTTTGTGTGATTAGTGTGATCTATTATCTTCTTTCTGGTTTGTATTGATTATGTCGAAGGCTCAACAAAATCCTCTATAGGGAATAATAACCTAACAAGTGGTATCAGAGCATTATGTTCGTGAGTTTGTTTGAGTTCCTTGGAGAAGATGACAGATTAAAAGCCAAACATCAAGTAGTTTGACGGTAAGATCAACTTCAATCTATGAAAGGGGGACATGTACGATATAATTGTTCAGAAGGACTTGGACGTTGCCCTAGAAGAGAAAAAGCCAACCGACATGAAGCGAGAGAAGTGGGATGAGATTTGTTTGAAGGCCTTAAGTTTAATCCAGCTGTAATTGGCGGATGAAGTCAAGTGTAATATCCTTGAGGAGAAAAGTGCAGCGAGTTTATGAGCTAGACTCAAATCTGATTACTCGGAATTGTCGTTGTTGGATCAAATGTACTGGAAAAGGAAGCTGTTTTGTTTCTCAATGAAGGAAGGTACCCATCTTCAAGATCGCATTGTGGAGTTCAATAACGTAATATCTGATCTGAAGGCAATTATACTGATGATCTTAGCGAAGAGGATAAAGCTTTCAACTTGATATATTCATTGTCAGTTTCTTATGATCACTTGATAACTACCATGCTACACGAGAAATCAGCCAAGGAGAGTCTTACAGTAGTCGGAGTGATTAAGGGTCTGAAAGAAGATGAACTTAGGAAGGAGACTCATATAGTGGGATATACTTCTACAGGTTGTTTGGCAGTGGATGGTGATACTTCAATTGGAATGGATAAGGCACACAAGGGTAAGATATGTTACCACAATTGTAAAGGAATTGGGTATTACAACAGAGACTGTCACAAGTTGCTGAGTCAGAAAGGTGCTACTGCAGGAGGTGATCAAACAAACATAGCTAGTATGACTAGTTCAAGTGAATTTGGTAAATTTGAATTATGTTTTCTTGTTTCAAGTTTTTCGTATGTGGATTCGAGTTGGTATCTTGATTCAGGGAGTTCTTCTCTTTGCTCTGAGAGAGAGATGTTTTCTACTCACAAGTCGTCAACAAGCCGTAGTGTGAGAACGACGATTGAGGAGATTTATGAGGTGGTGAGTGAGGGAATAACTGAATTAAAGACGTCAGATGGAAAAGGGTTCACGCAAGAAGAGGTCATGCATATTCCTTCGATAAAGTGAAATTTGATATCCTTGGGGACTCTTGATTCTTGGGGCAGCAGGTAAGCAGCTCGAGGTGGATTTTTAACAATTTGGGAGATTCGTCGTAAGGTGATGAAGGGTAAGAAAGCGATTGAACAGGGTCAGCACAACCGCTACCAGCTTTGTGGGATCAGAAAAACTCGGCCGAGTGTTTGGAAGCCTATTTTTCCTAAAGCATCATCCAGTAAGCCGTTACTAGAATCACTGATGCAAGACTGCAACGTTCGAATACAGTTGAAATGTGGAAAGCGCCTTGGGGTAGGTGGAGTTCGTGTGGAGGGTGGCACCTCCATGATAACATTTATTGAAGGGAGCATACGATTGAAGAAAAACATGTGGAGGTAGATTCAACTAGCAGAAGAAGTCATAGAACCAAGTTATTTACAAAGCGGAGATGAAAGAGTCTAGAAGAGTTTAAATCACACATGTGTGGATTCATGAGTATGCAATCCAATGTGGAGAACGTTGGGTTTATATGTCTTGCAAATACATGTTCAATGAGAAGACGATGAAGTGATGAGATTGAATCGAAGTGAATAGTTGAAGACAAAGAAGTAACCAGTAAGCAGCATCAACAGTAACAGAGAGGTGGTGCAATCAATTGTCACCCCTTTGGGTTGGAGCCTGGCTGATTGTGGTCAACCGCAACTTGTGCAGTTGACCATCTTGTGCGCTGATGAATTTTTTGGGTCGGATCTTGGAGATTCGTATGAAACCCAACTACGTCTTCAAGTTGAAACCCGACGATGTCTTCAAGTTAGATCGTACGGCTCTCAACATATGGTTATCTCTTCAGTATACATTGGATGGTTAGTGTATCGGGTGTATCAAATTATGGTTTCTCTAGATGTCTATATAATCAATTGTAATAGCTCTGATATGGCTAAAAATGGGATTAAATCGGGACCGTTCAAATCGGGCACGAATCTCAAAGCTCGGGGGTAGAATGGTAATTTCATCTACAAACGGGTCTGAAATGCGAACTGAGTCTTTTTCCAAAAATCCAATAACCCATAAATGGATCCGTCTTACTGGGTACGGGTTCTAACCCGTAAGTAACCCAGTCCAGCTGGATAGGAGAGAATTAGGGTTTATGATTGTCCTTAATCAACGATCCTAATCACTTCTATCCATTCATTGGGAAATAGGGATTTGATCTTATCCTGAAACTGGTTCCTAAGGCGGCTATAAATACCCCCTCCCCCCACTGTTACTATGTAATCAATCTTTTGCCAATCAAAGCTCTTTCATAATCTTTCTGATTACTGACTTAAGCGTCAGAGGATGCGTCGCCGGGATCAACCCCGGTGTTTCGCACTTTTTGCAGGTCAACGGCGGGAGATCACGGTCAAACTTCGGTGAAAAGGTGTTCAGGTTTGACTATTCGACATCCCAAGAATCCACAAATCTATCTGTTTGCCCCCACATCGATTTCAGCGGCAACAGATTGGCGCCGTCTATGGAAAAACACGAATAGCAGCCCAACCTCTTCCACCGGTCAATACCGCCTCCAGCCATGCCACCAAGGAAACTGAGATCTAGAGGGTCCAACTGTGGACCCACTCCTCCTCAACCGCAACTGGCGGCTCCCCTCCAACCCGTACACACGTACACACGTGCATAATTATTGTAAATGAGGTTTTAGATCAAATTCAGACTACGACTGAATTTTTACTTTTAAAAAAACTATATTTATTAAGACGTGCATCGCACATGTAAACTACTAGTATTTCTTAATTAATAATAGCCATCAACTCAAAAACAATTAATGCAATATAGTTAATATAACAATATTATTAATAATATTTTGGGTTATTAGAGAGAGAATGTTACAAAGTTGCTGAACAGTCTCGCATGCGCTGGAAGCCTAATTAAGCGTGAAAATGAACTGCTATTGGGTATGTCTCTTTTCCTTCACTTAAATTTTTAAAAAGTTCAATTCTTTCTGTATTTTGCTTCTCTGGCATGATTTTACTTGTTACATGGTGAGAATTATCTAGCCAGTTAACCAGTTTCTTTTAGATCGGTTTGGATTTGATTCGGGATTAATTGTTCTTTCATGTCTATTTTGTTGGACGTTGTTGCATCCATAGTCACAAATTCGGGATTTGAAAATAATTCGACAAGATTTAATAATTAGAATTCGGTAAAAATTTGATAAATTCGAAAAAACTCGGTAAAAATTTGAAAATAAAGAAATACAAAATTTAATGCATCTCAGTACCCATCACCTATATATACTAGTAGTTTACACATGCGATGCACGTTTTAATAAATACAGTCTTTTAAAATAAAAATTTAGATGTAGTCTTGATTTAAATCTAGGACCTTCTTTATAATAGTTATGCACGTGTGTTACACGGATTGGTAGATTGACAAAACATTTACAAATGACACTAAGGTCTTCTCCCATTATAATATTAGAGATGAAAAATAGTAACAAACTAAGCGATTAATTCATTAATTTATAAATTATTCGTGAATAATTCGTGAAGTGCATGATTTAAACGGGAATTAATGATTAAATCACGAATTGATTTGACAGCGTCAAATTCGTGAATTATTCTCCCAACTTTGTTACTATGGTTACATCTCACTAGGAATAACTAGCCACGTATGGCACCTTTAGGCTTCCTACAAATGTGTTCGTCTCCTAATCTACATGGTTAATTTTAAAACCAATTTTCTGATTTAACTTTTTCAATTATTTACATATTCTATGAGGTTTAAATAAAGATAGTTTCACTGGAAAATTTTCACTTTGAACTGTGTGTGCATGCGTGTGGGTTTTATTTTTCTGGAACAAGGCTGTATGCCCTCACACACTCTCACCCATTATAGATGTTGAATCAGGGATTAAATGTGCAACGTTACTCGAGTTCCCAGCCTATTGCTCACTAGACCCTTAATGTGTTCAAAATGATTCAGAAGAGGAAGACGAGTCCTTTTTTGTTTTAATAAAAAAGTTGTTTTAGTATACATGAGCTGAAACAGGAGTGCTTGAAAATCCTAACAATGTCTCAGTGAAATTTCCAAACAAACTAAACCAAGAAATGAAAAACCCATTCTGTTTACGATCCCAAATAAAAAGAAATAGTATTATATTATTGGCAATTAGGATAATAATATATAAGAGACATGAATATCATCATCATTTGTGTTTAGTTTGCTGCTTGCTTTCTTTTTTCTAATAAAGGGCTACGTCATGGTCTGGTCTTGAACCGACACCTCTCTCTCTACCTATCCCATGTTTCAATCCTTTACAATCTGAGCTTCGTTCCGCGTGAGGAGGGATATAAAATGGCTCATCATCGCTCGTCAGGGGACACTTACAGGGATCAGAAATCTCACCAGAAGTCTGATCACGATGAGAGGAGGGCCCATCGAGGGGGTCCTCCTACTGGCCTGTTAAGGCGTAAGAGAACTCCACCCTTTGAGCGCTACCATTCTCACCAAGAGGGCCACTTCCGGAAACGGAGCTGGGAGGATTCACAGAGGAAGCAAGCCAACTCCACACCATTCAACCATCACAGCATTGCAACTCACAAACAACACCCACATCCTTCCCTCTACAACCGCAGTTCCTCCCCTCAACATCGCCCCTCTGGGCCCAATGACAAACCTTTCAACTCCGACGTCAAACAATCACACTTCCAACCATCTAGCACCAGAGACAACCCTACTCACAACAACCCTACATCTTCATTGTTGCCTTCCTATCCTACCAACCTCTGTCACACAACCAAACAGCTCTCTGGCCAGCCTCTTCCGGATCACAACCCCAGCTCAATCACCGAGCGAGACCACGATAAGGTCACGCTAGATGAGGCGAAGGGGGAGGTGAATGCCGGGGAGGAGGATGGAGAGGGGCAGTGGACCAAGGTGGGTAGGAGACAAACCAATCGGCAGGGGAGTATTACCAATCACGGCTCTTACCAATCAAAGAAGCAGAGGAAGGGGAAGCGCAGGCCAGCGCCGTGCTTTAATTGTGGGGACCTTGGCCATTACAAGTCCGAGTGTACCAAGGAAGTTCGATGCACCAAGTGCATGAAGTGGGGCCACCTTTCCTACGTCTGCTCAAACGTAGTTGAGACTCACAGTGATGAGGAACGGTCTGTGAGCAGGGGCAGATCTCCGGAGAACCCCTCAGTGATCCGACTTGCTTCAAGCCTGGACATTATTAAGAACGAAGAGACATGGTTGAAACAATGGTGCGCCATCGCAAGAGTTAAGAAAGGGAGACCGTCGGAGGCTCATGTGGTGCAATCACTCACTGAAAGATGGCCCATGACAGATCACGGTGATTGGGTCGCCAAAAAGCTTTGCCACCTTCAATTCCTCATCTCATTTCCAACGCCGGAGAAGGTGAGGGAAGTGATCAGAATGGGGACCGTCGAGTTTGGTCACTTTCAGCTCCAATTCTCGGCGTGGTCCACGGCGTTTGGAGCAGAGCTGCCGCAAGGTGCGAAGTTCTGGATTTGGATCCATAACGTGCCTCTACATTTTTGGAAGAAAGAAGCGCTCCAAGAGATCGTCTCGGACTTTGGATCGGTGGTGGAAATTGACGAACGAACGGTGAGGCGATCGGAGCTGGTATCGACTAGATTGCTTATTCGTTGCACCGATATCACTTTGATGCCGCGATTCGCCAAGGTCCACTCGTTCGACGAAGCCTATCTCATCAGGTTCGTCTTGGAAAAGAAAGTTGAAGACACAAAAGAACTGATGGCAGCCAACCCCAACCCCGCTCTCTCAGCCTTGAGAGACTCCAGATCGTACAGCAAAGTGGTTTCACCGAGCAAAGAGACCACCATCGACGGGACTCACGAAATTGAAAGGGCGCACAGGGATATCATCAGGGCGGCACAGGCGGCGGGGTCGTTTCCGAGCAAGAATGGTAAAAGCAAGTCCCATCCTATCAGATCTAACGGTCAAGAGCGCCTTAGAACCCTCAACTCGCGAGATCCGACGGTGAACAAGTTTTGCCATCTTGATCAGGAAAGCGCAGAGTTCGAGTGCGTGAACAGCGACAAAAGAGTGGCGCAAATAGAGGGTCAAACCTTGCAAATCTCGGTAAGGGAGCCTGCTCTGACTGAGAGGGGTGGAGTTGGGTTGGCTCCATCCAATTTTGGCAAAGCTACCTCTAGTCGCAACATGCAAAACCCCAAAGATGGGTTGGTGGTGGAGTTGGCCAATTTGGGAAAGAAGACAAGCGAGCGCCCTCTCTCCACCAAAGAGTGGGTCACCAAAAGATGGTTCCCATCTGAAAAAGTTTCTGGGTTCTCTGAGGAGCGTGAGGGACATGAGGCAGCTTTGGGTCTAGGGAAAGAGGCAGAGGCCAGTTTGGGGAAAACGATGAGAGTTGGTGGTTTTGACCAGAGCGAGGGGAGTACGGGTGGCCAAGAGGGGGGCAAAATGACTTTTCTTTTGAGGAGAGCTGAGAGTGGTAATGGAGGCAATATTGAAGATGAGAAGAAAGACGAAGAAGAGGCCATATGCGGTAAGCTTCGGATTGAGAACGCAGTTAATGCGTCTCTGTCTTCGAGCCTGGCCACAGTGGAGAGGCCCTATCAGGGGATGCCACGTGACGCTTTGGGTTCCCTAAGCGGCGCGCAGGCTTTTGGCGACCCGGGTGTTGTTACACCCACCGATGTCCACTCCACTCATGGAGCGACACGTGGACTATGCGGTAAGCATACCGCATCCAGCCACAGTGTGCAGGGCGGGAGTCTCGAGGTAGGGGATAAGCTTAACCGCGGAGCAATGCACTCTTATCCGGTGGAGCTCGTTAACTTTATTCCCAGGAACGATCTTCTTATAGGCGATTGTGGGCCCGTTGAGGGGTCCAAGTCACCTATTAATTTGCAGACAATGAGTAATTATCAAGACGGGCCTAATGAGGGGTCTGTATCAGAACAATTGATTATCGTTAAGTGTTCGACTTCTTGTGGGCCCACGGTGGGGTCCTCACAAACACAGGAAATTATACACTCTGATAGTGAGGAGGAGCGAGAAGGGCGGCTCAATCTGGATGTAGATTTTTCTGTTTCAGAGGAGGAGTCAGAGGATGCAGAATTCATTGCTAACACTCAGAGAGATGTCTCCCCTAAGATGGTTCTATCCACTTTCCCGGCATCTGCACCTGGTGGCAGCTCCGGTGTGTCTCAGAGGACAGTGGGTTTCAGGGTACACCGCTCGCCAAAGAGGGCTCATGGGGAGTCCTTAGATGACTACCTTGAGGTAGCAGCGGCGGCCAAGTCTGCTAAGCTGGATAATGGAGGTACGACTATGTTTTTAGCTTCCATTTTAAATTTCATGTCTGATGATGAGGTGTTTTTACTAGCTGAGACTTGTGGGTTAGAAGTATGGGACTTAGAACACAACGCGTTACTCCTCAATAAAATTAGGGGGTGGGAAACGGATAGGGCCCGTTCCAGTTCGGTGAATGCCCCATGTGGTGGCACAGGGCCGACTATCATTATCGAGGATGTAGCCAGCCCTGCACCCCCACCAACGATCTCTGATAATTCTATTCCCCAATGAATACACTTTTTTGGAACGTTAGGGGTTTGGGGGACAGGGGTAAGAGGGGTATGGTACGGGATGTTATTAGTAATTCCAAGGTGGATATAGTAGGGCTGCAGGAGACCAAACTACAGCACGGTTTCAAACTCAAAAGAGTCGGTGGCAACAGAATCAAAGAGTGGGTGCTGCGCCCCTCTGTCGGTGCTTCAGGGGGGGTTGCCGTAGGGTTTAATTCGGATCTTCTGTCATGTGAGGAGGAGTATTGTGGTACGTTCTCCCTGACAGTCCGACTTAAGCGACGATCAGATGATTGGATACAGACGGTAACGGTGGTCTACGGGCCAAACGTGGCCGCTGATAGAGAGGCCTTCTGGCAAGAATTGGCCGACATACGTCAGCGATGGTCGGGACCTTGGATCGTGGGTGGAGATTTCAATATTACTAGATTCGCTTTTGAGCACAAGGGAAGAGGCGCTAGCGACAGGCACCGTGAGGAATTCAATAGGGTTATTACGGATCTTGAACTAATTGACATTCCGATCAACGACAGGCTTTTTACTTGGTCTAATCTGCAAGCAGATCCGGTTATGGCCAAGTTGGACAGGATCCTTGTCTCTTTGGACTGGGAAGCCTTATTTCCTCTCGCCTCGGCCAGAACGATCCCTAGACCAACCTCAGACCACACCCCGATCCTCCTCGATGTGGGGAAGCGGGTTGCCCGTAAACCTAGGAAATTCAGATTTGAAAAGGCATGGCTGGAAATCCAGGGATTCCACCATTTGGTTATGGAGAACTGGGATCTGCCAATGGCCGGCAGGGACGCGGCATCACGGTGGTGTGGAAAAATCCGAAGATTGAGAAAAAGGCTATGTAGATGGAATCGGTCTAGATTCGCGACCATCTGGCGTGATAAAGAAGCCTTTCTGGAAGGTATTGATGAGCTGGAGAGGGTGGAGGAATCTAGAATCCTTTCGCAGGAGGAGCGAAATAGGCTCTTACAACTCCGGAGTAACATTGCCAATCTGTATAGACTTGAAGAAATCAAGTGGCAACAGAGGTCCAGGATTTCGTGGCTCAAAGAGGGAGACGCGAATACGGCCTACTTCCATCGAGTTGCTAGTGCAAGAAGGAGATCCAATCTTATCCTATCTATTCAGACAGCTACGGGTACTTCGCAAGAGGAAAGGGTGATCTCCACTACATTCCAGTCATTTTATAAGGGTCTCTTCGGGAAGAAAAATGACTTTAGGGTCCCAATGGGGGCAGACTTCTGGCAGGAGTACCAGCCTGCCCCAGGCCAATTCTTTTCGTCCTTGGAAGAGCCCTTCACGGAGTCAGAGGTCAAAACGGCAATTGACCAGATGGGAGCTGATAAGGCGCCTGGACCGGATGGCTTTCCGATGTTGTTCTTCCAAGTATTCTGGGAAGAAATTAAAGGAGAATTTATGGAGGTTATGTTGGAATTTTTTCACAATAACCTGAGGCTGGGAATGTTCAACTTTGCAGAAGTGGTGCTGATTCCCAAACGGGAGGATTCTAAGTGCGTGGGAGATTTTAGACCTATTAGTCTGATTAACTGCTCGGCTAAGATCATCTCTAAGGTTCTAGCCATCCGTTTGGGAGGCATCATGGACAATCTCATCAGCAAAACACAGACAGGATTCATCAAGGGCAGATGTATCCTAGACTGCGTGGCGACTGCTGAACAAGTTATCCACTACTGCCACAAGAGCAACTCCAAGAATTTTCTCCTCAAGCTGGATTTTGAGAAAGCTTACGACTCTGTGGACTGGGACTGTTTGCTTGAGGCTCTCAGGGGGAGAGGTTTTGGGGACAAATGGATAAGATGGATTAAACAGTGTCTACAGTCTAGCAAAACGGCAATTGTAGTGAATGGGAGGCCCGGGCCCTCGTTTCCGTGTAAGAAGGGACTCCGTCAGGGGGATCCACTGTCCCCACTCCTATTCACGATTGTAGCGGATGTGCTCAGAGGAATGCTAGCGAATTGTCAAAGGAAAGGATGGATCTCGCCTGTGGCCAGCAGCAATACTAATCAGGGTTGCACGATCCTTCAATATGCTGACGATACCCTCATCTTTGGTAATGGGACTAGAGCGGAAACAATTTGCTTTAAAGGGGCCCTTTACTGCTTTGAAGCCTGGTCAGGTCTGAGAATTAATTTCCACAAGAGTGCGCTTACTCCTATTTCACTTTCATAAGTAGAGACCCGGGAGCATGCCACCATTCTAAACTGCGCGGTAGAAGAATTTCCAATCAAATACCTAGGGCTCCCGCTGCGCCCAGGGAGGCTCACTAAGGCTGACTGGTTGCCTATCATAGACAGGGTGGAGGACAGACTGTCTGGATGGAAAGGCAAATCACTTTCTCTTGGGGGCAGAGTGGTGCTCATCAACTCTGTGTTATCCAATCTGCCCACTTATTACATGTCCTTTTTTGAACTCCCAAAATGGGTGATACAAAGGATCGATCGTATCAGGAAAAGATTTCTTTGGAAAGGTGCAGATTCAAATAAGGGAGGGTACCACCTTATTAAATGGAATATCGCATGCATGAAAAAGAAGCACGGAGGGCTAGGCATCATTGACCTCAGAGATATGAATCTGGCGCTCCTGGGAAAGTGGTGGTGGAAGGTGTTCCACCACTGCGGAGAAGGATGGCAGGACTTTATCCAACCTTACCTCCGGGGAAAAGGGACTAGAGGCCTAGGCCTCCGAGTAGGATCAAAAGTCTCCCGGTTCTGGAAAGGAGTTGCTAAAGCTAGCGGACCTTTCAACTCAGCAACCTCATCTTTGATAGGCAATGGTCGTACCACCAGATTTTGGTGGGACAAATGGTGCGGTCCTCACTCTCTTAAGGTAGGTTTCCCAGAGCTGTTTGCTAAACGAATCGACCGAATATCTCGGTGGCGGAAACTTGGAAAATGGGGACTTGGAGACCGTCATTCCAAGGTACACTCTCCCCAAGTTTGTTACAGCAACTGCATGAATTACAAACGCACATAATCCAGTCTGGGGTTATTTGTGCCCAAGGCCCAGATCACTTGCGTTGGGAACTCGAGAACAAGGGAGTGTTCTCGGTTAGATCACTGTACCACAGGATTCACTACCGAGGATGCAGGCCTAGCTGGGCAGCAGTTCTCTGGAAGACGAAAACTCCTCTGAAAATTAGAGTCTTCCTCTGGCTTGTGCTCAACAATGCCATTCTCACTAGAGAGAACCTAGCCAAGAGGCAACCTCACATTGCGACCAACTGCGGGTTCTGCAATGCACACGTGGAAACTCTGAATCACCTGTTTCTTCACTGCACTAGAAGCAAGGCTGTACTGATTGAGGTGCTGAGAGCACTTGGATCAAGTGACTACCCAAGGGACTATGAGGAATTGTGGGTTGGTCCCAGATTCGCCTCAGCCCGTCACGATATGAAAGATGCATGGTGTATCGCCATTGCGGCAACCTCATGGGTGTTATGGCTAGATAGGAACAATTTTTATTTCCGTGCTTCATGTAGTTCTATTTCTAGTAATCTTACTCATATTATGCATCTAATTTCCTTTTGGGCTACAGCTGCTGCTCCAGGAGCAAGAGGAAGGATTGCAAGGGTATTCCAGGTGGATGAGTTTGATGACGAGGAGATAGAGATCGGGCCAACTCTGGACTGATGAGTGGACTTGCGCCTCACCACCACATATTTTGTATCGGGACTTTGTATTTTGTTGTTGTATTTTGGTAGCCTTTAGGCTGGCGGTTGTAACCCACCCCCCAGGGTTATGTTGGGGGTTATGTTTTATTTCCTGCACTGTACTTGTTTTTGCCCCGGGACTGCGGGGTTGTTTATTAATCACTTATTAATGAAACAGGGTGGCCTTATTCCACCTTTTCCTCAAAAAAAAAAAAAAAAATACAATCTGAGCTTCGTGTTTGACTTATTAACCCCTATGAATTTGATTCTTGAAGTTTTTTTTATGGCTTCATCAATTTATTTGAATTGCTAGTTGCTCCTGCTGCTCTTGCAGAAGGATAACTGAGTTATAAAAGTGGATAAAGTCTCTGGTTGTATTTTTTTCACTAATTATATAACCAAAATTGTAATTTAGTCTCTAGTAATTGAAATCTGTACATTAAATTTAATACTGGCATAATCATAAATAGCTATGACAAATTTTTTATCCATGCAGTAAAATTCGAAAAATTTGCCGAAATGCCCTCTTTTTTGAAAATAATTAGCGACCTACCCTACTTTCGAAAACATTTAGCGAGATGCCCTTGTCTGTGACACGTCAGCAACAAACGTTATTGGAAAAAACGACATCAGCTATTTGTATGCCGTTCTTCCCAATAACGGCATCTCTTTTTGAAAAAATTATCATGCCGTTATTCCCAATAACGGCATTGCTTATTTTTTGTAAAAATCTCTACTGTATCAATCTTGACTCGAGATTGAAATGCAAAAAAGAAAATAACTGATGCCGTTCTTCGGGAGAACAACATCGTTTATACTGATGCCGTGTTCCACAATAACGGCATCAGTTATTATCTTTTTGCACAAGTCCCTATAATCGAAAAACCCCTTCTTCTTCCCCTTTTCTTCCCCTTCTGATTCGTAAACATCTCTCTCTCGCATCGCTCCTTTTACCCACAAACCCTAGATCTCAAAATCAAAAAAATTCAACCATTTGAGTCCTGTAAAATTCCATACATCCAACCTCCTCACTCCCACTCTCATTTTCAGTCTTCCTCCACAACGAAATTTTTGCCAGTGGTTTTTTTGGTTTAATTTGAAGGTATTATCAGCTTAACCTTATGTTTGATTTTTATTTCAATGTTTTGTTTATTGTGAGTAGTGAATGACTTGAATATGTTTTAATTTTTATGCATAGGTATGGAATTTGATATCCCTATTTGGTTATATTGTGGGGGTGAAGTAATTAAGGATCCAAAAATTGGATATTCTTATAGTGATGTTGATCCGGTAATTATTTGGGCTACCCCCAATTTTGGTGACTCAGAATTAATAGATAAGATATATGAAGTCACCAATTGGGATAGAAGTGAAATGAGTCCGAAACTGAGAGCCCGTTATTCTGCTGGTAAAGGGGATGGGCAGTACTTCATGTTGGTACTCATAGACAGTGACAGTTCTCTGAGGTCTGTCTTGCTTATGACACTTCATCCAAGTAGTGGTTGGAATATAGTTGAGTTATATATTGATCAAACGAGACTTCCAAATACTACAAGAGTTGTTATCGAAAGTTCAAAGCTCACAAGGACTTTGAAACCATCTGCAAAGTCACACGCAAGGATTTCAAATACAATTGGAGATACTAGCACAACTCCAACAGAACCTATTTCCTCTGAATACGAGCAGGTACATCCGACCCCATTGTCACAAAATTTTTTGGTAGCTGGTATTGCTTTGGAAGACTTCGACAACGCCATTGTAAATAACGACTTGGTAGAAGAGAAAGAAGATGAGGTACGCGGTCTCGAGGATGATGATGAGGAGACTGCCGTTGAAGCTCCAGTTATTGATGCCAATGTTCATGTGCTGGTTAACAATGCCTGGGTGTTGCCAAGTCAGGACACAAGTGCAGCTATGCGTGGATCGCAATCAAGCGAATGGATGTCCCGTGCCACCGTACATGAACATAGCCAGTCTTCCATTGGTTCTTCCAACTTGGATGAACTCTTCATTGGTCAAAGATTTCCATCCAAAGATGCTCTACAACATCAAGTGAAGATGTACGCCGTGAAGAACCACAGAGAATTCGTGACGGTAAAATCAGATCGTTGTCTATACCATGTGAAATGTAAATACGCGCCCATCCACCATTCAGCCGAGCAGATTGCAACTTACTACTGATGGTGGGCGTAGATATGGTATTATGACAACAAATCTGTCTGAAGTTTTCAGCTCGGTTCTAAAAGGTGTTCGTAGCTTACCTGTCACCGCAATTGTAGAACAGATATTTTTCCGTCTCAACATGTACTTCACCGACCGTCGTAAGGCCGCGCAGACACTTATCGCTGAAGGTAAACTATGGGCATCCCGGATTCAGGACCAATTTTGGTTACAGGATTAAGATGTCGTTATCGTCAGTAACGGCATCTTTTATCCTTGGTTTTTACTACACAGACATGCAGACTTCATCAATTCAAGACAAAGTTCACATACAGACTTGATCAATTCATCGATTCACAGACATATAAGCTAGATAATTGTAATTCAACCTCTTCAATATCCAATTAATCTTAAATCTTCACAAACCATCAAGTATTAAGTATCATAAAGTTCACAAACTCATCAAGTTCACAAACTCATCTAGTTCAAAAACTACACAGATACTTCACAGATACATAAACTTCACATACACACTTGATGAACTTTGAAAATCAGATACAACACAGAAACTTCAAATTCATCAACTCCACAAACTTGATGAATTTTGCAAATCAGATACTTCAAATTCACACATGCACTGATACTCCATATCTCATCAAGTTCACAAACTTCAAATTTTCATCAACTTCAAATTTTCATTAAGTTCCACAAAATGCACAACTGAAATATTTGAAAACATGCACTAAAAAAGGTGTACAATTATAAAAAAAACTACAAAGACCAATAATACATAAATACTTCTTCGGTTTAACTCGGCGTGAAGTGTTGGGGTGCTCTTCTCCTTCGAGCGGGGACTTTCTGCCTACGTTCCCATGTCTCTTGCGTTACGGGTTCACTAGGACCAACTCCTGTGATCTGTGGTCTGGTTACAAATATAGAACCGTAGGATCTAGTGGACCAGGATGTCCCTGTGGTCCAAATGAAGAAGTAGAAGAAGCACCGGCACCATGCGAAGAAGATGGTTGTGTAGGATCCATTGGCCTGTCAACAATAACAAACAGTAATCAACAACAATTTTAGTAAAAGAATTTTCAAAATAAACAATTCCACCTTTCATTGTATTCCTAACAAAATGAACAATTCCACCTTTCTCAACAATTCAATAGTTTGTAACCCTACATCACTAACAATACATAAAGTTATTCCCAAAATTACTACTTCAATAACAGCATATGTACATTACTTGTACTATACTACCAATGCACACATCTATCATACTATCAAAATCAACTTTACAAAATACAAATTAGGGTTTTTGGATACTTACAATATTCTCATATTCGGAATGATTTGGCACTCTTAATGAAAGATTGAAGAGTAGACTCCCAACTTCAAATCGATTACACAGCCTCTTAGGATTTTTTTTTTAAGGGTTTAGGGTTTTCGGAGTCAAAATGGGGAAGGAAACAAACCGCAAGTGAAAAGGGGAAGAAGATGGGTTTTTCGATTATAGGAACCTGTGCAAAACGTTAATAACTGATGCCGTTATTGTGAAAAACGGCATCAGTATTATCTATACCGTTCTCTTAGAGAACGTCATCAGTTATTTCACTTTTTGCAATTCTCACTCAAGCCACAGTTGATACAGTACAGATCTATAGACAAAAATAACTTATGCCGTTATTGGGAATAACGGCATGATAATTTTTTCAAAAAGAGATGCCGTTATTGGGAAGAACGGCATATAAATAGCTGATGCCGTTTTTCCCAATAACATTTGTTGCTGACGTATCACAGATAAGGGCATCTCGCTAATTGTTTTCGAAAGTAGGATAGGTCGCTAATTATTTTCAAAAAAAAGGGCATTTCGGCAAAATTTTCGTAAAATTCCTAGTCTACCATGCCCTCCAATTTCATTTTCATGACATGCAAAACCCTCGAAACTTACCAGAATTTTCCAATTAATTATATTTTACCGGTTAAGTTAGAGCACTAATGAGTTTAATAGCTTATTGTCTTAAATTTCTTTCTAGATTTCAGGGTCTACCAATCCACATAGCTTTATTTGTTTAAGATCTTGATGTCTTTCGCGCAGTCACATATTTGTTTAAGATCTGTCCTTATCTCGAAAGCCTTCGCATCGAAGCTCTTGAGAGGGGAACCCATGCGGTCTGTACAATCTTCTACTTGGACATGGAATATGAATTTGTAATCATTCCACTACAACACTAATCGTCTTTCCTGGCAGTGTTTTTTTTGGCTTCACTGGCGTCTAAACGCCGGTGTAGTCCCTATCGACATTTTTGAAAACACCGGTACATACGCCGGCGAATCGTACGCCGTGGTAGAGTAGGGATATATACTGGCGTTTTTACAAAATGTCAGTATAGATAAATACATACCCCGGTGTTTTGAAACGCCGGGATATAGATGTTTTCGATTTAATTTTTAATCCTACTCCGACGGTTTTAAAACGCCAGCGTAGGGTTATTAGCTACCCCGGCGTTTGTAA
This sequence comes from Hemerocallis citrina, assembly GCA_017893485.1. Taxonomy (NCBI): domain Eukaryota; kingdom Viridiplantae; phylum Streptophyta; class Magnoliopsida; order Asparagales; family Asphodelaceae; genus Hemerocallis; species Hemerocallis citrina. The sequence continues at coordinate 769,521 of JACEHZ010000512.1, read as the reverse complement.
ATGCCGGCAAAGGGATATGGTCATTTTGAATCTAATTTTTTATAATAACAACCCTGGTAGCTTGAAAACACCGGGATAGTAGGGTTTTTAAAGAAAAAAAATCCCATATTTCCATTTAAATTTTCAAAAAACAATAATAATACAATTCAATTCACAATATCAGCTCAACAACCTGTAATATAATTCATAATCAATTCCATAAAATTTTCAGGCTAATCCGGCATAATTATACAATTCACAACCAAACACAATAAGTCTATTAAGAGCTGGGAAGCTGAGATTCTTAACGAGAGCTGAGATTCTTAGCCGTTCGATTGCGATCCGATGGTCAAGATTTGATCCGGCTATCAATTGATATGTTGAAGGGCAAAACAGTCATTTCTCAGCTCTCCTCTTTCTCATCTGAGCTACTCTCTCCCGTTCTCTCTCTTTCTCTCCTTTCACGAATCCGAAGAAATCCCCCCGCCCCAATCAAAAACCCTAGCTTCGAAGGCCCATCTCACCCATTCTCTCTCTCTCTTCGATGCGTCGCTGTATGTCTCCCGTCCTCTTTCTCTCTTCGATGCGTCGCCCATCTCAGTTCCTGAGCATTTCGATGCTAGGGTTTTTGATTTGGGTCCATTTTAATGGCAAATGGAGTGTTGGGGTTTTGAGGGGTTTGGCTGCTATCGAAACCCACCCGATCGTGACCTCTCTCTCTCTCTTCGATGCATCGCTCATCTCTCCCGCTCTCTATCTCTTTCGAAGCTAGGGTTTTTGGTTTTTGATTTTGGTCCATTGATGGGTTTGGCTGCTATCGAAACCCACCCATTCGAAACCCTAACTCCACATTTCTTCTCCACCCCGACATCTTCGAATCAGGTATAATTTCGTGAACTTTTTTTTTCCATTTTTTTTTCAAATCCCTTATTTTGTAAATTAATTGCTTGCTTTGAAAATTAATTTGTCAGGTAATGTTTGCATCTCAAGAATAGTGTGTGGAACAAGATGATCAGCTACAATATGTCAGGGAAGTATTCGAATCCCATTTATCCATTTTGGGGTTTGGTCTTTCTATATTTTAGGTTTGATTGTTGATAGTTCGATTGGTGGTGGTTCACGGTGTGAAATAAATCGGTATCATTCTATTTTATGTTTGGTTTACTGTTAACCATGACTTTATTATGCTATAGTAGTCTACTGGTCTGTTATATTCATGTGATTGTCAGTTTGCTTCCTCGTTGGAGGACTTGGATTCTAGTTTTACAAGTGATGATGAGATGGATTATGTTTCTGAAGTTGCACACTATGAATCATTTATTTAATGATTAGTAGGAGTGACTAGTGATGAATTAATCCTATCTGAGCTTTATTTTTTCTCATTGGTTATAAGTGATGATGAGATGGATTATGTTTCTGAAGTTGCACACTATGAATTAATGATTAATAGGAGTGACTAGTGATGAAACAGTCCTGTTTGAGCTTTACGATTGTTACTTCAAATGACTGTTTTTTCGGGAGAGCTGAGTTTTTTTCGGATTCGTTAAGGAGAGAGATAGAGAGAGAGAACGGGAGAGAGTAGCTCAGATGAGAAAGATCTGAGCTTAGAAATGACTGTTTTGCCCTTCAACATATCAGTTGATGGTCGGATCAAATCTGGACCATTGGATCGCAATCGAACAATTGAGAATCTCAGCTCTCGATACTTGAATTTGTCAAAATTTGACTTTGACTATACTTGAATAGTTTGTTTTGCATTAGTAGCAAGCAATTTTTTTTTATTTTTTAAAAGTGATGATGAGATGGATTATGTTTATGAAGTTGCACACTATGATTCTTTTATGATTTAATTAAAGATTTAGTGAAGTGATTAGTGATGAAATAATCCTATCTGAGCTTTATGATTGATTGTTTGTTTTGTTGCTAACTCTTTATGATCTAAATAATTTTTTCAGCTTGTTGTATTTATATTTGATTATTTATCTATCATATTCTAGTTGGCACGGCACCCCAATGCAGCCCTAGTTTTGAATAGTGTGTTCTGAGCCTACTGGTTTTTTTTTTAATCTATATATATACATGAGTAAGTCTATTATGAGAGGAGGTCGATTGATCGTGAGAAGAGGTGGAGATGCAAAAAAAATATTTGTTTGGTGGTTGGTGGTGTTCAGTTTTTGTTGTTCTGAGCTTACACATTTTGAACTTCATGTTCAGTTTCTGCTGTTCAATTTTCTGTTTTTTTGAGCTTCAAGTTCAGTTTTTGGTGGTGTTGTTCTGATCCTCTTCATGTTTGAATTTTTTTTGTCTGGTGTCAGTCAGTTTTTTGCTATGAGGTTTAAATGTGGTTACAATTGTGTTTTCTGAGCCTACTATAATTGGTCAATGATATTTTGTGTTCTGAGCCTACTATATTTTTTAAATAAATATTTTGTTATTTCCAGGCTGAATGAGCTCTGTTTAATTTTGATTTCAGGTTGATTTCAACTTGAAGTGCTTCTTGGTGCTACTCACTACTCGACAGCAGTTGACATTTGGAGCAAAAAGCCTGTATATTTGGTGATAAAAGTTGTATAGTTGCTAAATTTGTAAAGTTTTTGATGTACTTGTGCTATGATGAATACTTGTATATTTGTAAAATTTGTACTTGTATAGTTTTTGTAAAAGTTTTTGAAGTAGAATTTGTAAAATATATACTACTTGTATGTATTTGTAAAATTTGTATACTTATGCTTCTTGTAAAGTTTTTGATGTACTTGTATATTTAACATATTAATTTCTTGTGTACTGTTATTGAGCTTTGTTGAGGATGTGTAAGCTCAGAACAACATAATTTGAGCATGAAGTTCAAAATGTGTAAGCTCAGAACAACGAAAACTGAACATGAAGTTCAAAATGTGTAAGCTCAGAACAACATAAACTGAACATACAGTTCAGAATGTGTACACTCAGAACTACATAAACTGAACATGAAGTTCAAAATGTGTAAGCTCAGAACAACATAAATCTGAGCATGAAGTTCAAAATGTGTAAGCTCAGAACAACATAAACTGAACATAAAGTTCAAAATGTATAAGCTCAGAACAACAGAAACTAAACACCACCAATCACCAACCAATGTGTACACCAATTGCCGAAAACATTGGAAACCAAATGAAGATTATACAAAAGGATTAAAAACAGATTTGTAACCATAAACTAGTTTTAACTTTCAACTTCCAATATTTCCCTTACAATCCATACATGACCAACATACTAAAAGACATTTAAACTTCCTGAAAGTCGAAACATTCTCAATGGGTCAAAAATGGGCAGTCGAAGAGAATGTTTTCAAGGCTCTCGGGTTCTCCACTAACATCCTTCTTGTTCTTCCTCTTGAATTCCTGAACAAAGTGATTCACCAAAAAATAAAGAAGCAAGTACATAAATATATGTATTATAATGAATTGCAGTTAAACTTTTGACTTGGAGATATAACCACATACCACTTTTGATGAACTAGGTAGTATCCATCAAATTCAGGATAGACAGGTATCTGAACAACAACAAAAAATTCAGCAAAAAAATCTGTACGCTCAGAACAACAACAACAGCAAAATAATTTGTAGGCTCAGAACAACAACAAGACATGCAAAAATCTGTAGGCTCAGAGTAACACCACGAAAAACTGAACATGAAGCTCAAAATGTGTAAGCTCTATACAAGAGAATTTGAACATGATGTTCAAAATGTGTAAGCTCAGAACAACAGAAACTTAACAAAAAGCTGAACACCGCCAAAAATTTTTGGCACCCCGGCTCAGAACAACAGAAACTGAACATGAAGCTGAACACCACCAAAAAAATTCTGTATACCAATTGCCGAGAAATCATGAATAAACAAAATCATGCATACACTTTTCATCACTGACTACTAATAAATCAAGTATAAATCAAAGTAGTGATTGTCATCATCGCCTATACCAACACACAACAAAAGACAGTTTCTACAAATTTAAAAGTATTGTTTTAGATACAAGCTAAGTTTGGGTACATAAAAACCATCGAAACCACTTGCAACCATGAAACTCGAGTTTCAAATAGTTTTAAAAAACATCCTAAACCCTTCTTTCCATTTTGTAAATATCGTTCCGATCTCTCCAACCTCAATAAGCAGTTTCCACCAAACTCATAACCCACCAAAACCCAAACTTCAGAACAAACACCAAACCCCTCTTCTCGGAGCTCGGCTTCCATCAAGTTTCATAATTTCAAGTAATCAAACACAACCGTAACACCCAAATCGACATCGTCTCTAGTTCTGACTTTTTCAACTAAATAGCTACAAGCCCTAAATAAGTCCATCTCATAATAGACTAACTTTATATGAGTTAATATATATACATGAATCTGAGAAAGAAAGAAGCTGCGAAATGACTATTTTGCCCTTCAACATATCAGTTGATGGTCGGATCAAATCTTGACCATCGAATCGCAATCGAACGGCTGAGAATCTCAGCTCACGATAAGAATCTCAGCTCACCATCTCATAATAGACTCACTCCTATTAATTATTAAATCATAGTGTGCAACTTCAGAAACATAATCCATCTCATCATCATTTATAACCAACGAGGAAAAATAAAGCTCAGATAGGATTAATTCATCACTAGTCACTCCTACAAATCATTAAATAAATGATTCATAGTGTGCAACTTCAGAAACATAATCCATCTCATCATCACTTGTAAAACTAGAATCCAAGTTATCCAACGAGGAAGCAAACTCACAATCACATGAATATAACAGACTAGTAAACTACTATAGCATAATAAAGTCATGGTTAACAGTAAACCAAACATAAAATAGAATGATACCGATTTGTTTCACATCATGAACCACCACCAATCGAACTATCAACAGTCAAACCTAAAATATAGAAAGACCAAACCCCAAAATGGATAAATGGGATTCGAATACTTCCCTGGTATTCAAAGCAAGCAATTAATTTACAAAATAAGGGATTTGAAAAAAAAATTGGGAAAAAAAGTTCACAAAATTATACCTGATTCGAAGATGTCGGGGTGGAGAAGAAAGGTGGAGTTAGGGTTTCGAATGGGTGGGTTTCGATAGCAGCCAAACCCATCAATGGACCAAAATCAAAGACCAAAAACCCTAGCTTCGAAAGAGATAGAGAGAACGGGAGAGATGAGCGATGCATCGAAGAGAGAGAGAGATCACGATCGGGTGGGTTTCGATAGCAACCAAAACCCCTCAAAACCCCAACACTCCATTTGCCATTAAAATGGACCCAAATCAAAAACCCTAGCATCGAAATGCTCAGGAACTGAGATGGGCGACACATCGAAGAGAGAGAGAGAGAATAGGAGACATACAGTGACGCATCGAAGAGAGAGAGAATGGGTGAGATGGGCCTTCGAAGCTAGGGTTTTTGATTGGGGCGGGGGGATTTCTTCAGATTCGTGAAAGGAGAGAAAGAGAGTGAATGGGAGAGAGTAGCTCAGATGAGGAAGAGGAGAGCTGAGAAATGACTATTTTGCCCTTCAACATATCAATTGATAGCCAGATCAAATCTTGACCATCGTATAGCAATCGAACGGCTGAGAATCTCAGCTCTCGTTAAGAATCTCAGCTTCCCAGCTCTTAATACACTTACTCTCTCTCTCTCTCTCTCCCTCTCCCTCTCTCTCTCTCTCTCTCTCTCTCTCTCTCTCTCTCTCTCTCTCTATATATATATATATATATATATATATATATATATATATATATATATATATAATATGGAGTAATGGCAAAAGTGGTAAATAAATTGAAAGATGAGGGGGGGCCATAGGAACAGTGAACAACAGTTGATGTTGTGGCTTGTTACCAGGAATTGTGAAGAGCAGCAAGTTATGCTTCTGCTGTCTCTTTCTGATATGACGTGGCACACTTTGTGTGTCACGGGATTCAAGGAGAAGTGGATTTGAGATAGTCTCATATCGGGAATCATACTAGAATAATTAAATATAAATAATAATGCCTGTGATCAAGTGTCACCAATCTGGTTAACTACCTTTTGAGAGGCAGTCTGTGGTAGGTAGTTGTACTATACTATAAATAATTTGTCCGATAAATTGTATAAAAATGGTCCGAGCAGGGACAGGGGCGTTACAAATGGTATTAGAGCCGTGCATGCCCCATGCTCTGCGAGGACGCTAATTTCTAACGCGGGGTGGGGGGGGGGGGTATGTAACATCCCATAATTTCAAGACTTTAATATATAGTATATATCTATATAATAAAACACGAAGAAAGCTATCAAGTGGCTCTTCTTCAATCCTCCCAAAATCAAAGGCTCAGATCTAACCTCACAAAACACATTTCTTCCCTAAAATTTCAAACCCCAAAACTCAAATTCAAATCCCCTCCTAAAAAAAAACTCATTTATTTATTTAATTATCTCTCTCTCTCTCTCTCTCTCTCTCATTCTCTCTCTATTTACTCAGAAATTTAGATTTTCAGATTTTAGGTTTGTAAATTTTTAGATTTTTTAGATTTTTTTATTGTTCATGTTACATTGAAAATAGCAAATATATCTTCAATAGTTAAATTTCATCATTTTCCACCCTCAAATTTCTAAAAAGTTGAATTTTATACCCTCATTTATAATTAATTTTCAACATATACTAATGGAAACATTGACTTTCATTTACAACTAATTATTGTCATACTATTTAAACTTGAGCTACATAATTATTGTTTTACTGTTTACAAGGCTTTTCATATGGTGTATCGTTCCGAAGACGTGCCGTAGGCACGTGCTAACGGGCAAAGAAACATGGACTTTTATTTACAACTAATTCTTGTCATACTATTCAAACTTGAGCTACATAATTGTTGTTTTACTGTTTACAAGGCTTTTCATATGCTGTATCGTTCCGAAGACGTGTCGTAAGCACGTGCTCACAGGCAAATCTAGTATATATAATATAGAGTAATGGCAAAAGTGGTAAATAAATTGGAAGATGAGGGGGGGCCAAGGGAACAGTGAACAAAAGTTGATGCTGTGGCTTGTTTGCGGTGACATCATGATGACGTCACCAAGATGGGGTCCCACCCGGGAATTGTGAAGAGCAGCAAGGTATGCTTCTACTGTCTCTTTGTGATATGACGTGGCACATTTTGTGTGTCACGAGATTCAAGGAGAAGAGGATTTGAGATAGTCCCATATCGGGAATCATATTAGAATAATTAAATATAAATAATAATGCCTATGATCAAGAGTCACCAATCCGGTTAACCATCTTTTGAGAGGCAGCCTGTGGTAGGTCGTTGTACTATACTATAAATAATTTATCTGATAAATTATATAAAAATGGTCCGAGCAGGTGCAGGGGCGTTACAAATGGTATCAGAGCAGTGCATGCACCGTGCTCAGCGAGGATGCTGATTTCTAAAGGGGGAGAGGGGGGGGTGCATGTAACATCCCATAATTTCAAGACTATAATATATAGTATATATCTATATAATAAAACACAAAGAAAGCTATCAAGTGGCTCTTCTTCAATCCTCCCAAAATCAAAGGCTCAGATATAACATAAAACACATTTTCCCCACTAAAATTTCAAACCCCGAAACTCAAATTCAAATCCCCCTCCTAAAAAAAAATAATTTATTTATTTAATTATTTCTCTCTCTCTCTCTCTCTCATTCTCTCTCTATTTACACAGAAATTTAGATTTTCAGATTTTAGGTTTGTAAATTTTTTGATTTTTTATGTTTTTTTATTGTTCATGTTACATTGAAAATAGCAAATATATCTTCAATAGTTAAATTTCTTCATATTCCACCCTCAAAATTCTAAGAAGTTGGATTTTATACCCTCGTTTATAATTATTTTTCAACATATACTAATGGAAACATGGACTTTCATTTGCAACTAATTATTGTCATACTATTCAAACTTGAGCTACATAATTGTTATTTTACTGTCTACAAGGCTTTTCATATGTTGTATCGTTCCAAAGACGTGCCGTAGGCACGTGCTCACGGGCAAAGAAACATGGACGTTCATTTACAACTAATTATTGCCATACTATTCAAACATGAGCTACATAGTTGTTGTTTTACTGTTTACAAGGCTTTTCATATGCTGTATCGTTCCGAAGACGTGCCGTAGGCACGTGCTCACGGGCAAATCTAGTATATATAATATGGAGTAATGGCAAAAGTGGTAAATAAATTGAAAGATGCGGGGGGGGGGGGGGGGGGGGGGGCACAGGAACAGTGAACAACAGTTGATGCTGTGGCTTGTTTGCGGTGACGTCATGATGACGTCACACTCGGGAATTTTGAAGAGTAGCAAGGTATACTTCTGCTGTATCTTTGTAATATGACGTGGCACACTTTGTGTGTCACGAAATTCAAGGAGAAGAGGATTTGAGATAGTCTCATATCAAGAATCATACTAGAATAATTAAATATAAATAATAATGCTTACGATCAAGAGTCACCAATTCGGTTAACCACCTTTTGAGAGACAGCCTGTGGTGGACAGTTGTACTATACTATAAATAATTTATCTGATAAATTGTATAAAAATGGTCCGAGAAGGGACAGGGGCGTTACACCACTTTAGCCCCCAATTAAAAAAGAAACAAACTTAAACCCTCAATTTAACAAATATATGTAACTTCAATCCATATGCCACTTAAGAACATTAAATATTTCTAACGTATCACATAAAAAAATTCATTAACTATATTCATGGAACCATAAAATCTATAATTAAGGTCCTAAAACAAATAAACTCTAAAATAATTATCTCTAAAATAAATAAATCACCACGAAATTTAACACAAAAACAAATATATTTCAGTACAATTAACTCTATTCATACAACCCTAAAACACATTTGTGGCAATTATATAAAACACCTTTGGGCAAGAAGTGAGTGGCCGGAAGTCATCGACGATGAGGAAATGTCGGGAGTGAGAGAGAAGTAAGCGAGAGTGACTGGGAAAGAGAGAGGGACCGGGGACGGCGACGGCAAAGGGGGATGAGCTGCGGGAGTTTTTGGAGGAGATAGAGTGAGTGAGTGAGTGAGTGAGTGAGTGAGTGAGTGAGCGAGCGGGTATGAAATTGCGGGGATGGCGACAGAGGGTACAGCGACGACAGCCAAGGTAGAGGCGGGGACGAGCATCGTCGATGGGCGGCTAGAGAGCACAGGAAAGAAAGGGAAAGTATTGAAAAAAAGGAATTGGGGATCGAGTGAAATGCTAGGGTTTGGATTTTTCAGGAAATTTATCCGAGACCCTACCCGGCGTTTTCACTAATAAACGCCGGTGTAGGCTGTACATACCTCAACGTTGTTATAAAACTCCGGTGTAGGTTACTAACATTTTCGAATCCCGTTCTGGTCCAAGCCTACCCTGGTGCTACTACCCAAATGTCGGGGTAGTTCGCCGGGGTAGCCCAAAAATGTTGTAATGTTCACTAATTAAGTTTCCTAAATATCTAAATTACAACCAACTTATAATTTTCAAGAAAATGAATCATAGTCGGTGTGGGCCGACGGTGATATAGCAAGTTTATTATTTGGGCTCAACTTTGATCTATTCAGGTCAAAGTGAGGGGTGCCTAGGGTCTCTCTCATGTCAGGAGGTTTGGAGGGATATGCTTGAGGTAGCGTTTGTGGAACCGCTAGAGGCAACGACAAACTGCGTTACAAGGTGGCAGTGATAGTCAACGGTAGTCAAGCTACGGGATGAGAACAATGACTCATTCCGACATGGGTATGTCAGATTGGTGGGCGTCTGCGATGTTTCTTGTATGGTGCTTGAAGTTGATGTATGGGTCATTGTTGGGGGCGACAACAGTGTTGTTGTAACGGCAATGAACAATGGTTTACAATCAAGGGAATGAGAGAGAATGAGCTCAAATTGACACGAGGAACTTGTTGTGGCATGGTCGGCCGACCAGTAGAATTAGGTTTTGTTGTATTATTTGTTTGTTGGTTGAAGAATATGAGTTCTAAGACTTAGTCTGTTGGGTTTCATGTACTTTATAATCCTTATTTTTTGTTGTATATTTTGTTAAATTCTTTTTAATGAAACATGGCGGACTTTCAATCCACGGGAAAAAAAAAATCATTCACCAATTGATTCCTGCCAACAGGAATTCAAGATCTGTATTGGGGACGATGGAGATGAGGACACGCCCAGCACCTATGCACGCCAGTCAATCGATCATGTACAGAAGGTAACAGTGGAAGGATTCCTTGTAGAGGAGTATGAGATTTCGTTCTTGGAAATCTTGCTGAAGTCGTCTGTAGCAGTGGAGAACATGGATGTTTCTTTTGCGAAAGATGGTTTTCTGACTCTTGAGTGAACCTGAACAGATCTCTATTGCCCAGAGACTGATGCGTGCTGAATGAGCTTCGACTGATTCTACTGCTGTCTTGGATTTTAGTGGCTGGGAGTTTGTTTGACCTTTTGCGATACATTTGAATGGATATTTTTATATAAATAAAGTGTGTCTATTTAGTTATTTATGCTTTGAACAATGACTCTGTATGGTTAGTACTTGGTACCTTATATCCGGCTGTTTCAGGGATAATTCATGAATCACTTTTCAAGTGGATAATTATGTCTTTGAGATAATTACCGCAGATACAGGGATCACTCGGAGAGAGACAACATATATGATGCTCGCAGGCAACATCATCCTATCTCAAACAACACCACAAATCCAGTTACCAAACCAATGTCTCAACCACATCTACAGCCTCAGCAACCCTCAATGCCTCACCAACATATCCCCTATGACCACACCAATACAACATCCTTGAATCCAAATATACTACCACGACCACCCACCCCAATCCCACCACCTACCATCTCACAGCTCCACCACCCCCAGAGTTCCATGCTCCTAAATCCTACGCCTCACAAGCCCATCGAGGGGCTGCGCTAGACGGGTTTCTAGAGGATGGAAATTCTGGCGAGGAGGAGAAGGAGGGGCAATGGATTCAGGCTAGGAGAAAGAAAAACAAGACTCAGGGTTTGTCCACTAACCTTCAACCTGATCAGCTTGACCACAAGAAGAAGTCGAGGAAAGGCAAGAGAAAGCCGGCCCCGTGCTTCAACTGCGGGGACCTAGGCCTTTATCGGAGTGAATGCACCAAAGAAGTACGGTGCCTCAAATGTATGAAATGGGGACATCTTTCTTATGTGTGCACTAATGTGGTGGATACCCATAGTGATGAGGAGCGTACTGTGAGCCGGGGAAGGTCCCCTGACAATCCCACAATCATTAGATTGGCTAAGAGCCTGGAGGTGATCAAGAGCGAAGAGCGATGGCTGCGGCAATGGTGCGCGGTTGCCAAAGTCAAAGCTGGAAGGCCATCGGAGGTGCACCTCATGCAAGCGCTAACTGAGAAGTGGCCTATGAGAGCCCATAAGGATTGGGTTGCAAAGAAGCTTTGCCACTTGCAATTTCTAGTTTCATTCCCATCGCCGGAGAAGGTTGCAGAGGTGGTAAGCCTGGGTACTATCGATTTTGGACACTTCCAAGTCGACTTCAGCGCTTGGACTCCGACTTTCGAAGCGGAGCTCCCTCAAGGTGAAAGATTCTCGATTTGGATTCATAACCTCTCACTACACTTTTGGAAGAGGGAAGCTATACAAGAGATAGTAGCGGACTTCGGGGTTGTGGAGAAGGTAGATGAGAAGACGGTGCGCCGGTCGGAGTTGGTATCAACAAGGGTAATTATCAGAAGCACTGACATCTCCTTGATGCTGAGATTTGCCAAGGTGTTCTCCTTCGATGACTCGTATCTTGTCAGATTCATGCTTGACAAGAAAGAAGAAGCAGCTAAGGAACAAGCGACAATCACCTCCCCAATGTGTTCTTCCTCCCTCAGAGATAACAGATCTTACAAACAAGCGCTTTCGCCCACAAAATGCCTCACTATCGATGGCTCCCACGAAGTGGAGAGGGCTCACCGTGAGATCATCAAGGCGGCAATGAGGCAGGAGGGGCACCAAGACTCTCCGGCAGAGCGGCCACAGCTAAAACACGACCTAAAGAACGAAGAAGTACGAGGCAGGGACCGTCCCGTCAGATCCAATGGTCAAAAGTCCTCTAGGACCTTCAACTCGTTGGAACGAATGGTGGCCCCACTCGACAACCCTACTTTGGAGGTGCGCGCAGAGGCTCTGAGGGGAGGGACAGGACTGACCGACCCCATTAAGGGCAAATCTCCAGTCTGCAATAACATGCAGATTCTGAGACAGGGGTTGGTGAGAGAGACCACTAGTTTGGGGAAGGCGACAAGCGAAAGAACGCTTTCGACTAAGGAGTGGGTCACAAAGTGCTGGTTCGCACCAGAAATAGAAAAAGCAGCCACGGTGGAGCAGGTGCGACAGGAGTCAAAGATCTTTCTGGGAAAAGAGACGAGCGCAGACCTGCCCAACCTCAGCAAAAAGAACTCGAAGAAGCACGAGTTCGGCGCTGAGGGAGTGGGTGAGAAAGACAAGCTTTTGGAGGTTGGCAATTTTGGTAAAGAAGACAGAGGTTTTGGAGCGAAGGAGAGTGGTAAAAATGGGAAAGAAGACAGAGCTGAAGTGCAATCTGCGTTGGTAGAGAAGGGAAGTGGAAAAGCCAATGCTCCGTTATTAACGAATCCAACATTGGACTTCTCGCTCTCTGAGCCAACCGAGAATCCCCCCAATCGCACGAAGCCAGCTGGCATGGGGGGTAATCTCACCGCCCCCTGTGACCAAGTGCCTCCCGCTGTTTTCGAGGCCAGCGGTATGGTGTGCCGCGGGAACACGTTAGCTTCGCCATCTTTTGATTGTGTTAGGTTGGGGCCGGTTGGTGGGCTACATATAGGGCCTAATGGGCCCAAAGAGAGGTCCAAAGTGCCTTTTATTGTCTCTGGGTCTAGTAGCACTTGGGTTTCAAACAATCAGACACAATGTCAGTCTGGGAGCGGGCCCAATGAGGGAACCGCAATGGAGAACACCACTATTATTAATGAGTCACCAAACGACGGGCTCAAGGAGGAGTCCGCTTTGAGAGTGCCTACTCTGCAAGGGGAGACCCTACTCACAGACTGTGATGAGGATCTAGAAGGGCGGCTTAATCTAGATGAAGAATTTTCTTTTTCTGATGAGGAGTCAGAGGATTTTGAGTTCATTGCTAACACTCAGAGGGAGATCTCGCCGGAGATGGTCCCGTCCACAATTCCAGAATCAGCTCCGGGAGATAGTTCTGGACAGTCTCGAAGGGCAGTTGGATTCAGAGTTCAGCGGTCGCCCAAGAGGGCTCATGTGGAGTCCTTGGATGACTTTCTTGAGGTTGCCGCGACAGCCAAGGCCGCTAAATTTGACAACAGAGGTACGACAAGTTATTTAGCTTCTGTTTTAAATTTCATGTCAGACTCTGAAGTTTTGTGTCTAGCCATAACATGTGGGTTAGAGGTATGGGACACAGAGCGTATTGCTTTACTCCTCAATAAATTTCGGGGTTGGGAAACCGAAAGAGCTAAGACCTGTGGCGATAACGCTCTAGGAGATAGCGCTGGGTCGACAGACATCCCCGAGGATGTTGTCGGCCCCACACCCACACCAACGTTCACCCTCGACATAGTCCCCCAATGAATACACTATTCTGGAACGTCAGAGGGCTGGGGGATAGGGGGAAGAGAGATGTGGTAAGGGACGTTATTAACAATTCCAAGGCAGAAGTGGTAGGGCTGCAGGAGACCAAACTCCAGCACGGGCTCAAGCTCAATAGAATAGGGGGTCACAGAAGGGTTTTACGCCCATCTGCAGGAGCCTCAGGAGGGATCGCTATTGGGTTCAACTCGGAGATTCTATCCTGCACTGAAGTATTCAGTGGAACTTTCTCCCTGACTGCCCGACTGAAACGTCGGTCCGATGATTGGATGCAGACGGTGACTGTCGTCTACAGACCAAACGTGGCTACACAGCGAGATGCCTTCTGGCAAGAGCTGGTCGATATCCGACAGCGTTGGTCTGGAGCTTAGATTGTTGGGGGTGATTTCAACATCACCAGGTTTGCTTTCGAGCACAAGGGAAGAGGGTCTAGCGATAGACACAGAGAGGAGTTCAACAGGGTGATTACGGAGCTAGAACTGATTGATATCCCTATTAATGACAGACTATTCACTTGGTCTAACATGCAAGAGGGTCCGGTGATGGCCAAGCTGGATAGGATACTAGTATCTATGGAATGGGAAGCTAAATTCCCATTGGCTACAGCAAGGTCAATCCCTAGACCAACATCTGACCATACCCCAATCTTGCTCGATGTTGGGGGACGTGGAATGAAGATGCCACGAAAATTCAGGTTTGAAAAGGCCAGGCAGGAAATTCAAGGGTTCCACCACATGGTGATGGAAAATTGGGCGCTCCCAACCACTGGCAGAGATGCAGCATCTCGGTGGTGTGAAAAAATCTGCAGACTCAGAAAGCGATTGCGCAGATGGAACCGGTCTAGGTTCTCGGCCATCTGGCATACAAAAGATTCCTTTTAGAAGGAATCGATGAACTTGAGAGGGTGGAAGAGACAAGCGTCTTGTCACAAGAAGAAAGAAACAGACTTTTAGAGCTTCGGGGAAATGTCGCCAATCTTTATAAGTTGGAAGAGATCAAATGGCAACAAAGATCATGGATTTCGTGGCTCAAAGAGGGAGACGCGAATACGGCCTTCTTCCACAGAGTGGCAAGCGCAAGACGCAGATCGAATCTCATCCTTTCAATACAGATGGACACGGGAACATCACAGGATGAAAAGGTGATTTCCACAACTTTCCAAAATTACTATAAGGGCCTCTTTGGAAAGAAGAATGACTTCAGGATCCTCTTAAGGGGAGATTATTGGCAGGCATACCAGTATGATTCTGGGCAAACTCTCTCCAATTTATAGGAACCTTTCTCGGAAATGGAAGTGAAAAAGCCCATCAGCCAAATGGGAGCAGACAAGTCACTCGGGCCAGACGGCTTTCCAATGATGTTCTTCCAAGTGTTCTGGAAGAAATTAAAGGGGACATCATGGCATTGATGGAGGAATTTTTCCATCACAACCTCAGATTGGGCATGTTCAATTTTGCAGAGGTTGTCCTGATACCCAAACGGGAGGAGTCTAAGTGCGTGCGGGATTTCAGACCGATTAGCCTAATTAATTGTTTTGCAAAGATCATCACAAAGGTCCTGGCCATCCATCTGGAAAATATTATGGATAATATTATCAGTAAAACTCAGACGAGTTTTATCAAGGGCAGATGTATCCTGGATTGTGTGGCCACTGCTGAACAAGTTATCCACCACTGCCATACGAGCAATTCTACGAACTACCTTCTAAAACTGGATTTTGAGAAAGCATATGACTCAGTTGACTGGGAGTGTCTGCTGGAAGCTCTCAGAGGGAGAGGATTTGGGGACAAATGGGTTAGATGGATCAAACAATGCCTACAGACTAGTAAAACGGCAATTTCGGTGAATGGACGGCCAGATCCATCGTTTCCTTGCAAGAAGGGACTCCGGCAAGGGGACCTGTTATCTCCACTTCTATTCACTGTTGTGGCAGATGTGCTGAGGGAAATGCTAGAAAATTGTCAGAGAAAAGGCTGGATTACGCCTGTGGCCTGCAGCTCCTCCAATCAGGGAAGCACGATCCTCCAATACGCTGATGACACCCTTCTGTTTGGGAATGGGTCCAGATCAGAAACAGTCTGCTTTAAAGGGGCTCTCTACTGTTTTGAAGCGTGGTCAGGTCTGAGGATTAATTTCCACAAGAGGGCACTGATTCCCATTACCCTCCCTGATGAAGAAGCTCGGGAACATGCAATTATCCTAAACTGCATGACGAATGAGTTCCCAATCAAATACTTAGGGCTCCCACTCAGACCAGGGAGACTCTCTAAGTCAGACTGGCTGTCGATAATAGATAGGGTGGAGGACAGACTGTCTGGTTGGAAAGACAAATCGCTGTCATTAGGGGCAAAGTGATACTCATTAACTCAGTTTTGTCTAATCTGTCCATCTACTACATGTCCTTTTTTGAGCTTCCAAAGTAGGTTATCCAAAGGATTGACCGAATCCGAAAAAGATTCCTTTGGAAAGGGGCAGATTCGAATAAGGGTGGTTATCACCTGATCAAATGGAGTATTGCTTGCATGAAGAAGAAGCATGGAGGACTAGGCATCATCAACCTTAGAGATATGAACTTAGCCCTTTTGGGAAAATGGTGGTGGAAGGTTTTTCACCACAGTGGGGAAGAATGCAAGATTTCATCCAACCATACCTAAGGGGAAAAGCTACGAGAAATCTAGGTTTTCGAGTAGGGACTAAGGTCTCCAGATTTTGGAAAGGAATTACCAAAGCCAGTGGACCGTACAATTCAGCAGTCACGTCGACTATCGGTAATGGACGGTCCACCCGATTTTGGTGGGATAAGTGGTGTGGTGCCCATGCGCTAAAGGATACTTTCCCGGAGCTATTTGCCAGAACAAATTGACCCAATATCTCTATGGGAGAAACTTGGAAAAGGGGAAATTGGAGGCCGTCATTCCAAGGAGCTCTTACCCCAGGATTACATCAGCAGTTGCTCGATTTGCAAGCACACATCACGCGGACCGGAACAATTTGTACCCAAGGTCCAGACTAGATGCGATGGGGATTAGAGACCAAAGGAACCTTCACGGTCAGATCCCTGTACCATCGAATTCACTTCCGGGGATGCAGACCAAGCTGGGCACAGATGTTATGGAAGCCGAAAACACCGTTAAAAGTCAAAGTCTTCCTCTGGCTAGTGCTCAATAATGCAATCCTAACGAGAGAGAACCTGTCCAAAAGACAACCTCAGATTGGGACTGACTGCGGGTTCTGTCACATGCATACAGAGACTTTGAATCAGCTTTTTATTCACTGCCCGAGGAGTAAGGCGACTATGGTAGAGGTTTTAAGAGCCCTAGGCACATCTGACTACCCCAACGAGTATGAAGATTTGTGGATCGGTCCCAAATTCGCATCGAGTTGCCACGATATGAAGGATGCGTGGTACACCACCATTGCGGCTACCACATGGGTGTTATGGCTAGACAGAAATAATTTTTATTTTCGGGCTTCATGTAGTACTATTTCTGGTAACCTTACTCATATCATGCATCTTATTTCTTTTTGGACTACAGCTGCTACAGGAGCGAGAGGGAGGATTGCCAGAGTTTTTCCGGTGGAGGATTTTGATGATGAGGAGATAGAGTTTGGGCCGACATTGGACTGAGGGGCGGCGCCATCCATGCTCATCAGAGTCTCTATAGATTCAGCCCATGCTAGTCTGTTTTTCATCTACTGTATTTTTGGCTGTTTGAGGTTTGGAGGTTTAGACCCACCCCCCAGGGTTTTGTTGGGGGTTAATATTTTATTTCTTGCACTGTCTTTTTTTCCGCACTGTACTTTTGTTTCTCCCTCGGTTCACGGGGTTGTTTTATTAACTACTTATTAATGAAACAGGGTGGCCTTATTCCACCTTTCACCTCAAAAAAAAAAAAATTATGTCTTTGAGATTATATACAGAGCAGTAACATGCCAATGCCAAGCATCTATTGCTGGCTGTACTGTAATTCATACATATTTGGCTAAAAAGTTTGAAGACTTGGAAAAAAATGTCCAAATGTAAAATGTTAAAAATAGAATGTCGTAGTTGGGTAGGCTCGGAGACTTAAAAAAAACTACCCAAGTGTAAAATGTAAAAAATAGGAGGTCACAGTTGGGTATTGCGGCCTCGAAACAATAGGCCGCAGTACTGAACCGCGGCCTCTTCGATTTCATGGCCGCAGTTCACAACTGCGACCCAAGTATATATCATACATACGTGAAAAATAGGAGGCCGCAGTTGGGCACTACGACCTCGATAATACATAGGCCACAGTTCACAATTGTATCCTCAGTTGTATGATCAATGAAGTCCAGTTCTTAAAACCTTATAATACTCATTCGACCATATAATTGAGGCCACAGTTATGAACCGCAGTACCCAACTGCGGTCTCCTATTTTTCACATGGACAATTTTTTTTTCAGTCTCCGAGCCTATCAGTCAAATATGTATGATATATACTTAGGCCGCAGTTGTGAACCGCGGCCTAAAAATCAAAGACGCCACCGTTGGATATTGCATTGATGTATTTTAGAAATTAGTTTCGAAAGTGACCTATTTTAGGAATTAGTTTCAAAAAGTGGCCTATTTCGGAAAAAAGTCTATACTTTAGACCCATACTTTATTGCATGCAATGCACGTGCTAAATAATCCTCCTACAAAATTCTCCGCGCAAATCCCCCATTTTAAAACTAATTCTCAAAATAGATCACTTTTGAAACTAATTTTGAAGATAGACCAGTTCTCATAGACTGCACTACCGAACTGCGACCTCTTCAAAAAATTGTTTTTTCGATGCCGCAATTTCTAACTGTGGCCTTAGTTCATTTTATTTTTTGGCTAGAGAAACTTTGAGACTTAGACAAATAATTCTAAGTAAAAATGTGTTAAATATATGTCGCAGTTCCAACTGTGACCTAAATATAACAGAGGTTGAAGTGGGGGATTGCGGCCCCCGTTATAATTTTTTTTCCTAAGTGTGTGTGTGTGTGTGTGTGTGTGTATAGGAACTGCGGGTTTTGTTATATTTAGGCAGCAGTTGGGAACTGTGGCATATATTTAGCACTTTTTTACTTAGAAAAATTTGTCTAAGTCTCGAAGTCTCACTATCCCAAATATGAAATGAAATAAAGCCATAGTTAAAAATTGCGGCCTAGAAAAAAACACTTTTTTGAAGAGGTCGGAGTTGGGTAGTGCGGTCTCATAATCGAACAGACCTCGGTTCGCAACTACGGTCTATGAGAACTTGTCTATCCTTCAAATTAGTTTCGAAACTGATCTATTTTGAAAATTAGTTGCAAATAGTGGGCCATTTCGGAAAAATGTCCAAAAGTGGTAACAGAAGTAGGATCCGAATCCAATAAGAGCATAGACACTCCTGCTGATTCAACCCGATACATTCCATAAAAATGGCGGCTTTATGGGAAATGGAAGCCCTCCTTCAGCTCCACCGCCCTCTTCCTCCCTCGTCCGGCCGCTACCGCCTTCAGATCTGCCGTTCCATCGCCGCTCCGTCTCCGTCGGTGGCGGCGGATGTCGTGCCAGAGATCGCGGATCGGACCGCCATTCGCCTTGGACTCCCAAGCAAGGGCCGAATGGCGCAAGAAACCCTAAACCTCCTAAAAGTAATTAATTAGAATTATGGTCATTGTTGTTGTACTTGATGAAACTATTTTGATAAATTTTGTTTTTTTGGGTGTGATTAGAATTGTCAGCTGAAGGTGCGGCATGTGAATCCGAGGCAGTATGTCGCCGACATTCCGCAGGTTGTTCTTTCCTCCATCATTGTTGTGATTTCGGTTTGCATTGTTGACATTGATTTTGTGTTTCCTGGAAACTGGACGAAAGTTGGTACAACATGTAAACTTAATTTTGAGAGATAAAAAGGCATGAATAGTTGTTGTACATTTACTGGACACGACAGCCGTTCAGGTATGGGATACACCAAATTCGTAAAAAAGTAGAACGCGTGGGTTTGGCCATTATATTGTAATTTTTGATTAGAATTTTGGGAGTGGGCTTAGCCGTTCAGCCGTCTATTAGAATTTTTTATTCTAAACAATTCGAAATTTTTAATAGACAGAGGATCATTTACCGTCTTCTATATTTTCCAAATGCTGTTTCACTCTGCTATATATGGCAGAGTACAGAGTACTGTTCACGAGTTTATAGCAGAGGATAGTGGCATGGAATTTCTCATATTTTACATTTTTTAGGTAAATAGCATATGATAGTGGATGCTCTAAGTCATGTAATATGTTGCAATTGTGCAGACTTTTAATTCAAATGACATCCAACTATCAAGATTTGAGTTGCAGTATCTAAATGACCATTGCGCTGGTGAATGAATCACTGATATTCAAAAATATATAAATAAAAAAAATGCTTATTTTGGTCCATAGACAAACAACAGTAATTTTTTAGTTCATATTGCTCAAAAAAATAGTTTCGTCGGACATTCAGAGTTATAAGATGAGATGGTTGATCGTGACAGAAGTAATAAGGTTTACTAGCATAAAGAAAATGTGAAGTGTCTGAAAATTGTTGATTTTGTGTTCAGTAAGTCTTTGAGAAGTGCCTCAAGTGTCTGAAATATCAGATATGTGCTAAAATTTAGGACAATAAGTGTCAGGCACATATTGGAGGAATGTCCATGAAGTGTCAATCGACTCAATCTCAATAAGGGTATAGCACTGTTAGCTTCCCATTCTACCCTATCTGTCATTTGCCACCATCATTTGAAAATAATTTTTTAAAGGAGTTTGTAATTTTATTATTTATATGTTTTGGTTCCGTAGTTTATGTGCTTGTATCACTTCTTCATTCTTATATACCAATCCAATATTTGGGTTTTATTTCAGATCTCACTTTTGGAGGTTTGGTTTCAACGGCCTAAAGATATTGTACGTAAGTTACGGTCAGGGGACATTGACCTTGGTATTGTTGGTCTTGACACTCTCAGCGAATATGGACAGGTACACATTTAGGAGACAATGTAACGCATCTCACTTCTTTGTTCTTTAATATGTAGTTTAGTTGCATCATATTGCATTCTAAAGAATGAAGAAATTTTTGTAAATTTGCGCATCATTCTTTTTTCATCAGAAGCAAAAGAATATTAAACCTTCTAATTACCTGTTTGGAAAAAGAAATTCTGTACACATAATAAGCAATCTTCTCTACTGCTTGCTTTTAGCAACACAGAGTGTGGTCATTTGGAAAAAGTCGATGGGATTTAATTTTAAGATGATAATCAAGTGCTACAATGATTACGTTCTTGTATGTGGTGGTTCTCCTATTTTATATGTAGGCAGAACTATTTAAAAATTGAATTGAAGCACCCTTGGTGAATTACCTTTAAGTGAATGATTATATTTGATAAAGAAATAATAAGCGAATTTTTTTTTCATTAACTCTTTGTTCTCATCATAGAGGATAAGTACTGAAAATTTGAAGGAAAAAGAAAGCAGGGCAGACTAGTGGAACTTAGACTCTGCCTGCTTCCCTAGAAAGCTAAAATGCAGGATTCTATACACTCAACCTAAAATATGCATTTTCTGCTCAGTTCCATGTCCATTGATCTTGTCCCTAGCATTCCTCTCCACTGGTTTACATTCATGAAGGTGCACACTTAGTGCCTAAAGATCATGGCTTTTAGCCAAGTTAGGTGTCAAATGGGACATTGTATGCCATCTAATATTCATCAGTGCCTCATAGTCATCTTTGTCTGAGTAAACTCAATCAGGTTGATGAGCATGTCTGGAGTCTACTCTCATGACACTGTTCATCTTTCTTGATTTTCTTGTTACCATTTGTAGTGGTCCCAGCAAAAGAAAGCGTTTGTATTGTATACTCCTTTAAAATATGAACCTGGTTCACCACCTGGGGAGTCCAGCTGTCCAATGACTACTGTTTGTAATGATGCTTGCAGTTAGCCCCATTCCAAGCATGCCAGAGCCTGATTCATATATATCTTACATCAGTGACGCTTGAGATAGTTTACTTTTACTTTCTAGTAGATTATGCATGCGATGCTTTGAGACAGTGTCTGGTCTCATTTTATCTTTATTTTGAAGGGTAGTGAAGAATTGATTGTCGTTCATGATGCACTCGAATATGGAGCTTGTCGTTTGTCTATTGCAGTAAGTACACTGTCACTGCTTAACCCTTTTTCTGAAGGACCTTTTTCGGTCTAGGAATGACAATTTACTGATAATGATCACTCATCTGACTTAATAGATTCCCATGAATGGGATGTTTGAAAGTATAAATTCCCTGCAAGATCTCGCTCAAATGTCTCAATGGACAAAGGAGAGACCTCTACGAATTGCAACAGGGTTTACATATGTACGATAACTCCCTCATTTGTGTTACTGGTTTTTCTTAGCAATGAAAGCCTTCACATTGAACAATTTTAACTTCCTTTCTTCACAGTTGGGCCCTAAATTTATGGAAGAGAAGGGTATGAAGCATGTTAACTTCTCAACTGCTGATGGAGCACTGGAAGCAGCCCCTGCTGTGAGATTTCTTAGTAACACATATAATGGAAAACATTTGTATTTGTAAAGAAAGATTATCTTTGCTAATAGCATTAACTCTGATTGCAGTTCTTATGAATACCTTTTCTTGTTACAAAACTTTTTGTATTTATCTATATTAAAGACAAATAAATTCTTTTTCGATTTCATTTTCCTCCTTTCTGTATTCATATAGTTATGACTTGTGAGTATGTCATATCCAATCAATATACTTGCTATGGCCATTCCCCCCCCCCCCCCCCCCCCCCCCCCCCCCCCAAATGAATCAAAGGACATAAATTTGTTGATGATTTGCAATTTTCTCATAGATTTTTTTAAAGAATCAGCCTGCATTTCAATTGTTTTTTTCCTTTTGGTTAAATGATAACAAATTTCTGTTTTGAAATTTGTTTTTTATCCAGAATGTTTCTTAGATTTATTTTGTCTATTTATAGTTTTAATAAGTTTTTGTTCAATTATCAAAGACTTTTCCTTCAGCCTTTTTAATTAGAATGTTGAGATTGGTAAATTCTAGGTAATGAATATCTATGGTACTATATATGGTGTAGATGGGCATAGCTGATGGAATTCTTGATCTTGTGAGTAGTGGGACCACATTGCGTGAAAATTATTTGAAGGAAATCGAAGGTGGGGTTGTGCTACAAAGCCAAGTAAGTTATTTAGCCATACTCTAGCAGAGCTCAATTCAAGTGTCCTGAAGTTATTTTGATATATTCTGACTAAAATTTGTCCAGGCTGTGCTTGTTGCAAGCAAGAAATCCTTGGTCAGGCGCAATGGTGTACTGGACTGTACTCATGAGATTCTCGAAAGACTAGAAGCACACCTGAGGGCAACAGGGCAATTTACGGTATCAAATGATTAACTTTTACAGTAGTCACCCACAATCCTCTATTTTTGCAGGTGTGATAAATTTATTGTTTTTGTTTAAAATGGAAGGTGACTGCCAACATGAGGGGAAACAGTGCACAAGAAGTTGCAGAGAGAATTCTTAGCCAGCCATCACTAACTGGATTGCAGGTGATGGTTTTGAAAGAAAACTAGAGTTCATTTTGACTAATAAATTCAAGCATTATATTTTTCCCTCGCGTCAATGTGTGCTCGTAGTTAGCTACCTTTTCAGCGATTGATGGAATTTTCTTTTTTCCTTTCTTGTTTCTCTTTTTTTGTGTATAACCTGTTTCCCCTTCATATGCACAGGGGCCCACCATAAGTCCAGTATACTGCAAGCTCAATGGCAAGATCTCAGTAGATTACTACGCAATTGTTATATGTGTGCAACAAAAAGCACTTTACAAGTCTGTTCAGCAACTGAGAGCTGTGAGATATCCTCCTCTTAGTTTAGGTTTAATGACTTTTGGAATTTTTCTTTGAAATTGTGCGTACACAAATACTACTGTGTATCCTTCATAAAGGCTGAAAATTTCTGATACCTTGATGGGATGAGAAAATTTTGGTGATATTTTTTTTGTATTTTTTGTCATGCAGATTGGTGGCAGCGGAGTCTTGGTTTCACCCTTGACCTACATATTTGATGAAGAAACCCCAAGATGGCGCAATCTTCTCTTGAAGCTTGGTTTGTAATGTAATTAGAACTTAGAAGTGTGCAACTTCAATGTCCCAATAGTATTTAAGTTGGTAATAATGGGAGTCACGGAGTTGTATGCATTAATTCCTTAAGCAATTATCAGCAATCTGTTTGCCATACTTTTTCCTCAACTTCTGCCATTATGCCCTGTACCTTCTTTTCCATCCTTTATTGAGTATTACATTAGACTGTGAGATGTTTCAGCTAGTTAGTACTCTGTGACTGTGCGGGTAATGCGAGTTTTGCTTCCAGATGGTCCCATGAAATGTAACAACTGCACTTTTTAATGAAGTCTTGTCATTGATTGATGGAAAAGGGATGGTTAGTTTATGTTCCAGTCTAGTTTCTTTCCGTGTGTGTTTTCTATAACAGCAGAAACTTGTGTTATTGCAATGTGATTGTCCCAAATACTGTGACTGAAAAATTGCAGCATTTTTATTTATTTATTTATTTATTATTCTTTTTCCAGTTGCTTGTCTGATAATGACAAGAAAATGTCTTCGTTTTGCTTTTAGGCGCCAATCCTTACTATGTAGTTTGACTGGGTAGGAAAAATGGCTGCTTTGAAGAATGCTATCCTGCATTACAAAATGGAATAAATCCATTTATATTTCAAGCGAAATAGTTGTTCAGGGTTTGCAAGTTATGCAAGAAGGATGTCATTAATAAATGCAGGATTGTGGTATATTATATAAATATATAATCAGTCTTCGAGTCGTTTAGCATCACTGCCTACTCAGTGTACTCAATCAGATACATGGAACGATTGGGGATAGTATATTACATGCAAATTGCCGGATCTCTTCTCTTCTATAGGGACATTACATTGTTTAAAGACAATGCAGTTGCTCGGAACTGACAATGAAGAATCACTGTAACTAGCATCTACCTATCCGCAAAATTATTTACATAAA
The DNA here is from genome assembly GCA_017893485.1 of Hemerocallis citrina. Classification (NCBI taxonomy): domain Eukaryota; kingdom Viridiplantae; phylum Streptophyta; class Magnoliopsida; order Asparagales; family Asphodelaceae; genus Hemerocallis; species Hemerocallis citrina. The sequence continues at coordinate 744,843 of JACEHZ010000512.1, read as the reverse complement.
GAGAGGCAATGCTCACGTTAGTAATCTTTGAAAGTCTGAGCATTACTCGTCTTAAGCCATAGCCATTGTTGGATTGCTAAGCAGCATCTACGACAATTTTATAATGCCAAAAAAAAAAAAAGTAAGATTGCTTTACATTCTGATGAATTCATCGACGAAAGTTTTGATATTGTCCTCCTTTTCCATATATAATATCCAATTTGTGCACATGCTATAGAGCGCGAGTGTTTGCATTCGTAGTTTCTTTATATCGAAGCAATGCATGAAAAGCAAGAATACCAAGAAAAGAATTTGGCCGAAAATAGCCTCTGGATATGATAATAAAGCAGGGAGTTTTACAGCACTCATGCAAGTAAGAAACCAACACAAAAACTTTCTTAGCGTCCTGAGGATCAAGACACTAAATATAACGAAATTTTGTTACTCCTATTATTTCCACTGTAAAAAAAATTTGCCAGGTAAACAGTTCCCAAATAGTACAAGTTTTTATTGAATTATACAGAATTTGATTAGATTCTGATAAATAAATTATTGAATTACACTGATGATAAGTTAATTTAAATGCAGATTAGCCGTGCCGCTCACTAGTCTGACCAAGAAGAATGTGAACTTCCAGTGGACTGAGCAGTGCGAGGCAAGCTTTCAGGAGTTGAAAGAGAGGCTGACTACTACTCCCATTTTAGCTTTGCCTAGAGCAGGTGTTGAGTATGATGTCTACAGCGGTGCTTCACATCGTGGGCTTGATTGTGTCTTAATGCAAGAAGGGAAAGTGATCGCTTATAGGTCTAGGCAACTAAGACCGCATGAGAAGAATTAGCTGACTCATTGATGAACTCAAGAATATTCACATTTAGGAGTAATAATCTTATTGCAATTAGACATTTAAATGCTCTATATGTGGTATTTTACTCTTCTTTTCTCTTTTCCATAGGAAACAACCTAAAAGCATCAAACGATGCAGATTCAAGACTAATACAGACTGAGAGGATGATACACAGAATACTGCAGAACATCAGTCAACTGTTTTCCCCACACAGGCGACTGGACAGAGAAGTTGATTTTCCACAGCTGCTCGGTAACAGTCGACTTGGCTGATCAAGTGTAAAATCTTCAGACAGCCGACTGGTTACAAGACAAGTCGACTGGTATGCGGCGGAGTGAAAAGATAAGATCCATCCGCATCTAAATCCAAATCTATCCAAACCCAGGCTATATGCGAATAACAAATCAAAGCCAGAGACTGGGGATTGGCAAGAGCACATGGTTAGCAGATAAGGAAGAAAAGAAGAAAAGAGAAAGAAATAAAACGCAGATCAAATAAGGGAGGAATTAAATAAAAAGAAGAGGACATTTCTATAAAAGAAAGTGCAAACCCTAATTCTCTAGCCGTGTCCTATAAATATCAACCAAGAGGCATCAAGAGAGGAAAGGGAGGCCGGATCCATCAACAAAGAAAAGCCATCTACAGCAAGCATCAAGAAGGAGAACAAGTCGACTGCTGATTGGGCTCAATTTCAACATCATACAAATCAGTGTTCTTCTGTTCTTCCTTTGAATCTTATTTTTATTGTAGTTATGAACTCTATTTTGTCAATCAATAAAAGTTTTATTATGTGGAACTAACTTCCATGGTTGGGTAGATTGAAACCTTAGTTATGTAATGCTTATATTCTTCAGAATACTACTCTAAAACTTATTGATTAAACCTGAGTGAATTGGAATAGATTTATAATAATCAAACTTGTTCAGAGTCCTAAGGGCAGTCGACTGAGGTGACAGCAAGTCGACTGGTCTGAATCTGAGATTATTAAGTTTGTGTAGTATAGATCTGAATCTGTTATATGAGCATATTGAGACGACCCGTATCTCGTGTTCATATCTTGTAACAAAGGAATCTTTCGGGGTTCTTGGTTTAATTAACTTGGAGGATCTAGATCTGATACCAATTTCTAGAACTTCAAGTGTTTGTTCGTTTCCATTGTTCATATGCTTTCTTCAAGTGCAACTTAGTAGATACCATGCAAAATACTTAAGGAAAGAAACGAATTAGAGTAGATACCATGCCTGATTCTTGGCTTAGGAAAACATTACTTTAAGGAGTAGATACCATGCCCTTAAAGGAACAAACATGAGCAATTGGAGTAGTATACGACTTAGTATTACTGACTATAGATGGAAATCAATACCCAACTACTTTAATAGACATTCGTGACTCAAATTGTGATGCTATTTAATTTAGATTTTTATCCTTTCATTTCCTTAGACTTTTAGATCAACACTTTAAGATTCTATTTTCTATTTTATTGATTAGTGAGTTAAGTACTACAATCTCTGTGGGATCGACCCTTGCTCGTCACTACGCTTCTCTAAACGATTCGTACACTTGCGAGGTTTTTTAATCTGTGTCTAGTTTATCTATTTATTTAGGTAGCTAGATTGCACAACAAGTTTTTGGCGCCGTTACCGGGGATTGTTTAGTATTTTAACTTGCAAAATCAAGACAAATCTTTTTCTTTTTCTTTCTATTTTTTTTTTCTATTTTATTCTTTTCTTATTCTTTTCTCTTAGGTTACATTTTGCAAAGACAGACCAGTCGACTGTCTCAAGGACCAGTCGACTGTACAGCGAATATTTTCAAAATCAACAATGGGGGAGAACGTACCAAATCGAGTACCAATGCAAGACAAATTCACTCCGAAGAATATTGAGCACCCTTCCTGCATAGCTTTTCAACCTAATGTCACAGGGAATATGCATCTATCACCTCAATTACTCAGCATGGTTCCCCACTTCAGTGGCAGAATAGACGAGGATCCGCATCTACATTTGTAAGATTTCTTTGATCTTTGCAGAACACAAGGCGTCCAAGGGCTTACCCCCGAACAAATCAGGTTAATCTTGTTTCCATTTTCATTAAAACTTAATGCTAAATTGTGGTATAATTCTTTGGAACCAGGATCAATTCAATCATGGGAGCAATTGGCAACAAAGTTCTTGAAGGAATTCTTTCCCGCTCAGAAAACCAGACAACTAAAAAGGGAAATTCTACTCTTCCAACAAAAAGATGGCGATTTATTCTTCGAGGCATGGAAGGACTTCAAGAACAAGCTTCTCAAGTGTCCTACGCACAACATACCCAAGGATGATCATGTACAAGCATTTTATGAGGGTTTAAATGACACTAACAAAGCAATTGTAGATTCAACTTGCAATGGAATTTTGATGAGAAAGAGTGGTGAGGAGGCCATCGAGCTATTTGAAGAACTCAACGAGAACTCACAACAATTCTCAACAAGGAGGGGCCTTTCGAAAAAACAGGGAGTTTACGAAATTTCTAATAATAATAGCATGCAATTAGAAATGGAAATTATGAACAAAAAGATTGATACGCTTGTTAATGCAATTTCAACGTTGGGTGGCGTAAAAAACCAACCAAAAGAGATTTGTGCAATTTGTTCTCATTCTAATCATACAACTAATACATGTCCTATGTCTTCTTTCACAGATCAGGAGCACGCAATGTACCCGCCCCAGAACAACCCTTTTTCAAACACATACGACCCATGGTGGCAAAACCATCAAAATTTCGCATGGAACAATAATCAAAATAATCAAGGCACTCAAATGGCACAAGGGCATGCGCAACAACTCCAGATTGGGAATGAGTTTGATCAGCCAGTGCAAGAACAGAAGAAGTTGGATTTCGAATCCACCGTTCTTCAATTACTCCAACAGCAACAACAAACAAGCAACCAGCAAGGGCAGGCCATTCAAAAATTAGAAATGCAAATTGGTCAAATCGCTAAGGAGTTAAGTGAAAGAAAGGCAGGAGAACTCCCTTCACAAATCATACCAAATCCTAGAGGACAAGAACAGCTTCAATTGGTGACAACACTAGAGGACGATACTGAGTTTAAAATGTTTGATGCACCACATGATGATCAGGAAATTTTTGACCAAACATTTCAGGAATATAGTGTTGATCCATTACAAGCAACAATTACACACCTTCCAAAACTATCTCAAGTTGAACAGAAATATGATGATTGGAGGAGTGCAGAGAAAATGCTTACCCCGGGAAATGAAAAATCATAAGCAGGTAAGTTTGCACATGTGTTAGAAAATCTTGTGTCTAATAATATTTGTGTTTTCCCAGACCAGTCGACTGGTGCATGGAGCCAGTCGACTGCTACCAGGACCCCAGACGTGGAGCTGAAGCCACTACATGAACACCTGAAGTATGAATATTTGGGGGAAAACCATACATTACCTGTGACAGTTACTAACCTAAGGATGCAGGAAGAAGAGAAGCTGCAGGGAGTCTTGCAAGAGCACAATGGTGCATTAAGATGGACCATTGCTGATAAACTGATGTCAAGATGGTACGGTCCATAAATTGTTGCAAAGGTTTTCCCCACATGGAGCGTTGGAGAAAAATCAAACGTTCAAGGTGAATGGGCAGAGGGGGAAACCTTATAATAAGATGAGTTGTGAGCCGCGAGCCATTCAATACATTGCACAACTCATCGAGTCTAGCTGAAGACAGGAAACACAGCGCTTATTGGGAGGCAACCCAATTTTTCAGGGGAGTACTTACACTCTCCTCCTTTATTCATTTCTTTAGTTATTCCTTTATTTCTTTATTTTATTTTTCCTTCAAACTGGGTGGTAACACATGCCTATTTTAAGTTTTTGCGCGAACATTGAGGACAATGTTCCATCTAAGTTTGGGGGTATTAGTTAGTTACATTTGGAGTCTTTTGAATTTTTTTAGGATAAACAATTTCTTATAAAGTAAGAGTAAGAATACTTATTTACTTTAGGATTGTTGAGTTTCATAATTCCTTACAAAATTATATGAGTCATGCCATTATACATAAAAAAAATGTGTGATGCTTTTTCTAGTGATTATTCCCTTGGATCTAGTCCTAAACAAAGTTTAAGTAAATAGAGTAAAAACAAAAAGAAAATATATATATGAATAAAGTCAATCTACTCCAATGTTTTGAGTGCTTAGTAACTAGGGGTATTCATCACCAATGTTTACCTTTACGTCAAACGGCAACTTGAGATATGAGTATGCAAAGCACTAAAAGTTTGTGACTTGTTGAGTAACCGGGTGGATTCATCACAAATGTCTTGCACTCGCGTCAAAAGGCAAGTGACGACTTAAAGAAGAGATATTATGAAAAAAAATAAAATAATAACTCTAGTTTGCTACTCAGTTTGTAGTAGAGAAAAGGGATAATCACAGATTGGGTAGTTACATACTATAGCTATAATTAATTGCATGACAAGTGTGGTTGAGTTTGGAGTTATGAATAGACAATTGCACTAGAGAAAGTGGGTATGCTTGTTTTTACTTTAGTTGCAAATTGTTTATAATTTTGATTGCAAAATTTTGATGCTTGCGCAATGAGACATTTTCTTGGAGTGATGGGTTGAGACTATTATTTTCCCTTGTTCATAATTTCACTTTTTGCTTGAGGACAAGCAAAAGCTAAGTTTGGGGGTATTTGATGAACTCAAGAATATTCACATTTAGGAGTAATAATCTTATTGCAATTAGACATTTAAATGCTCTATATGTGGTATTTTACTCTTCTTTTCTCTTTTCCATAGGAAACAGCCTAAAAGCAGCAAACGATGCAGATTCAAGACTAATACAGACTGAGAGGATGATACACAGAATACTGCAGAACATCAGTCAACTGTTTTCCCCACACAGGCGACTGGACAGAGAAGTTGATTTTCCACAGCTGCTCGGTAACAGTCGACTTGGCTGATCAAGTGTAAAATCTTCAGACAGTCGACTGGTTACAAGACAAGTCGACTTGTAGAACCCCATTTTTTCAAATATTATTTTAATTATTTGAAAATGAATTTAAATGATTTTTGGAGATTTAATTAATATTTTCTAAGAAATTTATCTTTGTACACGTGCAAAACACGTGCAAATGACTTTTTAGAAGTTTGAAAAATTAAGATTTCTTTATGAAAAAACCATTATTTATTATTTAGAATTTATGTAGTATTTTTCCAGATTTTTTCTGAAATTAATTGATACTATTTGTAATTTTTGAGAAAAGAAGGACTTATTTGCAAAATTGACATTTTCAAGGGTTGAAATGCAAAATTGGTATTCTGGACGTTTTGAGCAGTATTGGCTGAGGTTTAGAAGTATATTTTCTATTAGATTCTAATTTAAAGGAGTTTTATTGAATTTACAAGACTAATGTATATATATGTAAGTTGTATTTTTGGGAAGGATTGTTTTGCAAAAGGTGAGTAAAACTCTAATATTAATCCGGCATATATAAGGGATTTCTTTCCCAGCCGTCATTTACAAAATATATAGATTTTGAGATTTGTTTGAGGAGCAAGAAGAGGCTTTTTGGATCTAGCAAGGATGAGAGCTTTTTCGTAGATTTTCTTCAAAGCAATGTGAGTGGTTTGTTTTTGTTTTGCTTTGATTTGTTTTGTTTGTTTTGATTGATGAATGACGTAAGATCTTTTGTTGCACTTTGTTTGGGATCGTTATGATATTGTCTTGTTAGTCTCATTGTATGCATAGTATGGATCTTTTATTTTGATATGGATGATGAGAATACTTATTGATATTTGGACCATGTATGAGAATTATCAAGATTTGTTGAGGAAATATTGATGTATGGGATCGTATTATTGGAAAGCATGTTAAGAATTGATTAGGTTGTGATCGGATGATAGACATCTGGATCTTATGATTTTATATCAGATTTGACTATGAGCCGAGGATGAAATTTAGTTGAGAAACCCTAATAGAAGATTAGTGATTTAGATCATGAGAAGTTGAGATTTGAAGAATTGATTGATGAGTAATGTATCCGTATTGGAGAACAATTTGAGAGTTATCATTGGCTTGTGTACGAACTATTGTTTGATAAACAAAGAACCTTGATCCTTTAGAAATATTCAGTTTGATTTTGTATCCAGACCTATTTTTCTTGAAAATTGTAGGCCGACAGTCGACTGGCCTACTGTACAGTCGACTGGCACGACTCTACTGATTATCTTCAGTCTTTTGAGAATTGTTCGGGACAGTCGACCTAGGCTATTGTCAGTCGACTGGTCTACTGATTGTAAAATTTGTTCAGTCCTTTCTGGACAGTCGACCTATGAACCTTTCAGTCGACTTATATACTTAGAATATTTTCTTAAGAGTTATTGGAATTTGTCTCGGGGCAGTCGACTGATGACTTATCCTATTCGACTGATATGCCTTAGATTATTTTGTGAAATCCTGGAGAATTGCCCCTCTGGACAGTCGACTTACCTCAGTATAAGTCGACTAGTACTGAGGAATCTATCTGTTTGATTTTGAGATATTTTGTTTAGTGTTTGATTGAGATATTTTGTTCAGTATTGGATTTTGAGATATTTTGTTCAGTGTTTGATTTTGAGATATTCAGTTGAACCACTTGTTTAGTGGGAATTTGATTAGATATTTGATTTTGAGTCTCTAGAGGTACGTGACCCTAGTATACCGGTGTTGAGTTATTTGTTGAGACCCACTGAGGCGAATTTTTAGTTATTCAGATTTTTAGTCTGGTGGGGTACACTACTCTAGGAGATTTATTTAGTAACCAAAAATAATAAGGACTTGCACTAGTAGTGTCATGACGAAGGGGACATGAGTTATGCACCTCAGTAAGGCTTTAGATGTGGGATTTAATCTCCTGAATTATCCAAGTGGTTAACTTGAGATGTGGGATTTATCTCCTGAATTATCCAAGTAGATGACCTGAGATGTGAGATATATCTCCTGAATTATCCAAGTAATTATCTTGAGATGCGGGATTGACCTACGGAATGATCAGAGTCGAGGCGACACTCTTGGGATATTATTGTGATGATGAGTCTATGTTTAGATGTGGGTTGATCTCCTGAATTATCCAGGAAAAATACCTGAGATGTGGGATTTACTTCCGGGATTATCAAGCATGGGCAAATTCTCATAGTTCATCTTCATCTCTTAGTAGTTATCGTTGTCAGCATACAACATTTGTGTTTTATTGACTCATCTTTATGCATTCGGATTTCCTGTTTCCACATTTGACATTTGGTTTTGGCATCACCTATTGTTCTATTTGGTATTTTGAGTATTACTTGTTGGACATTATGATGTAAGTTCATTTATGTTGTTGTTTGATTTTTATGCCACTCACACCATTTATGGCTGACCCCTTTAGTTTGGGGATTAGGGTTCAACTCTAGCCTCATATGCTGCAGGTTGCTTAGGGTTTGGAGGCTTGGATGCTAGAGTTAGCTTTAGAGAATAAGAGTGATATAATAGAGCCTTGTGTAATTTTGTAAAGAGGAATATTGTAAAAGAACATTTTTAATTCAAAGTGTTTGTATTTTCCGCTGCAATTGAAAAAGATTATTGTAATAAGAATTTGGAATGAAATGATTTGAGTTTTTGGTCTTTGAATATTGTTACATTGAAGTGGATCGCTGGGAAAGTGCCACGTATTTTCTAAGTTTTATATTAGAAATTCGGGGCGCTACACGACTGAAGTAAAGATCCTGTGGAATCTCGAATTCAGTTGTATTTGGAATTCAGGGTGTTACAGAGTGGTATCAGAGCCCGCTTCACAAGTAGTACAGATTTATGAGGAACGACACCATAGAATTGGACATTTAGCGTGTTGAGTATAGAGATTTAAATGTAAGTCACTTACATTTGTGTTGCTCAATAATTGACATTCTTCTCCTTCCCCTTTTCTAAGATGGCTGATCACTTCGACCTTGTTGGAGATGACAATTGGCATATCATTGAGGAAGACTATTATCCTAGACAAGCAGATTCCGAGGAAGAGTACTACCCAGGGCAAGCGGACTCCGACGGAGAGGAATGGGTCGAGTCCCGAGAGATCACTCCACCTCCGTATTCATCTGATGATTCTTCTGACGAAGAGGAACCAGTTCCGGATAATCTCATTGTGTCTCTTCAGAGGTAGGTAGAGACTCTGCGGGAGAGAGTCGGGCTATTGGAGGCTCAGTTGGCGAAGCACAAGGATGATTTTGCAGTTCTCAGTCATCGTGTATGGGAACTCGAGAAGAGGAAAAACATGACCGATGTACTGAAGGAGAAAGTGGAGGAACTACAGAGAGAGCTTCGTGAAGCCAAGAGGAACAGTAGGAGTTAGACCGTTGTATCATCTACTGCTTTCATTTTGATGTCAGAAATGTTTAAAAATCGAATGTATAAAGTTTGAAATTCAATGGAACGGAAATGCTGACTTAAAAGTTCATATTTTATACTTCAAATTTAATGAATCTTTTGCATCAGAATATGGCTGGAAGACGAGCTCGAAATGGTGAAGGTCTGGACTTGGAAATGGAGCTAGCAAGGGTCTATCAGACACTCAATGCCGTTGCCATGAATCAGAATCAGGGAAGGATGCCTGCGAATCCAGTACCCGAAGCAATCAAACTCGTGGAATCATTTAAACGGATGAAACCACCAGTGTTTGAAGAGAAGTCAGACCCTGACACGGCTGACAATTGGATCCGGCAGGTAGAGACTATCTTCAAAGTTTTGGAAACTCCGGAGAGCAGCAAGGTGAAGTTGGTGACTCTGCAATTCGAGAAGGATGCGGCTGTGTGGTGGCAGTCGATGAAGCGGATGATGGGAGGCTTGGTTCTTGGCTTGGAGGAATTTTTGAAGGAATTCTGCAGTCATTATTTTCCTTCAGATGTCCAGGAGAAGAAGGCCATGGAGTTTCTGTCACTACAACAAGGTGACATGTCAGTTAGGGAGTATGAGACTAAATTTACTCAGCTCTCAAGGTATGCTCCCGAATTGGTGATGGATGAGGCGAAGAAGGCTCGTAAGTTCGAGCATGGTCTGAGGCCAAGCCTGAGATCCAGAATGATACCCCTCGGTATCAGGAGGTTTGACAAGCTGGTCAAACGAGCGATAGCCACGAAAGTAGACATGGAGCAGTTTTATGTTGTTCAGAATCGGAGGAACAACTGGCAAGTTGGGAAGAGGCCCGCAAATTCTGGAAATTTCAAGGGACAACCATCGGCACAAAGGTTCAAACCGATAGGGGTGAACGCTATCAGTGTGGTTGGGGGACCTGAAAATAATTTTGTGAGACCTCCTGTGGTAAATTGCTACAATTGCGGTGAGACGGGACATTACGAATCTCAATGTCCCAAACCACAGAATGTTAACGACAATGTTCCAATGCAGCAGACTGGGAAGAAGCCGTACTAGCAAGGGCGAGTATTTACCTTGACTGAAGCTGATGCGGATGAGGTGGATCATGTTACCACTGGTACGAGGGCAGATGTTTAGAGGTCCTTGTTGTTTCTTGTTCCCCTTATTTAGTGAACTGTTACGTGACGAGTGTGTGTTATGTAACAGGAGAACTTTATTTGAATGAAATGAAAGCTGTTGTTTTGTACGATACTGGATCCTCTCATACTTTTGTGTCTCCTAAATTTGCTAAAGTGTTAGGAGTTGAATTGAAGATTTTTCCAGGCAAGATCTTAGCAGTAGCTACTCCATCAGGGGAGACTTTAACCACTGATCGGTACTATGCGGATTGCGAGATCGTGATTGGGGACAGAATCTTCGGGATTTATCTAATCGAGCTGACTATCTTGGAGGTCGATGTTATCATTGGCATTGATTGGATGTTGGTGTACAGTCCAAGCATCGAGTGCAAGACCAAGGAAGTAACAGTGAAGGCTCCAGGTGGACCTGAAGTCACTTTCCAAGGGAAGAAAAAGTGTTCCAGGCTGGTGGCAGCTATCTGCAAGGAAGAGATTCCTGTGGAAGTGCAAAGGATTCCTATGGTTCGGGACTATCCGACTGTGTTCTTGGATGATTTGCCTGGGTTACCCCCGCAACGTGATGTAGAGTTCAGGATCACTATTCAACCGGAAAGTGCACCCATTTCTAAGGCACCGTATAGGATGTCTCCTATGGAGCAGGATGAGGTGAAACGGCAGATTGAGGAACTGTTGGAGAAAGGCTTTATTCAACCTAGTACATCACCTTGGGGAGCACCAGTGCTTTTGGTAAAGAAGAAGGATGGATCGATGAGGATGTGTATTGATTACCGAGAGCTGAATAAATTCACTGTTCAGAATAAGTATCCTATTCCCCGAATTGATGACTTGTTCGATCGTCTACAAGGAGCTGCTGTTTTCTCCAAAATAGATCTTCGATCAGGATATCATCAAGTTCGAGTAAAAGCTGAAGATGTGCACAAAACTGCATTTAGTACTCGACATTGACATTACGAATTCTTAGTTATGCCATTTGGAGTGACGAATGCACCTGCAATCTTCATGGACATGATGAACAGAGTTCTGAGGCCGTTCATTGGTTCTTTCGTCATGGTGTTTATCGATGATATTCTCATGTACTCCAAGTTGGAGGAGGAGCACACGGAGCATCTGGTAGCGGTTTTGAGAAAGCTGGAAGAGCAAGAGTTGTATGCCAAGTTGTCCAAGTGCGATTTCTGAAAATCTGAAGAGGCATTCCTAGGTCACATCCTTTTTAAGGAGGGAGTGGCAACTGATCCTCAAAAGATAGAGGCAGTGAAAGATTGGGCAAGGCCTACTACAGTGAAGGAAATCAGGAGTTTTCTTGGATTGACTGGATACTACAGGAGATTCATTCAAGGTTATGCTCAGTTAGCCGTGCCGCTCATTAGTTTGACCAAGAAGAATTTGGACTTCAAGTGGATTGAGCATTGTGAGGCAAGTTTCAGGAGTTGAAAGAGAAGCTGACTACTGCATCTATTTTGGCTTTGCCTAGAGCAGGTGTTGAGTATGATGTTTACAGCGATGCTTTACATCGTGGGCTTGGTTGTGTCTTGATGCAAGAAGGAAAAGTGATCGCTTATGGATTTAGGCAACTTAGATCGGATGGGAAGAATTATTCGACTCATGATCTGGAGTTGGCCACGATTATCTTTGCCTTGAAGCAATGGAGACACTACGTGTACGGTAAGAAATTGAACATGTACACGGACCACAAGAGTTTGAAGTACATATACCAGCAGAAGGATCTGAATCTGAGGCAACAGAGATGGTTGGAAGTGCTTGAAGACATGCGACCTGAGATCAAGTATCATCTTGGAAAGGCTAATGTTGTTGCTGATGCACTTAGTCGCAAGAGCAGTCTGGCGAGTTTGATTACAACTCAGAGGCAGCTGGCAGAGGAGTTGGATCGAGCTGGAATTGAAGTTGTTCTGCAAGGATTGGGAGCATCCTTAGCTCAGTTGAGGCTTCAACCTATACTGAAGGGAAGGATTATTGCGAGTCAGGAGGTTGATGCTGATATCTTGGAGATGAAGGAGCAGGTTGGTGCTGGCAGGTTGCCCGGATTTCAAATCAGGGATGGAGTGCTATGGTTCGGAGATAGACTGTGTGTTCCGGATCAGGCGGACCTAAAAGAAAGTATTCTTCAGGAGGCGCATACTACTCTTTTGTCGGTACATCCTGGGAGTACTAAGATGTATAAAGACATCAAACAGCATTACTGGTGGTCAGGTTTGAAACTGGATGTGGCTGAATTTGTCGGAAGTGTGAGATTTGTCAGCAAGTCAAAGCCGAGAATCAGAGACCCAGAGGTCTATTACAACTGTTACCTATTCCGGAATGGAAGTGGGATATCATCAGTATGGATTTCATTACAGGATTGCCCAAGAGTCCTAAGGACAATGATGTGATTTGGGTTATAGTCGATCGACTAACCAAGTCCGCTCACTTCTTGGTGATGAAACTCACTGCTTCAATGGACAAGTTAGCTGAGATGTATGTTGGCGAGATCATCAGGCTCCATGGTGTTCCGTCAACTATTGTGTCTGACCGAGATGTGCAGTTTACTTCGCATTTGTGGAGGAGTCTTCAGACAGCTTTGGGTACCAAGATGGATTTCAGCACTGCTTTTCATCTGCAAACCGATGGACAGACAGAGAGAGTCAACTGTATTCTTGAGGATATGCTTCGATGTTGTATACTTGACTTTGGAGGCAGTTGGGAAAGGCATCTAGCTTTGGTAGAGTTTGCCTACAACAACAGTTTTCGGACCAGTATTGGGATGGCGCGGTACGAAGCTTTGTATGGCAGGAAGTGCAGAACGCCTGTTTGTTGGTTTGAAGTTGGGGAGCGTCAGCTGTTTGGGCCTGAGCTTGTGCAGCAAACCTCTTAAAAGATTGGCTGAGGCTCAGAGCAGGCAGAAGAGTTATGCAGACAATCAGAGAAGGGACCTTGAGTTTGAGGAAGGTGACTTCGTCTTTTTGAAAGTATTGCCCAGCAACGGTGTGATTCGATTTGGCAAAGATGGGAAGTTAGCCCCGAGGTATATAGGCCCGTATAAGATATTGAAAAGGATCGGGAAAACTGCTTACTGGCTTGAGTTACCGGAAGAGTTATCTCAGTTACACAATGTCTTTCATGTGTCTATGCTAAGAGGTTACATTCCAGATCCGAGTCATCATTTGCCTGAAGTGCCGGAAGGTTTGCAATTGGATCTCAATTACATCGAGTCTCCTATTGAGATTGTTGATCATCGAGAGAAAGTCTTGAGGAATTAGACGATACCGATGGTCAAGGTAGTCTGGAGAAACCATTTGGTTGAGGAGGCTACTTCGGAGTCTGAGGAGAGGATGTTGAGGGATTATCCTGAGCTCTTTGCTTGATATGTATTTTGTCTCTTTCTTTTTTTGCTTGTTGTGTGTGTTTTGTTTCTTGCTCTTGACAGTAGTTCCGGGAACGAAACTATTCTAAGGAGGGAGTGTTGTAATCCCCTGAATTTTCATTTATGAAAATTATTATTTTGTATTATTAATTTGTACGTATTGTGCAAGTGCAATTTATGGTATAAATTTTTATAATTATTTTCATTACATAAACAAATGAGTATATATATATATATGTCTTTTCTATTGTTTTATTAAAAGTCTACTTTTAAACAAGCATAAGTATTCCTTTATTTTGAGCCCAATCTAATTCATTTTAAATATAGACTAATTTGGCCCACTAAATAAAAGCCCATCAATTTATTTTAGTCTACTTTTAAACAAGCACAAATATTCCTTTATTTTGAGCCCAATCTAATTCATTTTAAATATAGACTAATTTGGCCCACTAAATAAAAGCCCATCAATTTATTTTCTCTTTTAATTCTTACAACTTGTAGTGTAGACAATTTTATAGACTTTTTATAAAAATAAGTGTACAACTTTTTAGGATAGGGGGGCTTTAGAGACACGTGCATTGCACTAGCACGTGTTTGTGCTTGTTCTTTTTGAGGCCGGATAAGAATGGGAGGGAAAAAGAGAGAGTGGAGTTTGTGGGAGGTGGTTTTGTGGTCATGGTTGGTTACTACAACTTCTCATTTAATCCTAGCTCTTGTTTCTTAACTCTTAGATCAATCCTAGCCTTCTATTTATCCCAAATTCTTGTATAAATACCCTCCCCCCCAGCCTAACTATCCTTACACTTCTCATTCATCAAACCTATAGTGAAAGAAAATAATCATTAGTAGTAGATAGTTGCATTGGTAGAGAGCGAGAATAAAAGATTGAGAGTTGAGTGTGCTTGCATTTCAAGGAGGCCGGCATAGGGATGGCAACTGGGCCGGGTCAACCGGCGAACCACCCGCGACCCGGCCCACCAACCCGGTCCGTTTAATCGCTTCGCGGGTTCGGGTCGAACCCGGTGAACAGTACCGGGTCGACCCGGGTCGCAATTTACGCAAATCGAATTCTCGAAACCCGGCCCACGAACCCGGTCCAAACCGCGAGTTGGACCCGTTAACCCGCGGGTCGACCCGCGGGTTTCGACCCGTTCGACCCGTACGGGTCGAACGTTCGACCCGTGACGGGTCGACCGTTGACCCGCGGGTCGAACGGTCGAAAATCCCGTTTGCTGCGCTCTGCTGTGCTGCCGCTCTAGTCCAGAGCCGTTGTAAACGGCTCTAAGAGCCATTTGGTTTTTTTTTGTTTTTTTTTGTTTTTTCCCACTTATTTAGCCTATAAATATCCCCCAAAAATCTCAAAAAAATCACACCTCACTCTCTTACTCTCTCTACTATTATACATCATTTTAAAGAATTTTTGAACAATTGTTGTATTCATCAAATAATTGTACAAGGAGGCATATACACGATCAAATTTCGGTCGTATCGGAAACAAAATTCAACGTCTTCAACTCTCTTCAACCCTCGTCAAATCTACTTCAACCTCTTCTCAACTCTTCAATTGTGGAATCGGCAAAGCGCTCCTCCATCTTTTCTATTATATTCTTATTTTTACGGTTTTTTTTACATACGCGTATTCTACGGTGAACGGTATCAAAATATCTCTATCTCTTTGTTAAATTTTTTTTTCCGTTGTAGTTAAAATTATTGTTCGTTTTTTGAACTTCTCTATCTCAACCCTCTTGTTTTTTAGATTTTTTTTGTATAATTCACCGCTCCTACATTGTAGATTTTTTTTTACATACTTTAGCACATTACCACATTATGTCTAGATCACGCGGTAGCGGTCGTAGCGGACAAGATTCCTCCTCCTCTTCACGTAGGCCACCAATTGTCCCAACTAGTGAGTCCGCCCAAGATTACATTGATCCTACTATGGAACAATGGGGTACACACGACATGGATGTTGTAGGTGACATTCAATTAGAAGAAGAAGAACAACAACAACAACCCGAAACCACACAACCCCGTAGTAGTAGGAAAAGTAAAGGAGAAACTAGCGATTGGCATAAGTTTTATGAGTATATCCCGGACGAACATACTCCGGGTATAGGTTTGAAAGTGTGTAAAATATGTAGTAAAACATACAAATTCAAGAGGGGTGACGGCACCGGTACAATTAGTAGGCACATACAACATAATCATAAAAAACTTCTTGATCAAATATAAGGCCAACAAAAAATCAACCCTAGGACCGGTCAAGTAGATAGCCACCCTTATGATCCCGAACTTGTTCGTCGGGAAATGACCCGATTAGTCATTAAGGAAGAGTTGCCATTTTCCTATTCCGAAAGTAGGAACTTGGAAAATTTTAATCAAACGGCCTTAAACCCTCATTTTAAAAGAATTCCGAGAAACACTTGCAAATCGGATTGTTTTAAAATGTATGTTGAAATGAAGGACGTGTTGATTGCAATTTTATGGAGTTTAACTTGTAGGGTTAGTTTAACTTCGGATTGTTGGACGGGTGTCAACAATATTCCAACGATGGGAATAACCTGTCATTGGATCGACAATGATTGGATTCTTCAAAAAAGAATCATATCACTTGCGGCGTTGCCGTATCCCCATAGTGGCGCTGAAATAGCAAAACGTATTATAGAAATTTGTGATGTTTTCCATATTCGCGATAAAATTATGGCTATTAGTTTTGATAATGCATCTAACAACAATGTAGCAATTACTACTTTAAAATCTGTATTAAACCCTCCACCTGACAATATTTTTCATGTTAGATGTGCGTGTCATATTATAAATTTATGTGTTGAAGATGCATTAAGAATAGCTGATCCATATATACATAAAATTAGAAATTGTGTATATTTCATTGCATTAAGTCCAAGCATTTTACAAGAATGGAAAGCTTGGTGTAGGGTTAGAAATGTTCCTTTTAGAAAATTTTTAAAGGATGTTAGACACCGATGGAATTCTACTTTTGATTTATTAAATGTTGTCACCGATTATAAAGCAGTTGTAAATAATTTTTGTATCGCAAAAAATATGCACAATTTTGAAATGACTCCCAACGATCGGTTTTTTGCCGAATCTTTGTTGAAATTTCTAGAACCTTTTAAAACCGCAACTTTAAAGTTTTCAAAAACATATGAATCTACTTCTAGTAGCATTTTTATTGAATTAGTTAGCATGATGCAAATATTTAACGAAATGTTAAATGATGCCTATATTAGTGACATTGTAATACCTGCATTT
Source organism: Hemerocallis citrina (assembly GCA_017893485.1). NCBI lineage: Eukaryota > Viridiplantae > Streptophyta > Magnoliopsida > Asparagales > Asphodelaceae > Hemerocallis > Hemerocallis citrina. Next base: position 727,862 of record JACEHZ010000512.1, on the reverse strand, counting down.
CAAAAAATTTTGAAGTATTATTTTCCTCCTCCTATGTTGATTTGTGTTGCTACTGTTATGGATCCCTGTATCAAATTATAAGGTACGAAGAATTTGATAGAAATGTTTTTTGGATATTTAGAGAACAATGTAGAATTAACAACTGATTGCGCTACTTTTTTAGTTTAGTTTGAATCTACGTTAAATAACTTGTATGATTATTATGATAGACGTTTTGCTTCTAGTAGTACAACTTCTGTAGTTGGTTCCTCTTCTGGTAGTTCTAAAGGTAAGGGTAAAAGTAGAATTGGTGATAGAACATTTAGTTTACTTGAACAAATTCAATCTAAAAAACCTAGGACTAATCAACCAAATAAATTAAATTGGTATAACCAACAGGATACTGAGCCTACTCTTTCTCCACTAGATATTTTACAATGGTGGAAAGAACATGAACACACTTTTAGTATTCTGTCAATTATGGCTAAAGATTTGCTAACTCCTCCTGTCTCTACAGTTGCTTCTGAGAGTGCATTTTCTACAAGTGGCAGGGTTCTATCTGATTACATGAATCGGTTGAAGCCCGATGCGTTGGAGATGCTCGTTTGCACAGAAGACTGGCTGAAGGCTGAAGATAGGACACAAGGGAAAGCACTATCAAGTTCCACAAGTGGGAGCAACTCGCCCGAAGAACAACAACAACAATAACAACAACAACAACAATAGCTTTTCTTGTTATGTCAAATTAGAAAACTTGTACTCAATTAAAATTGTATATAACAAATATGTTATTGTATAAAACTTATTTGTGAATTGAATTCTCCATTTCGTTATAAATTGTTCAAATTGTATAACTTTAATTCATATGAATAAAATTTCAAAATTTGTTGTCAATTTCACTCTTTCAATCTTATTATTATTATTACGATTTTTTTTGTTTATTAGTATTATTACTTACTTAGTATTATAATTAAACATCATTTGGGAATATTTGAAGAATTGTAGTATTATTACTTATTAGTATTATTACTGAATTTAGTGAATTACATACTTAGTATTATAATTAAACATCATTTGGGGATATTTGAAGAATTGTAGTATTATTACTTATTAGTATTATTACTTACTTAGTATTATAATTTTTGAAGAATTGTAGTATTCATCAAACAAAGATATGGTTGTTTGTATACATCATTTGAAAAATTATTATTATTATTATTGTAATTTAAGCTACCAAAAAAAAAAATTATATTATTAAACGGGCCAACCCGCGGGTCGACCCGGCCCAACCCGGGTTGAGCCCTAAAGGGTTCACGGGTTGGGCGGGCCACCCAAACGAAAATGTAGCCCGGCCCGTATAAGGGTGCAACCCGGCCCGGACCGGCTACGAATTCGTGCCAACCCGTACGGGTTGGGCCCGGCCCGGCCCGAACGACCCGTTCGCCACCCCTTGGCCGGCAACACATCAAGAGGGCTCGGTTTGCACTCAAGCAAGGAGGAGAAGTACTCTTTGGGCAAGCTCAAACTAGGAGGAGAAGGGCTCTTTCATTCTAGGAGTTGTTTTGTGGTTTTTCTCTCCAAATTAGGTAGGTGATTTTACTTACTTCTAATTCTAGTCACCATGCTAGGAATGATGACTTAATTTTTATGAAAGTAACTAATAAGAGTACATTAAATTTGAAAAAGGACTTGTTAGATGATATAATTAATGCTTGGTAGATTGTATGTTAACTTGTCATGAATCTTAATGTTGTAGCACAAATTGCTTTGTAGTTATGGAAATGTTAAATTAGGATTATGATAATGTAGAAATTGAGTATGAATTGCTAGTGGATGAAATTATTGTTTTATGCACTAAATGAACTATTGTGATATTGGTTCTGATGTATAAATTTGTCCTATGCATTGGGTTAATGAAAGAGGGAAAAACAGGGATTTATAATTATAATGTGATTTATAAATACCAAATTTGTGTTTGAGAATTGTCAAATTGAAATATGGAAAGAGTAGTATAGAATTTAAATTATTGCAGGAAAAATCTATGTTTTATTAGTGAGAAAATTATTTTAAAAATACTGGAGTGTTAATTTAAGATGAAATTAGTATTCTGGAGATTTACATGACATTTTGTGCAAGTAAAATGAAGATAAGAGGTTTTGAACATCAAAATTATTTAATGAAACAGAGAGTCGAGATGAATAGATTTCAAATTGTATTTGTGACAACCTGAGCCTACAGCTCAAGTGGTCGGTCGCTCTGGTGCTACTGTAGCATGGGCGTGTGGTTTCGAGGGTCACTGATTCGATACCTTGTGTCCACCTTCTTTTATGTGCGACATTAAAAAAATTAACCAATACCGAACAGAGAGTATAACATTCTCTGATCCCTCTTCATATTGCTAGCGCGCATTCGGCCGAGTGGCTAGCGCATGGGGCTGTCTTTTCTAAGGTTGCGGGTTCAATTCTGGTTATAGCCAGAATACATTTTTAAAAGTGCACATTAGTATCATATAATATAAATAACTGCATTAAGGACTAAGTGCACCATCACAATACGACATCAATAGGATATTCCCCTTAGTTTGATTGTGAACAAGTTTGTGTTTGTTATGTATGGAAAGTCATTATACTGTTTCTGGCATAGAGAGGATGGCCGTGTATAACATTTGTCGGTTGAATAAACTGACATACCTACAGTTTTGTATGCAGGACAAATGGCATGATAAAGATTAAGGAAGAACTGATGCTTAGAGATTATTCAAATGTTGTTTTACTTTCATTCATGTAAATGTTGTAATTTTGCTTCCACTGTAAAGTGTAAAGATTCATTTGTAACTCTGATGTAAAGTAAAAGTTTTAAATTCCCTGTAAAATTGTACGAAGTGAAGTAAAGATCCTGTGGAATCTCGAATTCAGTTGTATTTGGAATTCAGGGTGTTACATGCACATTGCCCAAGGTCCTCTTCAGTGATTGCCACCAAACTCCTGCGTCTTTCTCCAGCTGGATGGTGGCCAGCTTCACCTTACTCCCCTCAGGGGTCTCTAGCACTTCAAAGACAGTCTCAATCTTCCTAATCTGGTCGTCTGCAGCATCTGGATTTGCCTAGCCCTCGAACACAGGAGGCTTCATCCTTTTGAATGACTCTACTAGTCTGATTGCTTCAGGGACCTGTACAGCTAGCCACGGCCTAGTGTTCCCAGCAATTTTGGTGGCGAAAGCATTTAAGGTCTGATATACTCGAGCTAGTTTAGTCTCCAGATCGAGCCCATTCACACCAATATGCCCTTCGTCATTCCTTTTTCTTTGTGCCATTTTTGAGTCATAAAATTTATCATTAATCACCATAAATAGAATAACTTATCCCTTCAAAAAAATTTTATTCATTCCAAAATTAAACTTTTTACATTCGGAAAGAAAAACTTGCTTCATTACATCCATTACATCCTTTTAACAAAAGATATCCTAGATTCTACGGTTTCTCTTGGCTGCTCTGAGATCTTCTCGTAGTTCCTGGACTTCTTTCTTCATATCTTCAAATCTCTGATGCCGCTCCTGCTTGTCCCAATGAGTGATATGGTCCAGTTTGGCAAAGTGTCGATCATTCACGTGCTGAACCTTCTAGAGTTCGCACATTGGTAACTCAGCTCTTGAATGTGCTCCTTATCTTCTGCCTGTTGCGCTTCTAAGTGGTTTACTCTCCACTTTTGAGCATCCAACTCTCTTCGAAGAGAAGCAACAATACCACCTTGGTCATCTGAAATGAGTTTTTTGTCTGAGGATTCTTCGGGGGAATCAGGCGGAGGTGGAGTAATCTCCCTGGACTCGGGGTAATTCCTCTTCTATTTCCTCTGGGTTTTCTTCTTCCTCCATTGGCTCATCCTCTCCATCCTCGAAGGGGATGAACAATTGCATCTCATTCTGGGAATCATGATAATTGGCCATCTTATGAGGAAAGGAGGAAAAAATGTCATCATATAGAGCAACACAAACGTAAGTTACTTACATTTAAGTTGAAACTCACACTCTAATGTCCACTCTAGAGTGTCGTTCCTTATAAATTTGTACTACTTATTGAAGCGTGGCTCTGATACCACTCTGTAACACCCCGAATTCCAAATAAGGCCGAATTCGAAGTTCCACAAGATCTTTAGACTTTACTTCGTACAATTTTACAAGGAATTTTGAAAATTTATATTACAACAGAGTCTTTTACATTTAATAACACAGCGGAAGGTAAATTGAAGTACAATAATGAGAAATATACAATTGTAACAACTTTAACATTTAAATAACCATCAGCATCAAATCAACTTTACATCTTCTTGAAAAATCCAAATCCTACATATAAAATTATGGGCACGTCAGTTGCTTACAACCGACGAAAAAAATGTTATACACAACCATCCTCGCAATGCCAAAAGTATGATGATCTTAATACTTTAACAAACTACAAACTTGAATGTAAAATAAAGTGTTAACAGTGACTACTCTAAACATGTAAGTGTATGCAATGCCTTAATGCCTAATATAGATGTTTACGCTAAGATGACACTAATGCATACCTGTTCGGATTCTATGCATCCCATACTACATAGGTCTGAGGGCAAGCACCTACGTACTCTACATTATAGGGTTTGATCCCTCGCAATGATAACTACCTGGTAATAAAACAAAGTTTAGACATTCACAAGTACAGATCCCAGTTCTGGAGTACACCGCTCAACTATACAGAATTCTCATCGTGCGAACATCCCGTCAAGTGTCCCTCTAGCCCCGGAATATGTATATACACTGGAGTACGACATACTATCTGCCTGACTACTCATAGTCCCGGATTTAAATAAAACCTCGTCTCCATCGGAAGCAACCACAGTCCCGGAGTACACCACCCAACTGGATCTATAGTCCTGGAGTACACCGCCCGACTATATAAAAGTCATCCACTCACGTTTGCCCAAGTTTACTACATCTTCACTAAGGTGCGTAATTCTTAAGTTCTTGACATGAATAAATTATAACACCTAGAGTTAGCTTTTCCCTTACCGGACTTAATCACAAATACCGAGATAGTTCCATAGCCATATTTCAAAATAAATCAATCATTTAATTCAACAATGCTGGTACCCGGGGTCTCACTAAACATCTAGATCACAACCTTTCATATTCTAGAATTCATGGGTACTTATACCCTTCAATAATTATGTATTAAACTTCATTGTATTCATATCTTCAACTTATTCATAACTTAATCAATCTCTTACTTTTGCATCATTCATGAAATTCAATTCATTCACTTATTCACAATTCTTTAAAAAAAAAACAACATTTCTTTTCATGGACTCATAATATAGATTCGTCCACTTCAAATCTCATTAGCAATTTATTCACATATAATATCTTAAACCACATCAAGTATTCTTAATTGACCAAAATAATTATTTAATCTCATCAAAGAGAAATCAATAGTATTGCAATATTTTACTCTTCTTCTAATCAAAATAAAGGTCATAATCTTAAATAATTCTTCGAACTCATCAAATTATTAACTATCTCAATTTCACTTTTAATTTCTCACAAAATACATGAAACATCAGGAAATTATTTTTAATAAACTTTAAATCACATTAGGGGAATATTATAATTTTCCCAAATTTGTATTTGCATTAAAACCCTTCATTTAATTCAAAAACAACAAAAAAACAAATGGAGCCACCAGATTTCGAACCTAAGCCCCATCCCAAGCTACAGTAACCGACCCTAGGTGCCACCAAGAACCAATAAGTCCAAGTGGACTTTCTGTCACAAAGGTGGGCCGAAAGTTCTTTATACTATGTTACAGTGTTTTGGGGAAATAAAAATCAATCAAAAATAAAAAGGGGATACCAGGTTTCGAACCCAGAACCAAGACTTAACCCGCAGCTGCAGTAACAGTACTGTGGCGTACCCTCTAACCAGTAAGTCCAATAGTGACTACAGATATGAAAATACACTGCTATAATTTTGTTTATATTGTATTGTTATTAGTTTATCTTCACAAAACTTGATTATTCAATCGATCTATTCTTTTAGTACACTGTAATTAATTTTTCCAGACTGAGTTTATTTGAGAAACAGCAACCAACAATTTTCAAACTCATATTATAAATATATATATATTTTTCAATTCCTTTTTCTCGCAATTGCACACATCAATTTGCATATCTCCAATTTTAAAAAATAAAAAATTTGTATCTCTTATAACCCACTTTATGAACTCATTTGTACCAATTAAAATTTTACTACATACTTCTTAACTACAAATAAAATCTTTAGAACTCTTTCATGCAAGTTATAAAATTCATTTTTTTATTACTTTCTTTCCTCTTTCTAATTATCATGATGTCTATTCATTTACTTGATCACCACATTATTCCTACAATTCATGGCACAAACACAATAGCATGGGATGGTCTACATTTATCACATCAAAATAATCTACATTACTCAATGTTAAAACTCGCATGCTCATCCTATAAATTAGAAAGCATTAAGACCACCCACCTCTTATGAAGACTTGCAAAAAGAAGAGACAACTCCTAGAGACTCCTATCTCCAACAAGATCACCTAGCCCCTCTCCTCCTAGCAAGAGCACTACAAGCCTCCTAAATGCAACACAAGAACTCTCTCTAACTCTCTTTCTTTTTCCTCTCTCTTTGATTTGTAAATTTGGTGTAATGAGAAGACATTAGGGAGGGGGGGGGGGGGGGGGGGAGGGGTATTTATAGAACAATTGGATGGATAGGTTATGATCTCACCATCAAATAACTACCCACTCACCACTCTCCCACTCTCTCCACTATCCCCACTCTCCAATTCCGGCCTCCCTCTCTTTGGAAACACGTGCACATGTTGTGCTCAAGTGCACACTCACACACATTATTTTACACAATTCTCTAATTGTATTTGTGTGCCAAAAAGTTGTTACATATCATGTGTGAGACCATGCATAACTAATTGTAGGATTAGTTAATGTGCTTGTCTTGTGGGCTTATTTTTAATTAAATTAATTAATCTAGTGGGCTTTAGAATCTACTCTTAGGCCTATGGGTTTAATAAAAGACTAAAAATAAAAAGACTCATGCATACTACAAAATAATTTAAATGAGAGGTACGAAAAATGAAGATGAAATTTGCACGTGTATTGCACATGCAAAAATAAATAAAAAATGTATTTTTAATTAAAATAAATTATACGGGATGTTACACATGCCTGGAATCTTCGAAGAACTTCTCATGCATCATCTTAGTGTTTCTCCTGGGGCCAAACATGTCCAGTAAAAGCACCGCAAGTTCGCTCTCGAACGCTAGCAGACAATCAAAGAGGAAGTAGAGAATCTCTTGAATGCCCGGTTCATACTACTATCCCGAATGGCTGTTCAACGTTATGATGGTCAAAAAGGCCAACAGAAGCTGAAGAATTTGCATTGATTTCACGCATTCGAACAAAGCTTGCACGAAAGATCCGTTCCCGCTCTCGAGTTTTGAATAGGATTGGGTATACATAGATCAAAATAGAAAAATACAGGATGAACCAAAATAAATGGGATGGGAACAAAACGAATAATTGAAATAGGGCATGAACAATTAAAATAATGGGGATCAAAATAATGACTCGATCAAACAGAGATAAAATAATATGCGGCAATTGAATCAAGAAGATCAAATAAGAAGGCGACAAATCAAATAAATGGATAAATAGAAAATGAAGATCCAAAACACGGTCCAAAAATAGATACAATGTGAATAAATACAAAAAAAGAAAAATACACCCATAAATACAAAAAATGGAAAACAGGGGTTACATCTGCACTTCCGACCATATAGTTCCTCGAACGGTGCTGCTTTAAGACTGGCTTGAAAGTTGTTATTGTACGAGAACTCTACAAGATGCAAATGGTCCTCCCATGATCCACCGAACTGTAACACACAAGACCTCAACATGTCCTCTAGAGTCTGGATGGTCCTCTCTAACTTTCCATCAGTCTAGGGGTGAAAAGTTGTGTTGTACTTCAGTTTACTCCCTAAAATACTCTGAAGACTCTCCCAAAATTGAGACTTGAACCTCGTATCTCTGTCGGATACATTACTGACTGGAACCCCATGATGTCTGACGATCTCTTGCATGTACTTTTCAGCTAGGCTCTCAGTAGGTTGTCCGACTCGGAAGGGAAAGAAGTGAGCACTCTTCGTCAGTCGGTCGAAAATCACCCAAATGGCATTGTAACTCTTAGGACTCCTTGGCAAAGCGATCACAAAATCCATAGTGATGTGTTCCCACTTCCACTCCGGAATGGGAAGCGGTTGAAGAAGTCCGGCGGTTATATGATGCTCTGCCTTCACCTTCTGGCAGATCAAACACTGAGACACAAACCTAGCCATGACCCTCTTCATACCGTGCCACCAGAAGTGAAGCTTCAAGTCCCAGTACATCTTAGTATCACCTGGATGAATAGAGTACGACGAATGGTGGGCTTCCTCAAGCAACCTCTGACAAACTTCACCCCACGGGACACACAACTTGGACACAAAACGAAGCGATCCATCAGCATGAATAACCATATCCGTTCTAGAACTGGCCTCAACTTCTGCTCTAAATCCCTGCAACTGCTCATCACCAGCCTGAGCCTCTTTAATCTGCTCAACAAGAGACAAATGAAGCTGAAGCATCATGCAACTCCGATTAGAACTCGGCAACAACACATCCAATTCCAACTTTCGCATCTGCTTAACCAGATCTCTCTGCTGAGTCAGGAACATGGCTGCTGGTCTCCTGCTCAAAGCATCCGGTGCCAAGTTCACTCTACCAGGATGGTAATACAAACTAATGTCATAGTCAGCCATAAGCTCCAACCAACGCCTCTACCTTATGTTCAATTCCCTATTAGGTGAATACATACTTGAGACTCTTGTGGTCGGTAAAGATCTCAACTCGGTCTCCAAGTAAATAGTATCTCCATAGCTTAAAGAGAAGATCACTACCGCTAACTCCAAATCATGAGTCGGATATTTCCTCTCATGTGGCCTCAACTGCCTCGATACATAAGCAACAACTCGACCCTTCTGCATCAGAACTGTACCAAGACCCTTGCCAGAAGCGTCACAGTGAACCACAAATCCACCTGAACTATCTGGAATAGTCAACAAAGACGCTGACGTCAACCTGCTCTTCAACTCAGCAAAAGCCTCACTGCAAGCCTCAGACCAACTGAACTTTATCCTTCCCATTCAGCTTAGTCAAAGGTCCTGCTATCTTCAAAAAGTCTTGGACGAATTTCTGATAATAGCCAGCTAGACCAAGGAAGCTTCTAACCTCTGACACTGACTTGGGGACTGGCCAATCTCTCACAACCGCAACCTTGGATGGATCCACTGAGATACCATCACCCGAGATAATGTGCCCCGAGAAGGTAACTCAGTTAAGGCAAAACTCACACTTGCTGAGTTTTCCATAGAGCTGATTCTCCCTCAAAGTTTGAATAACCAACCTTAGATGCTCAGCGTGCTCCTTCTGGCTCCGAGAATACACCAGAATATCATCAATGAAGACCACTATATTTCTGTCCAAGAACGGAGAAAAAACCATGTTCATCAGACTCATGAACACAACTATCGCGTTCGTGACTCTGAACGGCATCACAAGGGACTCATAGTGCCCATACCTAGTCCTGAAAGTGGTCTTCTGTACATCAGCGGCTTTCACCTAGACATGATGATACCCTGAGCGAAGATGTAACTTCGAAAAGACAGCTGCTCTGCTCAACTGGTCAAAAAAGCCATCGATCATGGGCAGCGATACCGGTTCTTCACAGTAACACTGTTCAGTTCCCGGCAGTCTATGCACAGTCGATGGCTACCATCCTTCTTGCTGAAAAAAAGAACTGGAGCACCCCACGGTGAAACGCTGGGCCGGATGAACCCCAAATCTAGCTAACCCTGAATCTGCACCTTCAACTCTGCTAGCTCAACTGGTGCCATCCTATGGGACTCTTCGATATCGGTGTCGTACCAGGCTGAACTTCAATACTGAACTTCACATCCCTATCAGGGGGTAAGCTAGGCAACTCCTCTGGAAATACATCTAGAAATTTCCATACTACTAGAGCCACAGCCTCACAGCCTGTGTGCAACTCTATCGCACAAGTCTTCTGATCAACTGCAGTTTTATCTCGGCCTAGGGGCATCTCCCTGGCATGGAACTCAAACTCTGCTCGACCTGGAATTCAAAATACAACTTTCTTGACATGGCAATCAATGATGCCATGGGTCTTACCCAACCAATCCATACCGAGAATGACGTCGAATACGAAATTCCCAATGACAATCAAGTCAGCCTTAAAATCCGCACCACCAATAACTATGGGACTCTGTTTGCATTCTTGAGAATAGACAACAATGCCGCCACCTGTGACAATGCTCCAAGCCTCAAGCATGATGCTGCATGCCAACTGATGCCGAGCCACAAAGCGGGAAGGGATGAAGGAATGGGTTGCCCCGGGATCAAATAGAACAAGAGCAGGGAAAGAAAAAAACTAGGATAACACCTAAGATAGAGCCAAAAGCAAGGGAAAAGAAACGGTGATCAAGAATGAGGAAAAACAATGCAAAGCGGATAATATGAAAGGACAGAGCAAAGCAATGAAAGAAACAATGGAAATGACAAAACAAAGAAATGCAAAGATACCTACAACAACACCTTCTGCCATCTCAGTATCTGCAGCTGTCAGATTGAAAGCCTGACCTCTCCTGGGAACCATGGTCCTCTGACCGACAATCTGGCATAGAGGAGAAAGCGGTGGCCTGACCGGACCACGAGCTGGTGCTTCCTGCTGAACCAGACCTCTGGCTGGAAGCGCCATCCTCTGCTGCGGGCAATCTCGCAATGAGTGGTCAGCAGCACCACAGCCAAAATAACGGTGATTGGTGCACCTGCCGTCCTTGCACTCATGCCAAGCAAGTAGGCAAAAGTTGCAAAAACCAACCCTCGAGGACCAGCAGAATAGTAGGTAGCTGCCCTGACCGGATGGGCTGGGACAGGCCTCCAAATCGGCCCACCATAAGACTTAGCAACAACGGAAAAGTGCTGAACAGTCCGCTGGGGAGGACCAACCTGCTGCAAGCCTGCTTCTGAGCTCGGGCTGCCTCAAGAGCCTCAGTATAAGTACGTAGACGGGGAAACGAGATGCATTTGAATATCTCGATCATGCCCCAGAAGGAGTCTCCGAGCTCCATCCTCTTCGTTTGCCACTAGAAAGGCTGCGAAGCGGCTAAACCTGGTGAATTCTATCGTGTACCCATCTACTAACCTGGCACCCGGTTTCAAGAGAGTCTAATGTTACAACATTGTATGAACAATATGTAATAAAGTTCCAATAATAGAACAACGACCAACCTATTTCAGGGCAGGGAACTTCTGCTCCATCTCAACCCGAGTGCAGCTAGGAAAGAACTTCTCCAAGAATCTCCTGGTGAACGTGGTCCAAGAAACGGACCGTGCGAGCCTTTCGGACTCAACCCTCCACCATATGTGGGCAAGGTCCACCAACTGGATGGTCACCACATGTAACACCCTAGATTTTTTTAAATAATGATTTTGAGATTAATAAATGAATTAATATGATTTTTGGTGATTTAATAAATATTTTATGAAATTTACCTTTTTACATGTGCAAAATACGTGCAAATATTTTCTTGGGAAGTGTAATGCCCCGCCCCAATACTCAGAAAATTTTTATTATTTTTTGAAGACAAATTAGATACTATGTAGTACAACTTCCCACCACAGGCTGCCTCTCAAAAAGTGGTTAACCAATTAGGTGACTCTTGATCATAGGCAATTTTATTTATATTAAATTATTCTTTATCTACTCCCGATATGGTATTACTTCAATTCTCTCTCCCCCTAATTCAATCCCGTGTACACAGGTGAAAGCCCGTGGGCCCTATCTCAATGCACACGTCACCTATCAAATACCCAAACAGAGATAGCATGCTCAGCTTCTCAAACCGCAGGTGGGCCCCCACACAACCGCTGATGTCATCAGAATTCAACATAGCCCGATTGCTGTGTTTTTCCAAACAGTGGGACCCCCCACTCACATTTTTTTAACCTTCTCTCCTCATATATATTATATTTTTATATATTATATTCTTTAAATTACGGGGTATTACAGGAAGTTCAAAGTCAGAAATTATTTTGGGGAAGACTTCTCTCCTCATTATTTATTATTAGATATTATTTTTGAATTTTCTGGATTTTTTTGATAATTATTTCACATATTTGCAAATATTACAAAAAGATGGACTTTTGTGCAAAATTTCCACTCAGAGTAAAAACTCCAGATTTTTGAATTTTGGGCTAAGCATGATGCCCAGACAACTCAGAGGTAAAAATTTCACCTTTTTTTTAATAAATTTGGTTTATTTTGCAAGTTTTGATAAAGAATGGTCTTTTGCAAAATTGTCACTTAGAGGGCAAAAAGTACAATTTTGTTTTTTGGGTTTTATACACAGTACCGGCCAGAGTATTTGTTTTGGTTTTTAAATCTTTATTTAGTTGGTTTAATTAATTTCCAAGTATAAGGATTTATATATGTAAAGACATAATCAAAATGGTATTTTACAAATCTATCCAAAACCCTAATTAAACAAATCCCGGCCTATTTAAAAGGAAGTGCAGCCGTCTCCTTACTGCACTGCACAAAGGGTTTCTTTATTATTATTTTCTTGGAGTTTCAAAGCGAGGATCTTGGTTTTCTTACGAAATGAAGGATTTTATTATTCTCTTTATTATCTTTGGTTGATTCTTCAATAAGGTGAGTGACATATGTTTGTTTTCTTATTGTTTTAAGTGTGTTGTATGTGATGATTTGTTTACTAGAAAGCATGCTAGGGATTGTGTGTTGACATATTAAATTATGGATGGATGGATGATTTAAAAGTTGAATCTTTTCATGAAAACTATGCTATTGATGACTTAAAGCCCTAAATAGATGACTTGTGATTGTTGAGAACCTAAAAGAAATCATAGGCTTGTTGTTTTGTATTATATTCTTGCTGATTTAATTGCACATATAAAGTTTATATGTGGTGATGGCAAAAAGTGAACAAAAACCCCACCTTTACTGTAAATATGCTTGTATACACTATGTCAATACCCTTTTGTTGTGCAAACTTAATTGTTTACATCTTGTAGTGCTTATATTCATGAGTATGCTGTTTCATATCACGTTCTTGCTAATTTGATTGCATATAACAAGTGATGTGCTGAAAAAGTGCTCAAGGTAAACAAAATAGGGATTCTTCACTTTGTGTGTATGTAAATATACCCTGTTTCGGATTTTTAATGAACTAAACTTGATTAAAAACATGTTGTGATTGCATACATTTCATGAGTAAACTATTGTAAGAAGGGTTATGGATCAAAGAATCTAGTTTTGAAAGTTGGGGGATTGAGCATTAGCTTTCGGGTCTGATGGGTTTTTTGGCAAAATTCAGTTTTGTGAATTTTTTTGAAGTTTCCAATGGATCTTTGATTGTTTTAGAACTGAGTTGAATTGAGATACTACACTACACCTAACTGATGGGTTTTCAATGATTTAACTGATCTAAACACACTCATATATACACATGTACAATTACATTCATTGTTTTGAAGATTTTACCAAAAGTTACTCTTTTACGATCTTGATGTGATTTTGATTCGTTTTATAAACTCCTAAATATTATACAAGTCATATTAAATTATCTCAGGAACTTGGTTTTCCAAATTATGATTTTGCAAAGGTTTTTTAAAGTATCAGTAAAAACATGGACATAATTTAAAGTTGCAGGATTTTTAGACTTGACAGTCGACCGAATTAGAAGTGGCAGTCGGCTGGCAATTCCTGAGTTTCTGGATTTCGGCTTGACATTCGACCGCCAACAATTTGCATTATTCTGACAGTCGACTATCAGTGCTTGGCTGATGGTTTTCTTTTGTGAGCTTTTCTGTTGTTTTCTTTAGCGATTGATTCTTCGATATTATGGATTATTGATCTACTGCTTTAGATGGTGTTTTTACTACAGATTTAAGTATTTTAGAGAGAGTTATACTTTTTTTATAATAAGATTTAAGTTATATTTCTATAACCTTATAAAGTGATACATATATAATTTTTTGAAGAAATTGATGTTCTGTGATTTTCTAAAACTTCAAAATATGATTCTCAGTTATTTAATGGATTTAATATCTTACTTCAGTTCTGAAAATTTATGAGTATATCGTTTAAGTTAGGTTTTGTTGATTAAAGATGTTTTCACTTTTATAAATGTTTTGATGATGAAATTAAGAGTTTTATTGAAAGTTTTTGTGTTGATGCTCTTTTGTGAGTCTCTAGGAATTGAGTGGGATTCCTGTGAATCAGCAAATGATATTTTTTGAATTTTGTGGGTCTTGGGGTTGTTTTGTGGAATTAAGTCTGGCAGGATATACTAACTCCAGAGAGGGGGAGAAATTGTGTTTAAATAATCAACTTAAGGACAAGTACTAGTGGAGATGTGATGGAACTTGGAAAACGTAAGTATATGCTCTTGGGATTTTTAGTCTAACGGATGCGTTCCAGGACTGTGTGTCATTCTGTCTCGAGAGGACATTTGTATGTTCGCGTGTCGAGGGTCTGCAGACCTATTCACGGAGCATGCAGGGTGCATTCGCGTGTCGAGGGCCGGCGGGCCTATTCACAGAATATACCTTGTGTATCTGCATGTCGAGGGTCTCGCAAACCTATTCATGGGATACACGGTAGGGAGGTAATTCTCCGGTTTTTTAGCTATTCTTATATGATGCTTACGCGTCGAGGGTTGTGATGCCTATTCGCGGAGTATTCTGGATCTTATTTTCCGTCACCGTAGTAGGATTAGTTGCATAACGAGAGATTTAACCCTATAAAGTGGATAACAATAAGAGCTTGCACCGGACCTATGTAGTATGGAATGCATAGAATCTGACAAGTATGCATTAGAGATTCATCATATAGCATCTGTGTTTTATTAACTTGGTTTTATGCATGTTGTTTTCTGCTTTCCTACACTTAACACTTAGTCTAATTTCACTTGATGATTTTATGTTTTATTTATTGTAATTTCATTTTCCATTCGTTATTTCTATTGATATGTGTTACTTGTAATTTTATTCTTCATGTTTTACTTATGTTTTTTTTTCTTTTAATGTCATGCACACCGTTATGGATGACCTCTGTAGTTTTTGGGGTTAGGGTTATCTCTAGCCTCATGTTTCACAGGTAGGTACCTGTAGCATTGGGTTTTGGATGCATGTGGTAGATTGATGATGTGGCTTATGTAAATCGTAAAAATAAGTGTTGTAAAAGAAAGAAATTGTAATTCAAGGTGTTTAAATTTTTCTGTTGTGCTTTGTAAGAATTGATGTAATAAAAGTTAAAAATTTTATCTGTGATTTGGCTATATGTACTATTACATTGAGGTTGACGCTGGGAATTGTGCTATGTATTTCTGAGATATTAAATTGGAAATTCGGGGCGCTACACCACATCCACATGATCAGTATCAACAACTCTTGCTGCCAACAACAACTGCTCCGTCCTAATCAACCACTGTTCGGCCTCAAGCAACATCTCAGTGCCGAAAAATTTGTCTGTTTGCAGCCTCATGAAATCTGCAGCTGTACCTGAACGAGGAGGGAAAGCTGCCTGCGTAGGCACAATAGGAGTCGGGTTCTGAGCAACCTCCAATGCGTCCATCACAAGTTCACTGCGATTCTGCTGCATGTGGATCAATCACTCCAACATATTCGTAACAGCCTCTAATCCAGGTTGTTCCTCCTGTGGACGAGAAGTGGAACCTGTGTGAGTCATGCCTACACAAATCCAAAACAATTAGCATCCAGATCAATATTGATTATAATTTATTGATGTACTGGATGGTCTGTACACAGTTGAGCTATTCCTTGACCGAGCCCAAACTTGTCTAATATATTAGTCAAGCTAATACATTAGCCAAACCTATGACTTTGTAACCACTAAAAATCATGTCACGGTCCGCTTCCCAAAAAGAGAATACGGAATATGGATACGCAACACAGGTCCAGCGAATGGCTTTCACTATTCATAACCTGTCAGGATCTTTACAACATATACAAGAATAAACAAGAGGAATAGTCAACCACGCATGAATAACAAGAGGAATAGTCAACCACGCATGAATAACTGAATTAATATACAAGAGGAATAGTCAACCACGCATGAATAACTGAATTAATATAGTCAACATGATTACTTGAAAGGAAACAGGGATATTAAATTTCAAATAATCAAGTCAGGAACAAAACACAAGTTTCGGACAAAATTCTCAATACAATATCCATGAAACAAGTTACAATTATTCAAAATAAACAACAAGATTAAATAGTAGTAAGATCTCTAGCCAACTAGAATCTTTGATCACCTACTCCATCGGGCAGATGGTCACCAAAGTCTGCAAGTGAAAAATTTGCAGGGAAAGGAAAGAGAAAACAAACCCCCTGTCAATGCAAGTTACGGGCCGCTTGTAGTATATGCAACAAGTACAGGAAAGATAGACAAGTATAGAGTAATAACAGAAGCAAATACAGAAGTAAGTATGGAAGGAATGTGACAGCAAGGTAGATTAACTAACTCAAAATCAAGAACAGAAACAAATAGCATGGCAAGATATTCGGGTACAAGTGGCATGTAACAAAGTGTCATGTAGCATGGAAATAGGTAACTTGTAATAAGTGTCAAGTGATAATGTTATTCTCAAGTCTTGTATTTATTCCTAACTAGGTCGCACTTCATGCGTCCCATAGTTTTACCACATGGTTGCTATGTTCAAGTAATTTGCATTTTAGATTTCATAGTGGATCATAGAGAGCAGTGCACTCAGGGACAAGTATCAAGTATCAAGTATCAAGTATCCCATGTCAAGTGTCAAGTGTGCAAGTATCAAGTAATCACGTGTCAAGCATCAAGTACCAAGTATCAAGTATCATGTAGGATCTATGGACCCCCTTCCGAATACACATTTCTGCATTTTCCACTATTAGATCTTTCCCTTTTAGCCCCCGCTTGGTTTCTTATTATTATTATTTAAATCAAGCATGGATGTGCACAAACAAGGAAAGAAATATGGTAAGATAATAAGGGACAAGTACAAGTTGGATAAAGGACACGAACGAGTGACAAACGACTCATCAAGAGCTAGGATAACGAAACTTTCAGTTCTGGATAGCAAGACAGTACTGCACCAAATCTGAGTTTCCCGTTGCCACAAACATGCAATTCTTAATCAGTCAGAAAATCTAGGAAATAGACTCTCGGTCGAATCCAGCACATATACACAAGTTATATAATAATCACAAAAACAGGGCTCCAAAACAGAATTATATATAGAAATCATGTTCAACTAGAAATCACAAGATTGTACTCACAAGCATGAAAATGGCACAAAACTTACTAATTTAAATCCAAGAAGAATCTGGGGTATTCCCTAGTATGTCTAGTATCAGCAAATAATCTTTCATAATATTCTGACCTAGATAGTATTGTCAAATAAATTCGGGAAACAACAAGATACAGCAAATTTGTGAATCTAAAATTTTTGACATAGCAGTACTAAAACGGCGACAGATTACAAAGTATAACTCGAAATCCAATCTGTCAAAATCTTGGTAAAATAGATACAGCAGGCTACATTTTATATTTACAATGTTTTTACCGAAAACAACTAGAATTAGGTTGAAATTATGGTTCTTTACTGATCAGCATGAAATTATGGAAATATAGTAGTTTGTTCACAAGCATAGAATAGTTTATAAACATCATCAAATAAATCTAAAAAAATTTGGGGTTAATCCCAGTCAAGTCTAGATATACCCAGAAAAATATTAGATCCAAATTTTATCTTTAACATTAGTATTAAAATAAATAATTATACATAATTCACATAAATCAGAATCTGGAATTTTTAACACATCTGTAGCAAAACAACAATAACTTGCAACTCAAAAATCGAAACTGCGATCTGTCAAAAATTCTGGAAAATAGACAGCGAGATATATGATTGATATTCACAAATTAATTTGATTTGCTGACCTCAACAGGGTCTAAAATACTGAAACAAAACAGGGCAGTAGCAAAAACAGAAATCTCTTCTTATGCATTAAATCAAATAGTTCATATACAACAAACCCAAATTAAAACGAAATACAAAAAATGGCATAATAGGTGTCCAAAACAACATGGTATGGGTCTTAACAAATCTACCACAAGATACTACAACTAATACATCAAGCATGCAAGATTCATACAATATATTGGTTCAGGGGGGCGGCAGTAGTCCGGAGGTCGGGGGTAGGGCACACGGGAAGAGAGGTGAGGGACATTAGTTGGACATAGAGAATTAGGGTTAGGTTTTTGGAGATAACAATTGTAGGTGTGAATAACAAAATTACTTGGGGATTATAATGAGAGATTTTTGGCAAGTTGTGATTTGGGGAATCAAGAGAATATGGGGAAAAGATATGATCTGCCTGTTAGGGAACGTGAAGAAATATTTGGTGAAGACTGGTTCAAAGAAGAGGGTATTGGGTTGCGGGTTAGGATCCAGTAGGACGGGTTGATGGGTTCAAATAGGGTAGATTGGGTAGAAAACCAGATCCAACAAGGCAAAATTCAAATAAATAAGCAATTAGGACATGAAATGCAACAATTGATAAACAATAAATTATCCAGAGACAGAATAATAGGCAGACAAATGAATCTCAAAAGAATTAAACCAAATAGATGAATATATAAATGCTGGAAAGAAGAACAAAATACACTGTTCAGGAAAAAGAAGGAGTACAAATAGATAGAATACACTAGGAGAAAGAATACAATACAAAAATATAGAAAATGGGATACATGAGTTACAGGGTTTAGAAGCAAAATGTTGATTACCTTGTAAAAGCATCTCCAATCGTTTTTTCTATTTTGCCAATTTGGCAAAATAGCAAATGGCAAATAGAGTGTTTCGTTGCAATCATCGTTTGATAAAATATAGCAAATGAGAAAAAGAAATGGACAGACGGAACAACATGTTTCGTCCCACCATTTAAAATAACCTTAAAAAAAATATTTGGTAAAATGAACTTTGAAGCAATTTGTTTTTAACTTGGACTTGGCAATTAATGAAAAAATTGGAGGAAACATGGACTTGGATTAAACTTTTCAATCCAAAGAAATGGAAGGACGGAACATATTGTTCCGTCTGACCACTTCTGTAGTTTCTTTTTCTTATCGGACGATACAACATGTATCGTCCGAATTTTTTTAAAGGACGGAACCAAAATGTTCCGTCCGATCGATCGTTAAAATAGTAAAAGAAATATTAAAAAATTACTAGGTGAAACATGATGTTTCATCCGATGCGTTTAAATTTTTTTTAATAAAGAGGGAACATTTAAAAATTTTTAAAAAAATAGAGACAGAACATGATGTTCCATCTGCTATATTTGGCAATTACCAAATTCGTTTCTCAAATTTGGCACGCTACTATTCCTCATTTGCTGAAATTTGACAAAATAGCAAACGATTACAGCTCTCGTTTGCTTTTTTTTTACCATTTTGCCAAAATAGCAAACTATTAGAGATGATCTAACTGAGTAAGGGAATTAGTATTTATAGGCAGGGAGGTGGTCCCTTGGTGGAACGGGTGACCCTCTTCTGTGGGCTGAACTGAAGTAGTGCGCCTACCAGTAGCCCACAGGGTGTATAGGCCTATTTTTGGAGATCTCATGATCCGTTGAGATCAAAAAGTTCAGATGGACTAAATTGTTTACCTATATCATAGGCCCCCCACTCCTGGAGGTTAGGTGTAACAGCCGTCGATCAGTAGTCCACTCTCGTGAGGGAAAAACCAGTCGATAGCGTGAGTGTGTGGGAGATTATTCGGTTCATGAAGTGTTGTTCACTACTGGCTCGAGGTTCACCTCGAGCGCCAAGATGCCGAGGTGCCAAAGCACTAAAGATGTTTTGCGAGGTGGGGCGAGGCATGGAGTGGTGAGGTGCCGAGGCCTTCTCGGGGGGTGCCTAGGTTATATCAATTTTTCAGAGCGAATCAGGCGAAGAGTTATTTGGGACAAAATTCCCAAAATAACCCTCCACCACTTAAAGTGAGAACGGGTGATAGGCGGAGGCGATCTGAGTGGCTGATCACGTTCAAGAGTGATCCAACAGCTGAGATCGCTATTTTCCATCCCGGTGAAAACAAACTCATTTTCAATGAAGCATTTCCCATATATATATATATATATATATATATATATATATATATATATATATATATATATATATATATATATATATATATAAAGGAGAGAGGAGTGACATAAATGTAATTAGAGTGGATAAAGGGGGGGTGTAATACCCCGTAATTTCTAAGAGGTATATAATATAATATATATATATTATAAATGGAAGAGGGTGGCACTTTGGTAAATATGAGATGTGAATAGAGGGCCCACGTTGAATTGATAACAACACAACATGTTGTTTTTGAGTTAAGGGGGTTGATGACGTCACCCCTGGAGAGGGGCCCACCCAGGTTTCATATGAGTTGAAGATAGAGAATTGGATTTGGTTGATGACGTGGCTACATACACGGGATTAGTAAGAGTAATCTCATATCTGGAGTACACAAGAAATAATTTAATATAAATAAATTGTCTATGATCAAGAGTCACCTAACTGGTTAACCACATTTTGAGAGGCAGCCTGTGGTGGGCAGTTGTACTACATAGTATCTAATTTGTCTTCTAAAAATAATAAAAAATTGTTTGAGTATTAGGGTGGGGCGTTACAAATGGTATCAGAGTCGACTTTCGACACCGAGTGTGGAAGAGGATCTTAGTATGATCCGCGGTGTTGAGAGTCATTGATCTCCGGGATCGGGGTATGATCTGCGGATGTTGAGAGTGATTGATCTCCGGAATCGAGGACGACGCCACATCGGCTAGAAAGGAGTATCTTGCGCTAGATGGCATGTCTCGTACTCAACGAGGACACTGATTTCTAAAGGTGGGGTGTATGTAATACCCCGTAATTTCTAAGAGGTATATAATATAATATATATATATAATAAATGGAAGAGGGTGGCACTCTAGTAAATATGATGTAGTACCCCGTATTTTTAAAATATTACTTTTGAGATTTGAAAATAAATTAAAATGATTTTTTGGAGATTTAATAAATATTTTTCTGAAGATTTATCTTTTAACACGTGCAAAATACGTGCAATTATTTTCTTGAGAAGTTCAAAAGCTAAAATTATTTCTGTGGAAAATCATTATTTATTATTTGGGATTATTTGTAATTTTTCTGGATTTTTCTGATATTTATTGGACTGATTTGCAAATAATTCAAAAAGAATGACTTTTGTGCAAAATTACCCATTGGAGTGAAAACTCTAGATTTTCTGATTTTTGGACTGGGTATGATGCCTAGTCAACTCAGGGTTAAAAAGTTTACTTTGTTTTGATAAATTTGAATTATTTTACAAGTTTTGATAAAGGGGGATCTTTTTGCAAAATTGTCATTTCGAGGGATGAAAGTGCAAAACTATTTTTCTGGACTTTTCCAACAGTGAAGGTTGGAAATAAGTTGTTCATTTTGTTTTTTAATCTCAATTAAATTGGTTTTATCAAGTTTCCATGTATAGGGATCTATTTATATAAAGTTATATTTTAAAATGATTATTTTGCAAATGTGTTCAAAACCCTAATTCTCCCAATTCCAGCCTATAAGAGTGGAGTGCAGCCGTCTTTTGCAGCACAACACAAAGATTTTATTATTTTTATTTTCTTGGAGATTTAAGGAGGTGATCATGGATTTCGCAAAAGAAGGACTTTTCTTATTCTTCATTAATTTGATCGGATTTCATCATTGAGGTGAGTGACTTGTTTTGTTTTATTTTATTTTGTGCATGTTGTATGTGAGTGATATAATTTGTTTTTTTTTCTTTGAATGTTGTATGTGGTGTTTCATCTATTAGAAAGCATGCTAGGGTTTTGATATGAATACATATGGTAGATTGAATGAATGGATAAGTTAAAATTGGATCTTTTGAGAAGAACCATAGTTATTTGTGAGTATAGTTGCATGTGGATGATTTTAGATTGTTGGAGAACCTAATATAAATTGTAAGTAGGCTATTTCTTTTGGGTTATTACTGATTTGATTGAGTATGGTGAATGTTATGCATAGATCGATTAAAGATGAGATTTTTGGACTATTGGTAAGTTGAATGAATACAACTTGGCCATGTTAATGATAAATTTGTTTATGAATCAACTATTGAGAATAGTTGAGATTGAGTTTGAGAAATTTTGAGAATGAGTAATGGATTAAAAGACCATGTCTTGAGGATTTGAGTTGTAATGACTAGATTTGGGGATTTATACATTTTTGATTAAACTTGGGAATTTGTGATTTTGTGAAAGATTTTACTTGAAGTTGGATTTACTCAAATACTAAGTTCTAAATCTGAATATTTTTTTATTTTAGTTTATGGATTTGTGAAGTTCTTTTGGTGCACAAACATGCACAAACGTTTTTTACGAGTATCATATTTTGTGTTTTAGAAGAAATTGAGTTTTATGTGTTTTCGAAGGATTTTACTATATCTCAACTTATTTTGGTACTGATAAGGTTTGGAATATAAAACAAAGTTATTTTGATATATGACTGATTCTTAAAAACTCTAGTTTTGATATATGCACACATTCATGTTTTATTTTGAAGAAATTCATCAAAAAGCTATTTTTATCAATTCAAGTGGTTTTGATTGGTTTTTATGGATCTTTGTATATCCTATAAGTTATATTTGATCATATCAGAAATATACCTTTTATAGATTTCGTTTTTGTAAAATAAATCTTCGTATCGGTTGAAATATACACAACCCAAACTGCAGTCTGTAGGTGTGACAGTCGACTGGTACCTGGCTGCTGTGTTTTTCTCGTTTTCTAGTAAATCTCGTGCAGAATAGTCGACTGACCCATTTCTCCAGTCGACTGTCTCTGCTCTGTTTTGATGTTTTCTCGAAGTGTTGGATTTTCGCTCTGGACAGTCAACTGGTGACTTTTACAGTCGACCGTCAACACTTAGAATTATTTTTCTTAAAAATGTTGGATTTTCACTCTGGACAGTCGACCGATGACTTTTTACAGTCGACTACTACTGACGTTTTCTTGAGTTTTCCAGATGTTCTTTATACGGTTGATTCTTTAAATGTTTTTGGATCTATAACTTACTATTCTAAATATTATTCTTTCTATAGAACATATGTTTTTTTAGATATGTTATTGTTGGATTTGGATTCTGGAATTATATAAAAACCTGAGTTTTGTTGAGTGGAAAAGTTTTCTCCATATGATCGTGTTGACGATGGATTTGTGAGTTTTTGTCTTGTTAATATCTCTAGGAGTTGAATGGAAGTCTTGTGAACTGGCAATTGAGATTTGTTGAGTTAGACCTGGGGGGTCTTGGTTTAGTTATTGTTAAGTATTTAAGTCCGACAGGATACACTAACTCTAGAGATGGGGATTTTGTGTTTTAATAATAACCAACTTAAGGACAGACACTAGTGGAGATGTGATGGAACTTTGAAAACGTAAGTATAGGCTCATGGTTTTGTTAGTCCAACGGATGCGTTTCAGGACTGTTTGTTGTTATGTCCCGAGAGGACATTTGTATGTTCGCATGTCGAGGGTCTACAGGCCTATTCACGGAGTATGCAGGGTGCATTCACGTGTCGAGGGTCGGCAGGCCTATTCACGGAATGTACCCGGTGTATCTGCACGTTGAGGGCCTTGTAAGCCTATTCGTGGGGTATACGGGTTGGGAGATGAATCGCCGGTTGTTTTTGAGCTATTTCACATGATGCTTGCACGTCGAGGGCTGTGGTACCTATTCGCGGAGTAGTCTGGATCTTGTTTTCCATCACCGTAGTAGAATTAGTTGCATAACGAGGGGTTATCCCTATAAAGTGGAGACCATTAAGGGCTTGCACCGGATCTATGTACTATGGAATGCATAGAATCCGACAAGTATGCATCAGAAAGTCAGCATATAGAATTGAGTTTTCTTGACTTGGTTTTATGCTTGTGTTTTCCTGTTTCTCCTATACTTGACACTTAGTCTAGATTCACTCGATGTTTTCATGTATTACTTTTTACTATCTTATATTCCTTGATGTTTTCATGCTTTACTTATTGTTATTTCTCATTTCATATAATCTTGTTGTTGATACATGTTGTTGATGACTCCATGCTTAATTCTTTATTTATGTTGCGTGTTTTTAAGTCACTCACACCGTTATGGCTGACTCCTTTAGTTTTGGGGGTTCGGGATTATCTCTAGCTTCATGTTTTACAGGTTGTTGCTTAGAATTTGGGGTTTGGATGCTTGAGATAAATTGATGTAATAGAGCTTTTGTGTAAATTTGTAATAGAAAGTATTGTAAAAGAAAAAGTTTGTAATTCAAGTTGTTATGTATTTCCGCTGTGTTGTAAATGATTGTTGGAATAAAAGTTGAAATAAAAATTATCTGTGTTTTTGGACTGTGTTTACTATTGCAATTGAAGTCGATGCTAGGAATTGTGCCACGTATTTCTAAGATATCATATTGGAAATTCGGGGCGCTACATATGAGATGTGAATAAGGGGGCCCAATAACAGCACAACATGCTGTTGTTGAGTTAAGGGGGGTGATGACGTCACCCCTAGGGAGGGGCCCACCCGGGTTTCATATGAGTTGAAGACAGAGAATTGGATTTGGTTGATGACGTGGCTGTATACACGGGATTAGTAAAGGGAGAATTGATTAAAGTAATCCCATATTGGGAGTACACAAGGAATAATTTAATATAAATAAAATTTCCTATGATCAAGAGTCACCTAATTGGTTAACCACCTTTTGAGAGGCAGCATGTGGTGGGCAATTGTACTACATAGTATCTAATTTTTCCTCTAAAAATAATAAAAAATTGTCTGAGTATTAGGGCGGGACGTTACAGGGGGCCCTACTAGTGAGAACAATAGGTGTAGTGTTGTTTCTGCATGTGGGGTGACGTCATCGCTGACGTCACTTGGGCCACCCGGGTGCTATGAGAGACAGTGGCACTGTCGACGTGGCACATGGGGCCCATGTGGCCTTATGTGTGCACGAGATAGGACAGCGGAGTGGAGTTAAAATAGTCCCATATCCGGATTGAACTAGAATAAAATATTAATAAATAATATAGCCTATGATCAAGAGTCCCCAATCTGGTTAACCACCTTTTGAGAGGCAACTTGTAGTGGGCAGTTGTACTATACTATAAATAATTTGTCTGATAAATTGTATAAATTGTCTGAGCTTGGGGTAGGGGCGCTACAAATGGTATCAAAGCCAACTTTCGACACCGAGTGTAGGGCATGTCAATATAGTCGGACGGTAGATTTCGGGACTATAGACCCAATCGGGCGGTGGATTTCGGAATATGGTGAGCCCTCAATTAAATCCGAGACTGTGATTGATCGGGCGGTGGATTCCGGGATCATGATTAGTTGGGCGGATAGGAGGGCAGCTCAATTAAATTTGGGATTATGATTGACCGGGCGGTGGATTCCGGGATCATGATTAATCGAGCGGATAGAAGAGCAGATGCTCTACAACGGCTAGAAGTAGATCCTGCATTAGATTGTGCATGCCCCGTGCTTAGTGAGGATGATGATTTCTGAAGGGGGGTGTATGTAACACCCCATAATTTGAAATATATATATATATATATAAAGGAGAGTGTGGTATAAATGTAATTAGAGTGGATAAAGGGGGGCCGACCAGTGAGAACAACAGGTGTTAGTGCTCCTGCATGTGGGGTGATGTCATCGCTGACGTCACCTGGGCCACCCGGGTGCTATGAGAGACAGTGGCGATGTCTGTGCTCTTTCTGTGTTTGTCTGACGTGGCACATGGTGCCCATGTGGCCTTATGTGTGCACGAGATAGGACAGCGGAGAGGAGTTAAAATAGTCCCATATCGGGATTGAACTGGAATAAAATATTAATAAATACTATAGCCCATGATCAAGAGTCACCAATCTGCCTTTTGAGCGGCAGCCTGTAGTGGGCAGTTGTACCATACTATAAATAATTTGTCTGATAAATTGTAATAAATTGTCTGAGCTTGGGGCATGGGCGTTACACGAAGTCCACGCTGAGCGCCGAAGGGGTTCGGTGAGGCAAAGAGAGGCACGAAATAGCGAGGTGCCGAGGTCTACTAAGGGATGGCTCGAAGTCCATGCCGAGCTCCGAAGTGGTTCGGTGAGGCGAGGCTAGGCATGAAGTGGCAAGGTGCCGAGGCCCTCTTGGATGTTGGCTCGAAGCCCATGGTGAGTGTCAAAGGGGTTCAGTGAGGCAAAGTGAATCACAGAACGGTGAGGTGGCGAGGCCCACTCGAAGGTGGCTTGAAGTCTACACCGAGCGCTGAAGTGGTCCGGCGAGGCGAGGCTAGTAACGTTGCTGCGAGGTGCCGAGGCCCACTCGGAGGTCGCTCGAAGTCGACACCGAACGGAAAAAGGGGTTTAGCGAGGCGAGGCTAGGAGCGGATCTGCAAGGTGCCAATGCATTTTTAGAGGTTGGCTTGAAGTCCACACCGAGCGTCGAAGGGGTTCAGCGAGGCAAAGTGGGGCACAAAGCGGCGAGGTGCCGAGGCCCACTTTGGGGTGGCTTGAAGTCCACGCCGAGCACTGAAGCCAAGCACGATTGTGAGAAATCTTCTCGTGTGGCTCAAAATCCAAGTTGAGCATCGAGGCCAAGAAATCTTGTGAGAAATCTTAGTGTGTGGCTCGAAGTCCATGCCGAGCGACGAGGCCAAGCAGGATTGAGGGAAATCTTCGCTTGTGGCTCGAAGTCCATGCCAAGTAATGAGGCCAAGCAAGATAGCGAGAAATCTTCACTTGTGGCTCGAAGTCCACACTGAGCGACGAGTTCATGCAAGATTGTGAAAAGTTTTTGCGTGTCGCTCGAAGTCCACATCAAGCGACGAGGCCAAGCAAGGTTGTGAGAAATCTTTGTGTGTTGCTCGAAGTATAGGCCGAGTGACGAGATTGCGAGAAATCTTCATGTGTGGCTTGAAGTCCACGCCGAACGACGAGGTAAAGCAAGATTGTGAGAAATCTGTGCCTGTGGCTTGAAGTCCACACCGAGCATCGAGGCCAAGCAAGAATGTGAGAAATCTCAGCGTGTGGCCCGAAGTCCATGCCGAGCAACAAGGCCAAGCGTGAATGCGAGAAATTTTCACGTGTGGCTCAAAGTCCATGCCGAGCGAACAGGCCAAGCGAGATTGTGAGAATTCTTCGTGTGTGGCTCGAAGTCCACACCGAGCGACGAGGTCAAGTGAGATTGTGAGAAATATTCACCTGTGGCTCAAAATCCACACCAAGGAACGAGGCCAAGCAAGGTTGTCAGAAACCTTCGCGTATGGCACAAAGTACAGGCCGAGGGACGAGGCCAAGCGAGATTGTAAGAAATCTGCGTGTGTGGTTTGAAGTCCAAGCTGAGCCCCGATGCTAAGTAAGATCGTGAGAAATCTTCGTGAGTGGCTCGAAGTCCAAGCCGAGCGATGAGCAAAAGCAATATTGTGAGAAATTTTCACGTGGGCGGGAAGTCCACGCGGAGCAACGAGACCAAGCAAGATTATGAAAAATGTTCGCGTATGCTCGAAGTCCATGCCGAGCGACGAGGCCAAATGAGTCTGCGAGATATTTTTTCGTGTGGTTCGAAGTACAGGCCGAGTGACAAGGCCAAGTGAGATTGTGAGAAATCTTCGTGTGTGGCTCGAAGTCCATGCCGAGCGACGGGCCAAGTGAGAATTTGCCGAAGGCAGGATACTTGGAGGGATTCTGTGGAATATCATGTTTGGGAACTCCTGCGTATCGCACACGAGCTAGATGACGCCAGCTGAAGTCATGGGAAATGTATAAGCACATGCATAGCACGTGAGAGGGTTGATGTCTGATATGGCTAAAAATGGAATTAAACCGGGGCCGTTCAAATCGGACACGAATCTTAAAGCTCAGGGGTAAAACGGTAATTTCACCTACTAACGGGTTTGAAAGGGAAACTGGGTCTTTATTCAAAGCCCAATAACCTATAAATGGATCCATCTCAACTGGGTGCGGGTTTCAACCCGCAGCGAACCCAATCCAGCAGGGTAGAATTAGGGTTTTTGATTAATTCTAATCAACGGGCCGGATTCGTATATCTATCCTTTCACTGGGAATTAGGGATTACATTCCCAATCCGTTTCTAGGGATTACATTCCTAATATGATCCCAAAGGCGACTATAAATACCCCCCATCCACCATCATTAAGAGGTAATCAATACTTTTCCAGTTTAAGTTCTTGCTTAATCATTCAGATTACTGACAAGAGCGTCGGAGGGTGCATCGCCGGGATCCATCCCGGTGTCTCGCACTTTTTGCAGGGTCGCAGCAACGGTAAGAGACCAAGTCAACACATTGGTGAAGGTCAACAGGTCAACAGGTTTGCCTTGTTCGTTTTCTCAAGAACCCACAAATTCTATCTGTTTGCTCCCACACCAAAATCAGCAGCAACAGATTGGCACCGTTGTGGGAAATGAAAAAGCAATCCGACCTAACTTCATTAGCGAGACTAGTTTCAAGCCATGCATCCAAAACAGAAGGGGAAGGCAACGGTCTCCAGCCGAAGAACCACTTCTCTTCCTCCTCCCCCTCCTTCAGCTCAAGGTGCTCCTCCTCAACAGGTCCCTCCGGGGTCTCGGGGGACTGCCCAGGGAGGCTCCCGTCGGAGTCATCCGAAGCAACATCCTCCTCATGACCATGTCGCGGGTCCTAATCCTTCAGTTGAATCTATGGCTTCTCAAAGCCCTCCCGAATGGGATCTTCGTCAAGTGATTGCCGACCGCCAAAAGGGGGTCGACCTCAGAACTCAGCTGAATGGATGGCGAGCCCTTGGGGGAGTCCATCAACCTGAGCACCAGGGGCCTCAAGAATCCGGACCCCCCGCCGACCGAGAACTAGAAGATCCCCTCCCCCGAGGAGGCGAAGAGAGTCCCCTCAGCATCATCAGCAGAGAACTCATTCTCCAGTAAGCCGAGCCACACATAGGGACCACCAAGCTGGAGAGGCACCAGTCACAAGGGCAGATCTTCAAGATTTCCAAGCGACAATCTTACGGGCCCTCAATATCGCCCCAAAGAATGACCAGAGGCCACCTACTCATAAGCCAGCTAGGAGCCACCGCCTTCACACTCTTAGTCCTCGTCCTTCTCCAAGCTACCATCGCCGCAGCCCCAGTCTATCCTCGTACGAAGATGAGTCCCGGGGCTCAGCAAGATATGATCAAAGAGAAGACTCAGTCTACCGCCGTCTCCACGAGATGGAGAGGCGCCTCGGCCGAATTGACAGGGAAGAAGAGCAACGGGCGATAAATCTCCGCCCGGGCAAACCTCCATTCTCCCGCACCATCATGGAGGCCCCCATCCCAGAGAACTTCAAGCCGCCTCACTTCGAGTCGTATACCAGGGAGTCAGACCCCGCAGATCACATAGAGAGTTTCAAAACTCTCATGATGATCCATCATGCTTCAGACGCCCTCCTCTGCAAGATCTTCCCTGCCACGTTGAAGGGGCCTGCAAGAGAATGGTACTCTGGACTCGCCCCGACCTCCATCTTCTCATTCGATCAGTTCGAAGGGCTCTTCCTTACACATTTCGTGAGTAGCCGTTGGGCCAAGAAAACAAGTGTATCCCCGGTGACCCTCAACCAAGAAAAGGGTGAACGCCTAAGGAATTACGTTCGATGCTTCACCGCCGAAGCCCGGTCCATTCCCTCCCTCAACCAATCAGTAGCCTCAGCCGCATTCGAGCGCAACGTCACTAATGCCAACCTCAGGACATCCCTTGCCAAGAAGCCTCCTCGGGACTTCTCGGAACTCCTACTTAGGGTGGAGAAGTACATACGGGCGGAAGAGGCTCTCAACCCCCCTACTCTTGAAGAATCATCTTCCGGGAACAAACGGAAGAATGCAAGCAAAGAAGGGTCCCAAAAATCCCAGAAGGACGGTAATGGCCAGTGCCGCCTGACTCCTCATTTTGAGAAGTTCACCCCCCTCATTACTAATATATCAGAAGTTCTTATGGAGGTGGACAAGGAAGGACTACTCCGTGCTCCCCCTAGAATGAATACCCCTGGCAAAAAGAGGAACATGGATAAGTGGTGCCGCTTTCACAGGGACCACGGCTACGACACGGATGATTGTCGGGCTCTCAAGAAGGAGATCGAAGAACACATACAGCGGGGAAACCTAACCAAGTTCGTCCAAAAAAATGGGGCCGAGCTTCCCCCCTAAGGAGCCTACAAACGAACAGAAAGGCCCGCCGAGATTCAAGACTCAGAACCTCCCAGCTCCTCCCAAGAGGTCTTCACCTTATTGTAGAAGTAGGATCTTGATTTTCAATAAGGCCGATGCTTGTAACCTGGCCAATAGCATGTAATAATGGCTCGCCCTATTGAAGCGGCCACTTAGTTTATCTCAATAAAACTTTACATTTTTTCATTGAAAATTATTGCTCTTGCTTCATCTCTATCTCTTCGAGTCACATCTACGACTCGTTAAATGGTGAGTTCAGAGTCCAGCTTCTCCTACATGGCTGCTCCCACAACTTACTAAGCTCTAACAACGAGTTCGGAGTCCAACACTTAGCTCGATTCCGCTTCAAATTACTCGCTCATAAGCGTGTAAGGACTGGTTCGCCATTCGGAATTGCTCCAACACCTCGTTGACCCCCTCTAACGACGAGTTCGGAGTCCAACACTTGGCTCGACTCGGCTTCAAATTACTCACTCATAAGCGGGTAAGAAGTGGTTCGCCATTCAGAATTGCTCCTACACCTCATTGACCCCCTCTAACGATGAGTTCGGAGTCCAACACTTGGCTCGACTCCGCTTCAAATTACTCGCTCATCAGCGGGTAAGAAGTGGTTCGCCATTAGGAATTGTTCCTACACCTCGTTGACCCCCTTTAACGACGAGTTCGGAGTCCAACACTAGGCTCGATTCCGCTTCAAATTACTCGCTCATAAGCGGGTAAGAAGTGGTTCGCCATTCGGAACTGCTCCCACAACCGTTGAACCTCACTTAAACAACAAGTTCGGAGCTTACAACTCTCTCCTAGAGTTGCTCCTCAAACTTGTCTCCCAAATGGCTATTTCCTAGAGCCAAGCTCTTCGCTCCGCTCACCCCCGAGCGGGCCTCTCTAAGCGAGTTCGGAGCTCACAACTCTCTCTTAGAGTTGCTCCTCAAACTTGTCTCCCAAATGGCTCTCTCCTAGAGCCAAGCTCTTCGCTCCGCTCACCCCCGAGCGGGCCTTTTCTAAGCGAGTTCGGAACTTACAAATCTCTCCTAGAGTTGCTCCTCAAACTTTTCTCCCAAATGGCTCTCTCCTAGAGCCAAGCTCTTCGCTCCGCTCACCCCCGAGCGGGCCTCTTCTAAGCGAGTTCGGAGCTCACAACTCTCTCCTAGAGTTGCTCCTCAAACTCGTCTCCCAAATGGCTCTCTCCAAGAGCCAAGCTCTTCTCTCTGCTCGCCCCCTGAGTGGGCCTCTTCTAAGTGAGTTCGGAGCTCACAACTCTCTCCTAGAGTTGCTCCTCAAACTCGTCTCCCAAACGGCTCTCTCCAAGAGCCAAGCTCTTCGCTCCGCTCGCCCCCCGAGCGGGCCTCTTCTAAGAGAGTTCGGAGCTCACAACTCTCTCCTAGAGTTGCTCCTCAAACTCATCTCCCAGATGGCTCTCTCCTAAAGCTGAGCTCTTCACTCCGCTCGCCCCCGAGCGGGCCTCTTCTAAGCGAGTTCGGAGCTCACAACTCTCTCCTAGAGTTGCTCCTCAAACTCGTCTCCCAAATGGCTCTCTCCAAGTGCCAAGCTCTTCGCTCCGCTCGCCCCCCGAGCGGGCCTCTTCTAAGCGAGTTCGAAGCTCACAACTCTCTCCTAGAGTTGCTCCTCAAACTCATCTCCCAGATGGCTCTCTCCTAAAGTCGAGCTCTTCACTCCGCTCACCTCCAAAGCGGACCTCTTCTCAACGAGTTCGGAACACAACTCTCCCCTAGAGTTCCTCCTCACACTCTCCTTCCAAGTGGATCTTTCCTAGAGTTAAGCTCTTCACTCCGCTCACCTCCAAGGCGGACCTCTTCTCAACTAGTTCGGAGCTCACTACTCTCTCCTAGAGTTGCTCCTCAAACTTGTCTCCCAGATGGCTCTCTCCTAGAGCCATGCTCTTCACTCCGCTCACCTCTGAGGCGGACCTCTTCTCAACGAGTTCGGAGCTCACAACTCTCTCCTAGAGTTTCTCCTCAAACTCGTCTCCCAAATGGCTCTCTCCTAGAGCCAAGCTCTTCACTCCGCTAACCTCCAAGGCAGACCTCTTCTCAACAAGTTCGGACCTCACAACTCTCTCCTAGAGTTGCTCCTCAAACTCGTCTCACAAATGGCTCTCTTCTAGAGTCAAGCTCTTTGCTCCGCTCACCTCCAAGACGGACCTCTTCTCCACGAGTTCGGAGCTCACAACTCTCTCCTAGAGTTTCTCCTCAAACTCATCTCACAAATGGCTCTCTCCTCGAGCCTTGTGAAGTCCTTCACTCCGTTCGCCTCACGAGTGCTCTTCCTCTCAATGGGCTCCGAGCTAGAACACCCCAAGAGCTGCTCCTTGCACTCACCCCCAAGAATGGATCTTCCCATGGCTCTTACAAGGGTCTTCCTAGCACATCTTCTCCACCCCTAGGAGTGGAGCTCCTCTTCTTCGATTTGGTGCGAAAGCCAAACAGCACATCACCGAGCTCGGCCCCCTCTCACCTGGCCGAGCTCCAAGATGCCGACATCGAGCTCCGACCCTTTGCCTCGTCGAAGTTGAGGAGTGTTTTGACCATAAAGAAGGGTGAATCTTCATCCCACTCCGAAAGAGAAGTTGTAGATCTTCGAGTTAGCTTCGAAATGAGGGGTCGCGCGCCCCGATCGGACCTCGATAGCACTAGGAAAGTTGATCGCGATACAGCTGCGCCGAGCGACTAGCAATCCGAGCTGATCACATGAACAAGTTTCTCTCATCGCTCGGATTCCGAGCAACTAGCCATCAGAGCTGCGAATTGGAAAAAAACAACTTTCTCTCCAAAATTCGTGCAAGATCTCGATCAAACGGCTCAGATTGCGCCACGACCACAAAACGATAAGATAACGTTTTCTCGAATTTGAGCCTCTTGTCTCGTGATTCACGCCGCGATCGTGATCAACCGTCCAGATCGAGCCATGTAGCTCGGATCTACAATCCGACCTACTGTCTTGCCGAGCTGCAAAATGTCAAAAACTCTACCTCAAAATCCATGCTCGGATTCGCCGAACAAGCCAAAAAAAGGGGACTTAGGTGTTAACGGGTTAACGGGTTGGACCCGTTATGGGCCAAACCCGTTACCCAACTTCACTTCTCCTCTCCTTCAGCATCTTCCTGCTAAAAACCCATCAAAACTGGGTGCAGGTTTCTACCCGCAGCGAACCCAGTCCAGCAGGGTAGAATTACGGTTTTTGATTAATTCTAATCAACGGCCCTGATTCGTATCTATCCTTTCACTGGGAATTAGGGATTACATTCCTAATCCGTTTCTAGGGATTACATTCCTAATCTGATCCCAAAGGTGACTATAAATACCCCCCATCCACCATCATTAAGAGGTAATCAATACTTTTCCAGTTTAAGTTCTTGCTTAATCATTCAGATTACTAACAAGGGCGTCGGAAGGTGCATCGCTGGGATCCATCCCGGTGTCTCGCACTTTTTGCAGGTTCGCAGCAGCGGCAAGAGACCAAGTCAACACATTGGTGAAGGTCAACAGGTCAACAGGTTTGCCTTGTTCGTTTTCTCAAGAACCCAAAAATTCTATTTGTTTGCTCCCACACCAAAATCAGCAGCAACAGATTTTGAGGTAGAGTTTTTGACATTTTGCAGCTCGGCAGGACAGTAGCTCGGATTGTAAATCCGAGCTACGTGGCTCGATCTGGACGGTTGATCACGATCGTGGCGCAAATCACGAGACAAAAGGCTCAAATTTCGAGAAAACGTTATCTTGTCATTTCTTGGTCGTGGCGCAATCTGAGCTGTTTGATCGAGATCTTGCACGAATTTTGGGGAGAGAGTTGTTTATCTCCAATTTGCAGCTCGGATGGCTAGTTGCTCGGATTAATCCGAGCGATGAGAGAAACTTGTTCATGTGATCAGCTCGGATTGCTGGTCGCTCGGCGCAGCTGTATCGCCATCCACTTTCCCGGTGCTACGGAGGTCCGATCGGGGCGTGCGACCCCTCGTTTCGAAGCTAACTCGAAGATCTACAACTTCTCTTTAGGAGTGGGATGAAGATTCACCCTTCTTTATGGTCAGAACATTCCTCAACTTCGACAAGGCAAGGGGTCGGAGCTCGACGTCGGCATCTTGGAGCTCGGCCAGGTGAGAGGGGGCCGAGCTCGGTGATGTGCTGTTTGGCTTTGGCGCCAAATCGAAGAAGAGGAGCTCCACTCCTAGGGGTGGAGAAGATGTGCTAGGATGACCCTTGTAAGAGCCATGGGAAGATCCATTCTTGGGGGTGAGTGCAAGGAGTAGCTCTTGGGGTGTTCTATCTCGGAGCCCATTGAGAGGAAGGGCACTCGTGAGGCGAACGGAGTGAAGGACTTCACAAGGCTCGAGGAGAGAGCCATTTGTGAGACAAGTTTGAGGAGCAACTCTAGGAGAGAGTTGTGAGGTCCGAACTCGTTGAGAAGAGGTCTGCCTTGGAGGTGAGCGGAGTGAAGAGCTTGGCTCTAGGAGAGAGCCATTTGGGAGACGAGTTTGAGGAGAAACTCTAGGAGAGAGTTGTGAGCTCCGAACTCGTTGAGAAGAGGTCCGCCTCAGAGGTGAGCGGAGTGAAGAGCATGGCTCTAGGAGAGAGCCATCTGGGAGACAAGTTTGAGGAGCAACTCTAGAAAAGAGTAGTGAGCTCCGAACTCGTTGAGAAGAGGTCCGCCTTGGAGGTGAGCGGAGTGAAGAGCTTGAATCTAGGAAAGATCCACTTGGAAGGAGAGTGTGAGGAGGAACTCTAGGGGAGAGTTGTGCTCCGAACTCGTTGAGAAGAGGTTCGCTTTAGAGGTGAGCGGAGTGAAGAGCTCGGCTTTAGGAGAGAGCCATCTGGGAGATGAGTTTGAGGAGCAACTCTAGGAGAGAATTGTGAGCTCCGAACTCGCTTAGAAGAGGCCCGCTGGGGGGGCGAGCGGAGCGAAGAGCTTGGCTCTTGGAGAGAGCTATTTGAGAGACAAGTTTGAGGAGCAACTCTAGGAGAGAGTTGTAAGCTCCGAACTTGCTTAGAAGAGGCCTGCTCGGGGGGGCGAGCGGAACGAAGTGCTTGGCTCTTGGAGAGAGCCATTTGAAAGACGAGTTTGAGGAACAACTCTAGGAGAGAGTTGTGAGCTCCAAACTCGCTTAGAAGAGGCCCGCTCGGGGGTGAGCGGAGCGAAGAGCTTGGCTCTAGGAGAGAACCATTTGGGAGACAAGTTTGAGGAGCAACTCTAGGAGAGAGTTGTGAGCTCCGAACTTGTTGTTTAAGTGAGGTTCAACGGTTGTAGGAGCAGTTCCGAATGGCGAACCACTTCGTACCCGCTTATGAGCGAGTAATTTGAAGCGGAATCGAGCCAAGTGTTGGACTCTGAACTTGTCGTTAGAGGGGGTCAACGAGGTGTAGGAACAATTCCGAATGGCGAACCACTACTTACCCGCTTATGAGCGAATAATTTGAAGCAGAGTCGAGCCAAGTGTTGGACTCCGGACTCATCGTTAGAGGGGGTCAACGAGGTGTAGGAGCAATTCCGAATGGCGAACCACTTCTTACCCGCTTATGAGCGAGTAATTTGAAGCGGAGTCGAGCCAAGTGTTGCACTCCGAACTCGTCGTTAAAGGAGGTCAACGAGGTGTAGGAGCAATTCCGAATGGCGAACCACTTCTTACCCGCTTATGAGCGAGTAATTTGAAGCCGAGTCGAGCCAAGTGTTGGACTCCAAACTTGTCGTTAGAGGGGGTCAACAAGGTGTAGGAGAAATTTCGAATGGCGAACCACTCTTTACCCGCTTAAGGCTTATATACAGTATAAAGTAGGATAGAGCAGAAAACTTTTTCTTCTGAATGCTTCCATTTTATACCACCGCAACCATCATCAAGAAAGAACTCTTTAACAAATTGAGACCAGAAGGAGGTGTGAACCGGGGTACACTCCCCCATCTCCCCTGTTTTGGGGCCACTAATGCATGAGGCTTGGATTAACATATGACACAAACAGGAGGACCACAACTATTGATAAGAAGCAAAGATAATGGAGGAGTTGTGACTGCCAAAGCCAAAGGAATTCGACAATGCTGCCTTCACATCCAACCTTTCCTTTCTCGGCCCCACCAAAACACTCATATCCTAGATTCACATAATATGAAAATTATTCGACTACATGGATAGTGCGGGATAACTGGTTTATAAGCATTGATGAAAAACAGGACCGTAAAATCATATCGTTGTGACAATTAAATTCTTTTACTGTTTTTTTTTTTTTTTTGCCGTGAGGGTCGATGTTCTTCAAGATTGCATGCTTGCTTTATCATTGTTCTTTATACGACTGAAAAAAGGACATGGAAAGAGAATAGTAACAGGATGCTAAAAATAGCATACCACGCCCTTCTCTGGGTTCTCGAGATTTATGTTGGGATGGACCCAGCCTGTTCGAATTGCCTGCAGCCCATGGCAGATATCAAATTATTAAAACTAAAAGTATATTTTCTCAGGAAAATAAAAATAATAAATAAAATCACTAGTCAATTAGCAAGTGTGAGCCTCATCATGAAAAATACTAAATAAAACAGAAAAAACATGAATAAATCCCAAATTTGTGTAATGCTTGAAAATGTATTTGTTTCAACTTTCAAAAATGTTGATCAATTGAGTAATTGATAGTTTACTCTGTTGACAATTAATATATAAATAGGCAGCAATGGTTAATACAAACCAACAA
Source organism: Hemerocallis citrina (assembly GCA_017893485.1). Classification (NCBI taxonomy): domain Eukaryota; kingdom Viridiplantae; phylum Streptophyta; class Magnoliopsida; order Asparagales; family Asphodelaceae; genus Hemerocallis; species Hemerocallis citrina. The sequence goes on along the minus strand of JACEHZ010000512.1, from coordinate 690,686 downwards.
TTGTTTGTTTCCTTGATGGGAGTGTACCACTCAAATATCCAAAGCACATTTGAGAAGGCCGACTGGTCCTCATGAACGAAAAAGCAAAATTGTAGACCAGCTCTTGTGTATAGTAAGATATGTCCGAGTTTTTGTGCCCTTGCTCAGAATATGCCAATTGAGACATGCATTCTGCATGTTGTGGTATGAATCAAACTTCTTTTTTATTGTTAACAAATCTTTCAGAATATGATTAATCCATGTTTCATGAGACCTACAATTTTTGACATGAACATGCATAAGGATGAAACGTAGGCAGCAGAGCTTTAAGCTCTTAGGGATCCAATGTTAGTGATTCTAAATGAGCAACTCGATCGTTGCTATAGTAAATTATATTATTGAAGCCAGGACAATGCTAGGTCAATCCATATACTTGATTTTTAAACGAAAACCACGATATTTAAATTTTAAACAATCGAAACCCATTGTAAGTCATGCATGACAATGCTGATCTTTCTATAAATTAAGTTAGGGCACTTGTGGTGGTGAAAGAGATGACAAGTTTAGGGCAGATCCTCTATAAGAGAGGGTGATTTATCCTTATTGTGAATTTTAATAGTTATGAAAACAGCATATTTTCAAGCTAATCAAAGCCAAACCAAAAATTATATGGTCATGACTCACAACACGGTAATGAATTAATGTATGAAAACATGATGCTGGAAACTACTGGACAAGCCAGAACATTTCTCACCTGAATGGCAGCAACAGCTTCAACTGCACCAGAAGCTCCTAGTAAGTGACCGATCATGGATTTTGTCGAGTTCACTCTCAACTACACCAATTAGTAAATTATTTGATGACTATAATGGGAGCCATTGATAGGTTCATTACTTTCATACCAGAGGGTTTTGGCCAAAACACTGAATGAGAGCCTGATATTCTTTAAGATCACCAGCTGGTGTGGAAGTAGCATGGGCATTTACATAATTAACATCCTCTCTGGCTACTCCTGACTGTGACAACGCATTCTCAATGCATAGAGCAATTCCCTTTCCTGGTTCCAAAATGAAACACAAAGTTTGAATAGAGTCTCAATAGTAACAATATCAAGTATAATTTTTTTTAAAAAAAATCGTCAAATTTATTATTTTTTTTCCTTTTTTTTTCCTTTTCAAAATTTCTTATTTGTTTGGAAACGACTTTAAGGTTCTTCTTGCTCCAATATCATGCTAAAGTCAATGTCAAAGAAGTACTGGATATAATATAGTAGTGATATTAATTTTTGCCCTCTGCTAAATTGCCCAAATTGGTACTAAACAAAATACACAATATACCAATACTGTATACCCAGTAGCCAATAAAAATATAAACTGCAAAATTTATTACCCTCGAGATGTGGCTCAGTAATGTGGTAAGCATCAGAGGTGAAGCTTCCGCCAAGAAACTCAGCATAAATATTGGCTCCTCTTCTCTGTGAAAAGAACGGAAGTGAGCTCAAGTTAATACAGACAAATTCAAGTGATAATTGCAGATAAATTAATAGAAATGTGCTGTAATTGAACCTTAGCATGCTCTAGCTCTTCTAATAGAAGTACACCTGCTCCTTCTCCCATAACAAACCCATCACATTCACAATCCTGGAATATGCAAGTGTAAAGTAGGTTCAGCAATACATCAGACTCATATTTACGTTAGTTATTGTAGATTGTTTATTATAGCCTCGATTTCTTTTAATACAAAGAAAGCACTGAAAGACTAAACAAGCTAGATTTTAACATGAGAAATATAATTGATCAAGATATGGGGTCTGCACAATTCTGGTTGAACTTTCAAAGTGTGAAGCCGACAGGGTTCAAAGTGTGAAGCCTAAAGGGCACTAAATAAGACATACAAATTCAGTGAAGTGTCAATAAGCACTTGGTTAGTTCCTGACCACAAAATCAAGGCAACAGAAAGATCACCTCAATGATCATTGTCCATCAATTTTCCATATTCACCAACAAGGTCACAGCAGTTCTGATCCATGTATAAGAGATCAAAATGCATCCTCTCAACGGCAAAGCATTGCTTAAACAGATCTTTTACTAAGTACCCATTAAGTAAATAATCAAATAGTCGGGCTTGAAAAAATATATTAGATGCATTTTTTAAATACATAGTCTATATTCAAACACATTACAAAGAAATTGTACTTATGGAGTCTAATTAATGCAACTAAACAAAAGCAAGAGATGAACCTCAGAGAAAAAAAATATTCTCATGGATTCCAAGGAGGCAACGAGCAGCATCAACTAAATTCCATGTAACAAATGTAACTCAGTTCTCATCAACAGAAATGAGCAACATTGAATCTCAAAGATTCCTCACAGTTCTGTATTCTTTTGATGAAGATCATAGCAACAGACCCAGTTTGTGAACTGGTAAGTCAGCTTAGTGGCCATGAAGATACTTGGAACTAGAAAGCATCTTTTTTTTCTCTTAATTTATTTTAAATATTAGGTGGTAATCTGATTAATTAGGAATTGACTGTCATTCTTATTTTCTTTTACATAGTACATTTAGTAACATTGTTCTCAGTTACATTACTCCTCAATCACATAAAATGATGAGAAAAAAGACTCCAAGGTTCAATTCTTTGTTTCACTTTTATTATATTCCTAAGGACATGGTTAAAAGGACTTGTGCAGTTGAGAAACATGTTTATTCGGAAGTTGATTAAAATTTTGGAAATTTTCAAAATTTTAAAAGCGAGATACCAGACCATAATGTAAGGAAGAAGGCATCATGATTTTTTAAGTAGACTGAGTTCTTGAGAAGTACTCAAGTTAACATAGATATACCAAATGCATAAGCCTTTAACTTAAATAATCTCATATTCTTTATGAACATATGTATTCGGAATGGTTGTAGTAATGTAGTGGCTAATATATCTATTTGTTTAACTATCTGGAGATGCTCTGCTAGGATTGATCAATGTGTATCATTAGGATACATATTTATGCATCCATGCATGAACATATACTCACAGTTTACCTATATCTCGTAGTAGTCATCGTGGTAGGATTTGTTGCATGGAGGGGGACTAAACCCTATAAAGTGGAGACGTTAAGGGCTTGCACCGAACCTATGTAGAGTGGAATGCATAGAATCCGACAAGTACACATTAGAGAGTCAGCATATAGTATTGTGTTTTCTTGATTTGGTTTATGCATGTGTTTTCCTGTTTTTAACATTTGACACTTAGTCTAGCTACACTTGATGTTTTTCATGTTTCATTGTTATTTTTTAATTCATTTATTCTTGTCTTTATTACATGTTGTTTATGATTCCATGTTTTATATTCTATTTATGTTGCTTTTGTTTTTATGTCATTCATACCGTTATGGTTGACCCCTGTAGTTTTGGGGGTTAGGGTTATCTCTAGCCTCATGTTTTACAGGTGATTACCTATAGCATTGGGATTTGGATGCATGAGATAGAATGATAATAGAGCTTATGTAAATTGTAAAGAAAGTGTTGTAAAGAAAGAAAATTGTAATTCAAGGTGTTTTATTTTCCGTTGTGCTTTGTAAATAATTGATGTATTAAAAAGTTTTAATTTTTCCTGTATTTGGTTGCTATGTTTATGTTTACATTGAAGTAGATTCTGAAATTGTGCCACGTATTTCTAAGATATTATATTGAAAATTCGGGGCATTACAGACCCCATCTTCGGACCCAAGCTCCATAATCGTGCAACAAGACAGCGTACTTCGGGAGGGGGGGGGGCACCTTGCCATCGCCCAGATCACACTTGAACCCCAGATCCATGGCGTTCGCGACAATAGGCCTTAAAGGATGCTCTGGCGCGACCTAGTCTCTTCGCGACAGTTGAGACAAGCACCCCGAAAGTAGAGACAAGTGAGCGCACACCACGGAGGGATCCCATCTTCGGGCCCATGCTCCACAATCGTGCAAAATATCATAACCTGCTCATCATAGCGACTCGCAGATAGAGAAGCACACCCCGCTTCTTCACACGCACTACCAACCCTCGCAAAAATCAAATCATTGCTGCAGATCGTCGTGATTGGACACGAGAGTGTGGACATGGTGGCAAGCGCGAAGAACATTCGGGCAAACATCTAGCAAGGCTAACCAATCCCAATCTAACCCAAACCCCAACCCCAATCAAACCACCCCCAAACCCCCAACTCCAAAAGCAACCCAGATCTTAGATTTTCTATACTCTCGCGAGATACCCCAGCCAAACACAAACTGGGACTGCCGAACCCTCATCCTCGGCACGACGGCCGAGCGCGAAGGCTGATCGCGACGATGACTGGCTGGAGTGGTGCCTTCGACGGTGCGATGGTAGGGGAGGTGCCTCCGACGGCTCGACGGCAGGGGAGGATGAGGGAGGCGTCGAAGGGAGACGGGAGGGGGAGGAAGGCGTCGAAGGGTAGGGAGATTGGGGAGGGGGAAGGCGTCTAAGGGAAGGGGACATCGGTTGGAGATGAAGATGGGAGAAGGGCGCAATGGATGGGGCGTCGAACAAAGATCTTGTAGGGGCGGCGCACTCCCGTTGAGCGGCTGGAGACGGACGTGGCGACAAACGGCGATCGGGGAGGGGGCGGCGCGATCCTGGCCTCCACCCCCTCCAACTACTCTCTAGATCTAAGGTTTTTTGTTTTGGGGTTTTTTTGGGGAGCTTCTCTCTCTAGAGATGTAACTCTTTTTTGGAATGGATTGTTATTCAATTTGTTACGAGATATGAATAGTTAATAATCTCTAATAGTATAATGAGAGAGTTGTGGTTGTCATTTGTAGACATTCAACCATCTAATCTCAACCATTTATTTTTAATTTGGAGTTATATTAACCGTTCATTTACTCAACTGTTCTTAGTTACCATAATACCCTCAATGTTCAAATTTATTTACAATATAATTATTTACAAAAATGTCACTTATATAAAATGAAAGTGCGTCATGAGTCCGAAGCTTACTTGTAACTCCCGGAACTTCTTACCAAGGGTAATTTGGAAAGAATATGTATGAGTAAAGGGAGGTCTTAAGTTCGAGCCCATATTACGTCTTATTATTTACTTTATAAAATAAATAAATAAAATGATTAGAACGTGCATCACACGTGCAGTTACTAGTCATGTTTAAGATAAGAGATTTGATTGACAGCTTTTGATTAGCTGGAGTCTTCTCCTTTTGGATAGTATTTAGTCATAATGGTTAATTGAGGGCATGATTGAAACGATGGGTCTTGATGTGGCCCATGTTCTTTTACTGGACCTGTAGTCGATGTAAAATTACTATTCTACTCTTGAAAAATTTTAAGATGCATGCTTAGATTGGGTGGCTCTGATTTTACCAATATAAGAACCCTTTATTATTTCTCAAATACAATACCTATAGTTATACTCATGATTAAATCTTGCCCAAAAAACGCAACTCAATATATATCCCAAAACTTGTACCCACAAATCGCGTTCAGGAATAAAAAAACGTGTTCGGGAATAACTACATAATAAATTATATAATTATCTTCTTAATCGATTCGGTTACGAGAAGATTATAATTAAACTAATACTAATCTTTATCATTAGCCGCAACAAACCAAGAGTCCAGATTGCATCCAGTTTCCTATTTGCATGAGGGTGTATTTCTCGCGGCCAAGTACCACCTGAACGGACGAAAATGTCCAAACCTAATGAGAAAAGATATTATAAAAATCTCTTGCCAAATATAAATTTTCAAAAGTTTAATATGTTGCCAAATTTTTGAAAATTATGTTACCAAATTTTATTTATAAAAACAATATTTTTTTGAAAAAAATTTACCAAATTTATAGAAATGAGAAAAAAATATGTTGCCAAATTTTTTTCGAAAAAGAATAAGCCTATTAATGCGTGAAATATCTTTGAAGCTTCTAGATGATGAATCTGAAATTTATTACTTTTAATAAAGATGTGTGTGAACCCTCTGAATTATTCAAATATTATTAGCTTTTGCTTGCCCGCCTTCTTCCCTATAAATAACGTTTTGCAATGAAACACGGTACACAAAACAAATATTCTCAAGAAGAGGTTTAAGAGATCTTAGAAGAGCTATAGTACAAAGAATTTTTTTTTTTTGTGGGAGTAAGAGAAAGAGAGATGCAAATACTTTGGATTCGTCCTATAACATCCTATCTATCATTTCGTTGAGTCATGATACTTTATTCATGGGACCTTTATGTTAGGTATGGATGATATGGGACATATCCGAAGTAGTTATACGTAAATCTTTGGGAACGTTTGGTATACGGATTGAAAGATTTAAATGAATGAGAGGATTTTCAAAAATGTGAGGGTGGGAATGAAGCTCCCGAGAATATTGCATTATCGCATTTGATATAATACATTGTATTTCCGAGAATCCTGTATTATTGTATTTTTTATTTTAGTTTTTTGGATTATTATATTGTTTGTTATGTAAATCCCATGAGAATCCTTAATTCCCATTAATTTAGGGGGAAATATTTTTTTTATACTAGTTTTTTGAGTTATTTTATTATTTGTTACGAAAATCTCATGTGAATCATTAAATCCCATGGTTTTTTAGGAGGAATGGAAATCCTTCCTAAGAGCATCCACAATGGTGTTTCTCATTTTTTACAAAATGGCACCTACAGTAATAGAAAATAGAGAATTTGGCTGCAACGGTGGTTTGCTATAATTTTGCCAATTTTTTTTAAGCGGACGAGACAACATGTCCCGTCTCACTTTAATTTTTAATATTTTTATCTTAATACTATATTAGTTTAAGTAAGTAATTAGTAACAGTATTATATTATTAAATTAATAAATTGGTAACCAATTAGGCTAAAGGAGGGATTAAATGCCAAATTAACCCTAAAATGGCTTCCCCATTTCTAGGACGGAACATGTTGTCCCGTCCCAGCCATTTTGGCATGGGACGAGACAACATGTCTCGTTCGAGGCTTTTTTTTTTTTTTTTTTTTTTTTGGTTCAGACAGTACAACATGTACCGTTCGATCAAATAAAAAAAATGTTAGACGAAACAACATGTCTCGTCTGATCCCATTAAAAAATTAAAAAAAAATAGGACGAAACATATTGTCTCGTCTCTTATAATATGAGAATTGCAATTTGGTTTCTCATAAATGAGAAACGACTGTAGCTACTTTGCCATTTTATGGCAAAGTAGTAAACCACTGCAGCACCAACTATCTCAAAAAATGAGAAATAGTCAAATATAGCAAACCATTGTGGATGCTCTAACAAAGAATTTTGATTTCCTTGGAAATCCACCATTTATTCCAAAACTATGCTTGCCAGATACCAAACAATGTAATCTAAGAGGGAATTTGGGATTCCCTTACACATCACCACGTTCCGAACGCTCCCTTAGTTATTTCATTTATCGGCCGTTGGTACAGATTTATGGTTTAATATGTATTCATTTCTCATCATTTTTTGAAGTTCCTTTTTAGTATAGTTATTGCTGCTTTTTTCAATGTAGGTGCAAAGAGATTGTATGAGTTCTTTTAAAAACAATAAAAAGCTGATTTTTTTTACTTTCACTGATATTGACTGCTTTCGGCTGATGTTGACTTCTAAATCTGACGTGTTTGCACCGTTGGATCAGGTTTTGATGGTGATGACCGCTTTGATTGACCTGCAAAAGTCTGAAATACCGGGGTTGACCCCGGCGACAGACCCTCTGACGCTCAAGTCAGAACTCAAGAAGAATATGAGATAGCTTTTGTTGGAAAAACACTGATTACATGTTTCAGTGGAGGTAGGGCGGGTATTTATAGTCTATTTGGGGGTCAGTTTCAAGATAATGGTTTATCCATACTTCCCGGTGTTTTTGGATTGAATTGGTTATCTCTTCTTCATGAAGAGATAAGAGTGGTTGAGCAGAATGAGTTAAAACTATTATATTAATAAGAGAGATAGTTTTTGAACCGTCTCGTATGGATAATTATGAGTTTAAATCATATTTAAATAATATGGACTTTCACAAATTGAACTGTTATGGGTTATTGGAGACGCACTCAATTTTTTACATGGACATGATTCTAGCGAAATTTACTATTTTGCCCCTAAGAGCTTTAAGATTCGTGCCCGATTTGAATGATCCTGATTTGGTTCAATTTTTACCCATATCACAAGCCCCCTACTCCCGAAGATTGAGATTTTGACAGCCTTTGAGGAGTAGTTTGCCCGTTTTTGGGGGTTTACAAAACTTATCGGAGTTTTCGGGGACATTTGAATCTTGCTCGAAGTGTAATGGTGTTATTATGAGTTTGTAAAATACCCAAAATTATTTTTCGAATTTTATGAACTTTTTTTTTATTTTCACATTTTTCTGATTTTTTTCTTATTTTTATTCAGTTTCTGAAATTTAATAATTAGTTTTGGAAAATTTTAATTAATTATTCTAAATTAATAAGTATATTTTCGGAATTTAAAATATTTTTTCTGAATTAATGATTATTTTTTAAATTTTTAAATAATTTTTTACGATTTTAAATTATTTTTTCAGAATTATTAAATAATTAATTCAACTTAATAATTAAATAAAGAGTTAATTAAATACCTAATGACGTGGTGAAATCTGAAGCGTTGATCATGAGGTGGCGCGAAAATCCTGGAAATCCAATGGTCAAGAGCATTGCATTGACCATTGACAAGTCAACGCTTTTGCTCCCAAACAGGCCGAGGGTGCATTTGCTCGGCGTTGCAGATGCAATACACTTGTTTTTTGATCGAATCTTAGTCACTGATCAAGATCAGATGCAGACCGGGAGGAAAATTATTTGCGCCATTCAGTTCGGGGTAGCGTTTGCTAGACGCTGCACGTGCAGTACACATGCTTTTTTTTGTGATCGAATCTCAGCCGTTGATCAAGCTCAGGTACGGACCGAGCGGAAATTTTTTGTGCCATTTAGTTCGGGGTAGCATTGTTCTGTGTTGCATGTACAGTACATGTGTTTTTTTTTGGATCGAATCTCAATTTTCGATCAAGATTAGGCACGGATCGGGAGGAATTTTTTTTTGCCATTCAGTTTAGGGCAGCATTTGTTCGGTGTTGCACGTGTAGTACTCATGTTTTTTGGGAAGCTGATGATGTGGCAAAATCTGGAGCGTCGAGAGGAGATTAGGGCTGTTGTTTCCAACGCTTGGGTCGGGAGATTTTTTCTTTTTCTTTTTCTTTTTCTAGCTGCATATTTTCCTGGTTCTTTTTTAGCACGTGTGGTGCACGTGCAATCATTTGTTCGGCTGCAAAATAAATCACTGAAGAAGGTTGGTTGTTCGGAATCGAACCCACAGACATGGAGGTGGGGATGAGTAACCTAACCACTTGACCAAATTGCTTCCTTGTAGGTTAGCTATCACAATTTATTTAACTTGGAAGTGCTCTTTTGAGAGATCTGCATGATGCTGTGGTATAATGAACTTTTCCGATGCTAAAAAAGGCCAATTGGAGCGTGTGAACCCTAGTTTCAAAGGTGACTCGAAGATCTAAAATTTTTCTTCAGAAGTCAACTAAAGAATCATTCGTCTTTAGGGTCAAAATAGGCTTGCAATCTCTGACTCCGTTAAGTTGAGAAGAGCTTCATTGTCCGGAATTTACAAAGAGGAGCTTCTCTCCCGTGGGCTAAGAAGAGGAGCTTCACTACGAAAGAGCTATGAAGAAGATCTTCGTAAGACCCTTGGGAAGAGTCGTTCGGTAGGCGAGATTAGGATGCACCGCTAGAGGTGAGTTGTGCACCGAACTCGTTGTCGAAGAAGGCCGCTCGGGAGGCAAGCGAGACGAAGAGCATCGCCGGGCTCTAGGAGAGCGGTTCGGGAGACAAGTTTGAGGTGGAACTCTAGGAGTGAGTGTAACACCCCGCAAAATAAAATGATTTATTTTGCATTATTAAATAATATTAAATTGGTAAAGTTGACTATTTTGACTATTTTCTTGAAATTGCAATTTTGCACCTGCAACACACGTGCAAAGTTAAAAAATTTTGAATTCTTAAAAATTTATGGTTAATGATTTATTTTCCTCATTTATTATTGATATTTTAATTTTTCATATTTATTTAAATTAATTTGACTATTTTATGACTTTGTCAAATTTTCACGTGCAAATATTTCTTTTGGTGTAAATCATCACTTTTAAATTTCTAAATAAATTCTCCTATTTATAATTAAGTATATCCTAAATTTTGGGATTTTTCTGAATAAATAAACTATTTTTATAAATACTTCGAAAGAGATGGTCTTTTATGTAAAAAGCCGATTGGATCTCAAGCAAATAATGAAAATCAGTTTTTGCTTCTTTTTGGGTGTAATATCCCGGACAGATATTATATTTATAAAATTATTATTTTTAAAAGTAAAAATATTTTTATAAAAATTAATTGGTTCTTCTAATAAAAAGTTATCTGGATATATATACTAGTAAGTATATGCAGATATTGTATTAGTTTTGTGCACTTGTACAAAATCTTGAGAAAATAAGTGTTTTTGAGAAAATGTCTGGAAAATCCCGGGCAGATATTAAAAATTATTAATTTATTATTATTTTAATTTTATTTTCAGAACTGAAATATTTTTTGTGGATATCACCCGGTTTTGTTAATAAACTTTATATATGTATATATACTAGTCGGTATACGACTGTTTTGTATCAAATTGATACTGGAATCTTCCGAGCCAGTAATAAAATTATTTTACTTTATTTTTCGGAATTAAATTATTTTTGTACTGATTTGTTCGTTTTCACTAATGAAAAATATATGTATATTCAGATATATGCACGTATTTGAATCGTGTTGATTTTGTGCGTTCGTACAAATCGTGTAGTATGTGATTTTGGGAAATTATATTTTATTTTTGATCCATCAAGGTGAGATGGAGGGTTAGGATGGATTAGGGCTTGATTGTAAGATTTATTTGCAAATAAATCACTCAATTGTTGAGCCATGAGAACATGGACACTTGGCTTGATTTTCACCCACACAAAACACACCCACCTTCTATAAAACAACCCCCAAGCCCCTCCCCTTCCATTTTGGCCGGCCCCATTCCCATCTAGGGTCAGAACCCTTTCATTTTGTGTGTGTTCCCCATCTCCAATCTCAAATCTCATCTCACTCCATCTCCTTCTACTACTAGTTCTTCTACTTTTTTTGTTTAGAAAAGATTGAGAAGAAAAGAAAGGAAAAGAAAGAGAGGATCAAAATCAAAGAAAAAGAGAGAGTTTCATGGGTTCCATTTCTTCATAGGTGTTTTTAAAGAGGATCAAGAACAAGGAGCAAAGAGGAGAAGAGCAAGTCCTTCCTACACGAAATCAATGTGGGGGTTTCTCATCTCATGTTCGTTTTAGGTATTATTAGGTTTATTTTGGCTGTATGCTATTGTATTGAAGTGGTTTCATGTGAATATAAACTAGAATAAAGTGTATGGAAAGTTGAAGTTGTAGAACACAAAATAGAACAATAAAGGTTCGATTTTTGAAGTTGTAGGGTTAGATTTATTTACTTGTGTAAACGATGGAATCTTAACCCGAAATTTATTGGAGATGTTCTTAGGGGTGTTATTATCATGCTAGAATTTGTGTGGATTTTTTGGAGTTGGTTTAATGGGTGAAACGATCGTTTCCACCAAAACAGTGAAGGGTGGAGCCAAAACAGTGAGCTCGCTTTTTTGGGGTTAGAATCACAGTGTGTTCGGGGGACTGAAAATGGGTGTTCCTTTCGGAATTTGAAGAGGAGACCAACTAGAAAGTTGTAGTAGACATCCTCCCCTTTCCGAATTGACCTATCGGGTTCAAATTTCGATAAGAGACGCAAAAGTTATGACCGTTAAAAAATGTCAACTAGCTGTTTGGCTGAACGTTGCTGTTTTGGTTGCTTGATACTTTTGAGTGACTTAATGGTTGAATCTGAAGTGGAGACCAACTAGGAAGTTGTAGTAGACATTCTCTCCTATCCGAATTGGCCTCTCGGGATAGATTCCGATAAGCGGAATAGGAGTTATGGTATTTGGAAGATGCAGCAGCCAGCTTTGAGCTGAGTGTGTTTGCTGTTTTGACTCTTTGATATTTTTGAGTGACTTAATGGTTGAATCTGAAGTGGAGACCAACTAGGAAGTTGTAGTAGACATTCTCCCCTTTCCGAATTGGCCTCTCGGGATAGATTCTGATAAGCAGAATCGGAGTTATGGTATTTGGAAGATGCAGCAGCCAGCTTTGAGCTGAGTGTGCTTGCTGTTATGACTCTTTAATGTTTTTGAGTGACTTAATGGTTGAATCTGAAGTGGAGACCAACTAGGAAGTTTTAGTAGACATTCTCCCTTTTCCGAATTGGTCTCTCGGGCTAGATTCTGATAAGCGGAATAGGAGTTATGGTACTTGGAAGATGCAGCAGCCAGCTTTGAGCTGAGTGTGCTTGCTGTTTGACTTCTTTGATGTTTTAGAGTGTCTTACCTGTTGAATCTGAGGTGGAGATCAACTAGAAAGTTGTAGTAGACATTCTCCCCTTTCCGAATTGACCTCTCGGATTAAATCCGACAAGCGGAGTAGAAGTTATGTGCTTTGAATGTTTTCAGCTTGGCTGTGTATTTGGTGGGTTGGAATTGTATCTGTCTTCCTTTTAGTTTTTGAGTGTCTTACTCGCTGAATCTGAGGAGCCGACCAACTAGAGAGTTGTAGAATAGGAGTTATGGTACTTGGAAGATGCAGCAGCCAGCTTTGAGCTGAATGTGCTTGCTGTTTGACTTCTTTGATGTTTTACAGTATCTTACCTGTTGAATCTGAGGTGGAGACCAACTAGAAAGTTGTAGTAGACATTCTCCCCTTTCCGAATTGACCACTCAGGTTAAATTACGACAAGCGGAGTAGAAGTTATGGGCTTTAAAAGTTTTCAGCTTGGCTGTGTATTTGGTGGGTTGGAATTGTATCTGTCGAGATTCCTTATAGTTTTTTAGTGTCTTACTCGTTCAATCTGAGGAGCCGACCAACTAGAGAATTGTAGTAGACGTTCTCACCTTTCTGAATTTCTCTCTTGGGTTAGATTCCGATGAGTGGAACAAAAGTTATAGGCTTTCAAAGTTTCAGTTTTTCTTTGTCAAATCTGCTGTTTTATTACCATTTGCGTGTGTTCGATGGGTAGGAACTTAGAGTTCCTTAAGGAATTGGAGAAATTGGTCAACTGGGAATTTTAAGAAGATGTTCCCACCTTTTCAAATTGTCCAGTTTCGTTAAATTCCGACGAGTAGAGCAAAAGTTACAAGTTATAGAAGTTTTATCTTTTATTGAAATCTGTAGTTTGCTAATTGTTTGCGTATGTTCGAGGTCAGGAATTTGGAATTCCCTATGGAATCTGAGAAAGTGGTCAACTAGGAAGTTTTAGTAGATATTCCCACCTTTTCAAATTGTTCAGTTTCGTTAGATTCCAACGAGTAGAGCAAAAGTTACAAGTTACAGAAGTTTCATCTGTTTATTGAAAATCAGTAGTTTGGTAACTGTTTGCATATGTTCGAGGGTCAGGAATTTGGAATTCCTTACGGAATCTGAGAAAGTGGTCAACTAGGGAGTTGTAGTAGATGTTCCCACCTTTCCCAATTGCCCAGTTTCGTTAGATTCCGACGAGTAGAGCAAAAGTTACAAGCTACGGAAGTTTCATATGTTTATTGAAAATCAGTAGTTTGGTAACTGTTTGCATATGTTCGAGGGTCAAGAATTTGGAATTCCTTACGGAATCTGAGAAAGTGGTCAACTAGGGAGTTGTAGTAGATGTTCCCACCTTTTCAAATTGCCCAGTTTTGTTAAATTTCGACGAGTAAGAAAAAGTTACAAGCTACGGAAGTTTCATCTGTTTATTGAAAATCGGTAGTTTGGTAACTGTTTGCATATGTTCGAGGGTCAGAAATTTTGAATTCCTTACGGAATATGAGAAAGTTGTCAACTAGGGAGTTGTAGTAGATGTTCTCATCTTTTCAAATTGCCCAGTTTCGTTAGATTCCGACGAGTAGAGAAAAAGTCACAAGTTACGGAAGTTTCATCTGTTTATTGAAAATTGGTAGTTTGGTAGCTGTTTGCATATGTTCGAGGGTCAAGAATTTGGAATTCCTTACGGAATTTGAGAAAGTGATCAACTAGGGAGTTGTAGTAGACGTTCCCATCTTTTCAAATTGCCCAGTTTCGTTAGATTCTGACGAGTAGAGCAAAAATTACCAGCTTGCAAAGTTTCAGCTTTTTGTTAAAAATCTACAGTTTGGGTAAACTGTTTGCGTGTGTTCGATGGACCGAATTTTGGATTCCTTACAGAATCTGAAATAGTGTTCCACTAGAGAGTTGTGGTAGATATTTTTACCTTTCTAAAAGTGTATTTCTGTTAAAATCTGATAAGTGTAGCACGGGTTGCTTCTAGGCTGTCGGAAGGCTTTTATGTCGCTTTTGGGCTTCTCATTGGTAGAATGCCTATTTTAGATTGTTTGTAGATTCTTCTGTTGCTTCTAATTATAGAAGATCACGATTTGCTAGTAAGCACATTTGGTTGCTTCTAGGTTAATTACCTGTATGGTTGTTTTTATGTGTGGTTGTCTCATACGTGGCTTGCCTGGCCCGTATGTAGCTGTTGGTCTCATTGGTAGCTTATTTGGCTCGTATGTATGTTGTTGTCTCATACACAGCTCGCCTGGCTCGTATAGTTCTTAGTCTCATATGTAGCTTATGTGGCTCGTATGTATGTTGTCTCATACATGGCTCGCCTGATCCGTATAGCTGTTAGTCTCCTACGTAGCTTATTTGGCTCGTATGTATGTTGTTGTCTCATACGCGGCTCGCCTGGCCCGTATAGCTGTTGGTCTCATACGTAGCTTATGTGGCTCGTATGTATGTTGTTGTCTCATACGTGGCTTGCCTGGCCCGTATGTAGCCGTTGTTCTCATACGTAGCTTATTTGGCTCGTATGTATGTTGTTGTTTCATACGCGGCTCGACTGATCCGTATGTAGCGAGTGGTCTCATGCGTAGCTTATTTGGCTCGTATGTATGTTGTTGTCTCATATGCAGCTCGCCTGGCTCGTATGGAGTTGTTGGTCCCATACGTAGCTTGTTTAGCTCGTATGTATTTTTGGTTACTCGTATGTAGCTTCTTAGCTAATACGCAGTTTGTTGTGCTCATCTAAGGTGATATCATTGCCCTAGGACTATCGACCATCAAGACGTGTGTTACCTTACTCCTAAGGGACTGTGGACGTGTAGTACCCCGTATTTTTAAATACTATTTTTGAGATTAGAAAATGAATTAAAATGATTTTCGGGAGATTTAATAAATATTTTTCTAAAGATTTATCTTTTACACGTGCAAAACACGTGGAAATATTTTTGGTGTAAATATCCAATTTTATATTTTTTTATAAATTCTCCTACTTATAATGGAGTATATTCTAAATTTTGGGATTTTTCTGAGTAAAGAAACTATTTTTATAAATACCTCGAAAGAGAGGGGCTTTTATGTAAAAAGTCATTTTGATCTCAAATAAATAATAAAAATTCGTTTTTACTGATTTTTGGGCTCTCTATGGTCATCATTGAAATTAAAATATATTTTAAATTTTATTTAGAGTTGATTTGGTGAAGATTTAAACAAATATGGTGTTTTTGTAAATATGAAATTTATGTTGGATCTTGTGCAAATATTTTTATGAAAAGTAAAATTCAGATATTTTTATTGGAAAATATAATATGTATTATTAGATATTATTTCTGAATTTTCTGGATTTTTAAGAATATTTTATGATATATTTGCAAATATTACAAAAAAGAAGAGCTTTTGTGCAAAATTGCCACCCTGAGTGCAAATCTGAATTTTACTTATTGCTGGGCTGTGCTGGATTGCTGGACAACTCAGTAGTAAAAGGATTTGATTTGGTTTTTATTTATTTAACTTATTTTAACTATTTTATAAAGAAAGGTTTATATATGTAACGTTATATTTTGAAAAGATTATTTTGCAAATATATTTCAAACCCTAATTCTTCAATTCCGGCCTACATAAAAGGTGGAGTGCAGCCGTCATTCGCTGCACAACACAAGGTTTATTATTTTTATTTTTCTTGGAGATTGAAAGAGAAGATCTTGGATTTCGCAGAGAAGGGTTTTGCTTATTCGATTGGATTTCTTCATTTGAGGTGAGTGATATAATTGTTTTGTTGTTTTGTTTTATGTATGTGAGTGACTTGTTTGTTTTTCTTTTGATTTGTGTATGTTGTATGAGAATGATATGAATATTTTGATTGATTTTGGATATTGAATTTCATCTATTAGAAAGCATGTTAGGGTTTGGTATGAATATCTATATTGGATGGATGAAAAATTGGATCTTTGAGAAGAACCCTAGATATTTGCATGTGAATGATTTTAGATTTGTTGGAGAACCTAATATAAATTTTGAGTAGACTTTTTCTTTTGGATTATTGATTTGATTGAGTATGATGGATATGCATTAATTAATTAAAGATGAGATTTTTGGGACTATTGGCGAGTTGGATGAAAACAACTTGGCCATGTTGATGATAAATTGGTTTTTGTTTATAAATCAACTATTGAGAGTAGTTGAGATTGAGTTTGAGAAATTTTGAGAATGAATAATGGTTTAGAGGACCATGTTTTGAGGATTTGAGTTATGATGACTAAAATTGGGGTTTTAGTTAAATTCGAGGAAATATATTCAAATTGGGGATTTTCTTTTGAGATTTGGCTTTGATGTGGTTTGGATCTGAATACGAAGCAATTTCAATGAACAATTAATTTTAGAAACTCTAATTTTGATTATTTGCACAATTTATGTTTTATTTTGGAGAAGTTCATCAAAAAGTTATTTTTATCAATTCAAGTGGTTTTTGATTGGTTTATATGGATCTTTGTATATCCTATAAGTTGTATTTGATCATATCAAAAATATATTTTTTATAGATTTCATTTTTGTAAAGTAAATCTTCGTGACGGTTGAAATGTGCACAACCAAAATTGGCAGTCTGTAGGTCGACAATCGACTGGTACGATTTCTCAGTCGACCGATACGACCCGGCTGCTATGTTCCTTAGTTTTTCTTGAAATTTTGTCTGGACAGTCGACTGAGAACCTTAACAGTTGACTGGTACCACTTAGAATTATTTTCTCGAAATTATTGTATTTTTCACTCTGGACAGTCGACCTATACCATTTTCAGTCGACTGCTATACTTAGAATTATTTCTTAAAGGATTATTGAATTTTCTCTCTGGACAATCGACCGATAGCTTTTATAGTCGACTGATACTGATGTATCTTTATATTTTTGAATGTTCTTTCAAATGATTTATTCTCTAAAAGTTTTTATCTCTAACGTACTATTCTAAATATTATTGTTTCTACAGAACATATGTTTTTAAGATATTTCATTGTTGAATTTGGATTATGGAATTATATAAAGATTTGGGTTTTGTTGATTGGAGAGGTTTCTCCCTTTGATCGTTTTGATGATGGATTAGTGAGTTTTGGTATTGTTGGGATCTCTAGGAGTTGAGTGGGAGTCCTGTGAACCGGCAGTTGAGATTTGTTGAGTTAGACCTGGGGGTCTTTGTTTAGTTATTGTTGAGTATTTAAGTCCGGCAGGATACACTAACTCTAGAGATGGAGATTTTGTGTTTTAATAATAACCAACTTAAGGACAGACACTAGTGGAGATGTGATGGAACTTGGGAAACGTAAGTATAGGCTCATGGTTTGTTTAGTCCAATGGATGCGTTCCAGGACTGTTTGTAGTTCTGTCTCGAGAAGACATTTGTGTGTTCGCGTGTCGAGGGTCTGCAGGCCTATTCACGGAGCATGCAGAGTGCATTCGCGTGTTGAGGGTCGGCAGGCCTATTTACGGAATGTATCTGGTGTATCTGCACGTCGAGGGCCTTGCAAGCCTATTCGTGGGGTACACGGGTTTGGGAGATGATTCTCCGGTTGTTGTTTTTGAGCTATCTTACATGATGCTTGCGCGTCGAAGGTTGTGGTGCCTATTCGCAGAGTATTCTGGATCTTGTTTCCCATCACCGTAGTAGGATTAGTTACATAACGAGGGGTTATCCCTATAAAGTGGAGATCGTTAAGGGCTTGCACCGGACCTATGTACTATGGAATGCATAAATCCGACAAGTATGCATTAGAGAGTCAGCATATAGATTGTGTTTTCTTGACTTGGTTTTATGCTTGTGTTTTCCTGTTTTCCTACACTTGACACTTAGTCTAGCTTCACTTATTGTATTCATTCCATGATGTTTTTATGCTTTACTTGTTATTTCTCACTCATTTATTATTGTTGTTAATTAGGGGTGGTATACCGTACCGTACCGTACAAAAATTACTCTACCGTCTACCGTACCGAAGTACTTGGTACACAAATTTCTCTACCATTACCGTACCAAAATTTTGGTACTACCGAGTTCGGTAATACCGAAATATCGGTATGGTAATGGTAGTACCGTGGTAGTACCGGACATCAAGAACCCTAGGTATGTTCAATCTAACTTCTTATCTTTCTACTCTTCTCCCTATGGACGCTACAAATTCAAATTGAATAACACTTCCATTCATATATAGTACCGCTGCAAAATTACTTACATATTACCGAAGGTTAGTGAAAGAAAAGGAGCACATACAATACAATGCGCATGTGGAAACAAAATTATATCTCACTGGACTTGGCCATGTTTTGGAGCTATATCATCTTTAGGCTTTGAGTTCAAGGTACCTTGTAGGTTCGACATGACACTACTTTCCGCCAGTAGATCACAAGTGATCTAGAGATAAGACTACTGATTAATATGCAAGCGCTCCACTGTAAGTTAACAGAAAGACTTTTGCACACATACACAACTATATATATTTAGTACCATCCAATATAAATCAATGAAGAACAACAACAAGTCTGGCTGAAAAGGAGTCACTATTTTAAAATGAGAAAGATCATCAACAACCAGAATAAAGAATTCTCAAATGCCCATATGGATCAGAAGAAAGAGAGTAGTCATGTACATCAAAAAGGGAAAAAAAAGAAATCACACAAATGATTTGGAACTGATTAGCTCTCTGACCAAAGGAAATTGCAGTAGTAAGTCAGCAACTTTTGATTCTCAGAGAACTTCCTCAATCTGGTTGCGTCCTGGTTCTGAATTTGTTAGCTCAAAAAAAAGATTTTACGCGCATTTAAAAGCTCAATTCCTCTCAGACCCTCCAGGCAAAAAACACGGGTAGAAAAAAATGAAAAAAAGACTGGGCTAGCCGTGAGTTTTAAAATAAAAATATTAGATTAAATATATATTTAATATATTCGGTACGGTACGGTTTACCAATGGTATAAACATTTTGTACCAGTACCGTACCATAAAATATTGGTATGGTACAATACCGAAAATTTGGTACGGTATTACCAAGTTTCGATATTTTTTGGTATGGTAATGGTATGGTACGGTATGGTACGGTAATATGGTATTTTTTGACACCCCTATTGTTAATGCATGTTGTTGATGACTCAGTTTTTTATGATTTAATTATTTTACTTTGTTTTTATGTCACCCACACCTTTATGGCTGACCCCTTTAGTTTTGGGGGTTAGGGATCATCTCTAGCCTCATGTGTTACAGGTTGTTGCTTAGAGCTTGGAGGTTTGGATGCTTGAGATAGTTTTGAGATAAATTGATATAATATAGCTTTTGTATAAAATTTGTAAAAGAAGTGTTGTAAAAAGGAAAGTTTGTAATTCAAGGTTTTTTGTATTCCGCTGTGTTTGTAAATGATTGTCGTAACAAAAGTTTGAAATAAAAATTATCTGTGTTTTTGGCTATGTGTACTATTACATTGAAGTTGATGTTGGGAATTGTGCCACGTATTTTCTAATATATTATATTAGAAATTCGGGGAGCTACAGGACGAGTCACTCCTTGTGTACCGTCGGATCTTAACCGGTGTTGGTTAATCACGGACCAAAGTATGACAAAATCCAAGCTCAGGGTAGTAGCATGCGAATACGTTCGTATTGCCGAGGTTTTTGATCGATAGGCCATGAACCAGATCCTTAGAGATTCTGGTAAGTCTAGGTTGAGCAGCCTAGTAGAGTTATCTTGCAAAGTCTAACTTAAGACCTAGCATGTTGTGTTTATACTGTTGTCATCCCTAGAATTGTTCAGGGTTGGTGACATCGTTAGGGTAGTAACTTATGACTATTACTACTTAACCATTACTTATTATCAATTTCGTCGAGGGGAAAGAGTTGGTGTTAAGGGTGATACCTTATGATCCGACCTGTCCTATAGGCCGGCACTAGGCGGTGTTATTGGGTTGTACCTTCTCGTTAAAGGGATACGTACGGTGCCTTCTCACGAGTTGGGAGCATGGATTGCGTATCTCGCACTGGTAATTCCTGAAATACTGTGACTTATGGGTGCCACAGAGTAGACTACGTGTTATCCTGCACTGCAGAGACCCTATGTTCGTTTGGTTTTTGAATGAGGTTCAGTACGCCGGACAATAGTGGCAAATTAATGCGATCACCACTATAGTGACTGCAGTAACGGAACTAGACCGTACCTGCAACCTCGTTTTTGAGTGAGGTCCGGAACGCCGGGTAGTAGTGGCAAACAGAGACACCATGAGTGTACTGCATTGGTGGGACTTGACCCCTTCTGCAACCTCACCAGTCACGTGGTACTGTCGGGAACAGGATTGTGTACAAAGTAGAATTCATAACGCGGGTTCAAATTCCTATACATGAAGAAATGGCTTGATATGGGGCGTATGTAGTATGGGCTGCATACTGTTCCAGAGTCTTACTTGCTTTAGAATAAGAGCATCCTTGCATTAGTAATCTTGCATTAGATTCTAAGTCATAACATACACTAACACATCAAATATATATACACGTTCCTCTTTTCATCAACCTGTTTGCTATTGTTAAGATTCGCTGCTAGTTATCAGCCTTAAAGCGTCGGCATATGTACTGACGTCCCAACTTCAATAGGTACTGGATTGCAAAAGTACATGTACAGGTTTCAGGAGGACTCAACGCAAGAGAGCAAGGAGTCGATTTCATTTTAAGTTTCCGCTATAATATATGTTATATTTATGTTGATTACTATTTGCAAATTGTTGTAATTTTTTTTTTTGGAAAGCATCCAAGTGAAGTACCAAGTGTTGTTATTTATTCATTGTACTCTGATGTAAATTGTTGAAAGTTGTAACACTTGGGATTGTAATGGTATTATTGTAACACTGTTGTAATATTGCAATTCTATAACATTCAGACTTGTAAGATATTTGTGTTGAATAAAAAGTTTAAATTTTCTTATTTTTCTGTGTATTGTGGCTAATTGAAGGAAAGATTCTGGCTTATGTCACGGTTTCCCAGTTACCGAAAATCAGGGTGTTACATTGGGATGGCCATGGTCATTATTAAAGATAAAATTTATTTAAAATATATTTAGAGTTTATTTTGTAAAGATTTAAACATATATGGTATTTTTGCAAATATGGAATTTAGTGAACCTTGTGCAAATATTTTTCTTGGAAACTAAAATTCAGAAATTTTGTTTGGAAAATCTAATATTTATTAGTAGGTATTATTTATGAATTTTCTGGACTTTTCTGATATTTATTTGACATATTTGTAAATATTACAAAGAGAAGGACTTTTGTGCAAAATTACTACTTGTAGTACAAATCCGAATTTTTTTAATTTGTGGGCTATACTTGATGGCTGGATAACTCAGTAGTAAAGAGATTTGTTTTATTTTAATTTATTTAACTTATTTAACTACTTATTCAAGAAAGGTCTATATATATAAATGAATAATTTGTTGAGGGATGTTTCCATATAACTTGTAAAACCCTAAAAACCCAGATTTTGGCCTATTAAAGAGCCATTACAGCCGTCCCCCTCCTTTGCAAAAACTAAATATTATTTTACTATTGGTTTTCTTTGAGTTTCGAAGCAAGGATATTGGATTTTTGCAAAAGGAAAGACTTTTCTTATTCTATTTATTATTTTGGTTGTTTCTTCAATAAGCTGAGTGACATAAGTTTGATTTCTTGCTGTTGTATGCAGGTTGTATGTGATGATTTGTCTATTAGAGAGCATGTTAGGGAATTGTGTGATGATATAATGAATTATTGAAGCATGGATGAATAAAGATTGAATATTTTTATTAAAACTATGCTATTGATGATTAAAATTCTATATAGATGATTCAGAATGTTAAAGTACCTAATAGAAATCACGGGTATGTTGCTTGCTTACTGATTTGATGGGTTATAATGATTATGTATGTTGTGTAATGCACAAAATTGATTAAAGATGAATTCTTCACTGTGTGTATGAAGATATAATTTGTTCTTGATGTTTTAATGAGAAAAACTTGATGAATGATTGCTATAATTGCATATATTCATGGGTAAACTATTGTAAGTAGTGGTATGTATGTTTAATAAATTACAGGAGGGGTTCTTGGATAAAAAAGATCAAGTTTTGAGGGTTGGAGTGTTTCTTGATTTTCGGGTCTGATGGGGTTTTAACCGAACTTGAATTTTTTCAGTTTTGTGATATTTTCAAGGGGATTTCGATGTATGTTGATACTAAGATTGGATTAAACAATATACTGCTTATATATGATGTTTTCTTGAAGTTTTAATTTATGTGTACACACCCACAATTACACACACACACACACACACACACACACACACACACACACTTTCTTATATACCCTGTTTTGAAGAAGTTGTCACACACACACACACACTTTCTTATATACCCTGTTTTGAAGAAGTTGTCGAAAATTGATATTTTGTGAAATTTCGATTGAATCTTGATTGTATTAATTCTGAAGTTAAATTGAACATTATACTACTCCTATTTGATGGATCTTGATACTTTAACTGATGCTTAAACACCCTATACATACATATATATACTACTTTTCCTGTTTTGAAGAGTTTTTTATGAAAATTTGCTCTTTTATGATCTTGATGAGATTTTGATTTGTTTTATAAACTCGAGTATGTTAGACAAGTTGTATTTGATCACCTCAGGAATTTTATTACACAAATTTGTGATTTTACAAAGATTTAATGAAGTATCTGTAACCCCTATTTTCCCAAAAATGTATTTTTGTGTATTTTCAGTATTTAAAATTTTCGCAAATTATTTTTCTAGTTTTCAAATTCTTTTGTCAAAATGTATTTTTTTTTCTTCTAATTAAAATCTACTTTCGATCAATAATTTTATTTGTAACCATTTCCTATGATTTTTATACAAATCTTATTATTATTACTATCATTATTTTTATTAGTATTATTTTAGTCAGTGTTATTATTTGCATTATTATTTTATTATTATTATTTTATTATCAGACTCTAATTTATCTAATATAATGTTATATTAATTTTTTATTGGATTTTATAAAACATATTACCCACCTATTTATACCCATTTACTACATCCCCAGACCCAATAAACCATTTACCCTGTTTTTAGCCCAAACCCAACTAAACCCATCCGTTTTAAACCTAAAAGCCCAATATCTACCAAATTCATATTCACACCCAAACCCATACCCAATTACATATAACCCAAATATCCACCTAACTACATATACCCATACCCGTTTTTACCCCTTACTTGTAGCGCCCCGGATCCCCGTTACCGGACATCCGTGACACTCACCAGAATCTTTACCTTCAAATGCATCTCAACACAGTAATAACATGGAAATTTAAAAATATTTTATTGCTAAATAAGTCATTACATCATTGATTACAACCGATAACTTGTTCTTGGACAAGGAGTACAAATTACATCTGCTTATTACAACTTATTACAAATATTTATAAACTCCACTTGTAAAGTTGTCAGCTGCCTCCTGGAATGGTAGTCGACTGATTACTTGCTGAACTTCGTTGAGTGGTTCATCGGCTCCCCTGGGACTTGCTCCTCGGCTTCAGGCTTCTGTCGCGCGACTCTGATATCTCTAAAATATCTAAGTATAACCTAGTTAAAGGACTGCCAAAACTATCCTTTAAAATGGATAAGTTATGTGATGCATGTCAACTAGGAAAACAAATCAAATCCACTTTTAAAACAAAAGAAGTAATCTCTACTAGTAGGCCACTTGAGTTAATTCATATGGATTTATTTAGCCCTACTAGAGTTGCTTCTTTAAATAAAAGTAGATATGTATTTGTTTTAGTAGATGATTTTTCACGATTCACTTGGACATTCTTTTTAAAACATAAAAATGATGCTTTTGATGAATTTGCAAATTTTTGTAAACGAATTCAAAATTAAAGATCTCTAACCATAGTCACTATTAGAAGTGATCATGGTGGAGAATTTGAAAATGAAACGTTTACAGAATATTGCAACAAGAATGGTATAACACATTCATTTGCATTTCCTAGAGCTTCACCACAAAATGGAGTGGTTGAAAGGAAAAATAGGACTTTACAAGAATGCGCACGTATCATGCTTGTTGAAAGCAATTTACCTAAGTATTTTTGGGCTGAAGCCGTTGCTACAGCTTGTTATGTTTTAAACAGGATTCTAATAAGGCCTAAGCTAAAGAAGACTTGTTATGAGTTATTTTTTAACAAAATTCCCAAAGTCTCTTATTTTAAGACATTTGGTTGTAAGTGTTTTATTCTGAACACTAAAGATAATTTGGATAAATTTGATCCTAGATCTAATGAGGTTATCTTTATAAGATACTCAAATAGGAGTAAAGCATATAGAATTTTCAACAAGTCAACAATGACTATTGAAGAATCAATGCATGTTACATTCGATGAATCTCTGTCTTCATCAAATTTAATTAAAGATGATGAAACTGATTCATCACCTTTAAATAAAGTAATTACATCTTTAGAACAAACTAGTCTAGCAGATAAGTCGACCGATAAGGACATCAAGTCGACTGATGTAAACCAGTCGACTGAGGAACTTGTCAAGTCGACTGATCCTATTGTGATATCTTCAACTTTACCAAAATCTTTTGTTGAAGTTAGAGATCATCCTCATGACTTAATAATTGGTGACATCTCCCATGGTATTCAGACACGATCACATATTAATATGATATCTCATACAGCCTTCTTGTCGAATTTTGAACCGAAAAATATACAAGAAGCATATGAGAATGAATTTTGGATGAATGCCATGCAAGATGAGTTAAACCAATTCATAAGAAATGATGTATGGGATTTAGTTCCATGACCTCCTGATCATACTATTATTGGTACCAAATGGGTATTTAAAAATAAGTTAGATGAATCAGGACAAGTTGTTAGGAACAAAGCTAGACTAGTTGCTCAATGATATAATCAAGAAGAAGGCATAGATTTTGATGAAACATATGCTCCTGTTGCTAGATTAGAATCAATTCGTATTTTATTATCTTTTGTTTGTTTCATGAATTTTATACTTTATCAAATGGATGTTAAAAGTGCTTTTCTTAACGGGTTTATTAAAGAGAATGTTTATGTTAAACAACCACCAGGTTTTGAACATGAACAATTTTCAAACCATATTTTTAAATTGAAAAAGGCTTTATACGGTCTTAAACAAGCACCACGTGCTTGGTATGATCGCTTGAAAACTTTTCTTTTAGAAACAGGATTTGAGATAGGTAAAGTAGATACTATCTTGTTTATCAAGAGAATTAAGAATGATATTTTAATCATACAAATATATGTTGATGATATAATTTTTGGTTCCACTAATAATAATCTATGTCAAGAGTTTGCTTACACCATGAAAAACGAGTTTGAGATGAGTCACATGGGTGAACTCAATTATTTCTTTGGACTACAAATTAAACAGTCTTCAAATGGCATATTTATTAGTCAAGGAAAATATGCAAAGGAATTACTCAAACGGTTTAACATGGATAGTACAAGTAGTAAATCCACACCTATGGCTACTACTACTACCCTTGACAAAGATATATTAGGTAAGAGTGTCGATCAGAAACTCTATCGAGGTATGATTGGTTCACTCTTATATATTACTGCTAGTAGACCAGATATTATGTTCAGTGTATGTTTGTGTGCTAGATATCAGTCTAGTCCTAAAGAATCTCATTTAAAAGTTGTGAAACGAATTTTAAGATATATTAAAGGCACATCTGATTATGGTTTATTTTATCCACGACTGATAATTTCTAACTTTTGTCGTACAGTGATGCTGATTTTGCTGGTAGTAAAACTGATCGCAAGAGCACTAGTGGGACATGTCACTTTTTGGGACATTCACTAGTTTCTTGGTGCAGTAAAAAGCAAAATTCAATGTCCTCATCTACTACAGAAGCTGAATATATCGCTGCAAGTTTGGCATGTGTACAAATTTTGTGGATGAAACAAACCTTATTAGATTATGGTATTTCTTTTGAAAAACCTTCAATAATGTGTGATAATACCAGTGCAATTAATTTATCTAAAAATCCGCTTCAACATTCACGTACGAAACATATTGATATTCGACATCATTTTCTACGTGATCATGTTTTAAAAGGAGACATATCTTTAGACTTTATCTCTACTGATAAACAAGTAGCTGATATCTTTACAAAACCCCTTAAAGAAGATACTTTTATTTCTTTAATAAGAGAACTAGGGATATGTAATTTTCTTGATATTTGTTGAAAATATTTCTGTTAAGTCGACTGCGATTTCACGAAGTCGACTATCCCATATTTTTTATATATATACTTATTTTTTTCTTCTCTGACCAGTCGACTGACATTTCAACAAGTCGACTGATCAGTTGTTATAATTACTTATTTTTGTCTCGACTAAGTCGACTGTCTCTGAATACCAGTGGACTGTCGTGAATCAGTATGTCTTCAACTTCGGATCGTCACACAGTTTTTGAGACAAATTTTTATCCTTTGACTCGCCCGTGACTTCTTTGTGAGCCATTGATCTCGTTTCTATTCAATCTCAGCCATTGGCTTCAGTTAAAAACCCTCTTCACTGCCTCAATTTTTCACTTTCACTTTTACCCCAATTCCAGATCTAAAACCCTAAGGAGAAAAGAGATAGATCCAGAAGTCGACTGCCGAATCTTCTGTTTGGAGCTGCTGATTTCCGCTCCCTTTGCTGTTTGATTCCATTCTCCTTGTTGGTATAATCTTTTTAAATCTCACTTCTCTTTGTTTGATTTCCTTAAATTTCTTAATGGCTCCGAAACGATCTAAGACATCCCATGTTGATGATAGTTTTTCGTCAAAAGACTATTCTCAGTATCTTAGGAGTCCTGATCTCTTAGAAAAATGGTATCTTATTTGTAACATTGTGATTTTTCCGAGTAGATTTGTCAACTTCAATGATTTAGATAGGTTCAATCTTATTTCTCTTTTTCAACATTGTAGTCTATATGAGTTTTTATCCTTGGAAAATCAACCCGACTACTACCCACAACTCATCTATCTTTTTTATACCAATATGAGAGTTGTTCAAACGGATGATGGAGAAATTGTTGTTTATTCTTCGGTCAAAAATAAGAAGATTAAACTCACATCCGAGAGAATTAATCTTATTATGGGTATTAATGATGAGGGACTTGATTTAGGTGAGATCATTTTAGATGATGCATCTATCCTGTCTAAAATCTTTTTGCCAAATCATGGACCCCCCATGTCTAGTAAATCTATCACACCTATTGCAAAACTAGTTGCAAGAATACTATCATATAATATTCTTTCCAAAATAGGGAGCTTTGATCAGTATTCTATGGAATTGCAACAAGCGGTTTATGCAATTTTTGGTAGAATAAATATCAATTGGGGTCGTGTCATCTTTTCGAGACTCCACAAGTCTCATACTCACTTTTTGCCCTTTAGTGGTCTCCTTACTAGAGTCTTCCTTGCTTATGATATTGATCTCGACTCCGAGACCAATGTGGTTAAGCATTATGAGTGCTTCGATCGTGCCAGTTTAGCACGTATGAAGCTTCTTGATCCTTCCCCTAGACATTCCCCTAGACCTACTCCTCACACCCAAGTTCCTTTAGCAACTTCTGCTAGACCATCTTCAGCCTCCAGCTCTTCTCGTCCCCGTGCTGATTTTGATGATCCACGTAGTCTATATCTTGCTGTTAACTATCTCATGGATCATCAAGATACCCTTGCTTCCCATATTGATTCCCTTGATTCCAAAGTTTCACATCTGACTCAGCTGTTTATGACTCAATTTCCACCTCCGTCTCAGGATGTTGATGACGATGACGAAGACGAAGATTGCTGATTTTTTTTTGTTTTTTCTTTACTATGTATTTCCTTTCTTGCATTTTTTTTATGTTGTTACTTTTGTAAGCTTTCCTTATTTTTGTAAGGCATTATCTTGTGTCCTTTTTTGTTGATGACAAAGGGGGAGAACACCTCCTGTTGTGTTATGTTGGTTAATGTTTTTCAAGAAGTTATGTTAAGTCGACTGATTCTTTCTTAAGTCGACTGATATAATATGCATTATGTGCTTTTAATAGGGGAAGCATATCAATGATTGTATGCTTGTATTATTTTTGTTATTATCAGATATTGTGTTGTCATCATCAAAAAGGGGAAGAATGTTGATTCTTGATTTTGATGATTACAACACACTGCAACATGTATCTGTGCTATACTATATAATTGCAGGTTGAATACACAAAAGCCTCATTACTATGCAGTTGAACAAATGAACAAGCACACGCTCTGGATAAAGACAATGGCTTCACTCAAGACTCAAGTCAAGACCTATGCTTCAAGTGTCATATATTTTTATGTCTTGTAAACAAATGTAATATTTTGCTTTATTTGAGTCTTAGAATGATGTACAGCCTTATCACACACACATACACTCACATATAACTCTTTTAAATGTGTGATTTTTCAAAACCAAAAGTCAAAACAGCTTGAACTAGATCAGCTGTTGCGTACCAGTCGACTGCTACTTGCTCCAGTCGACTGAGTTGGTACAAAACTGCCTAATCTTATTCAAACTCTGACCAGTCGACTCATCATGGCAACCCAGTCGACTGTTCAAGTGTGTTTGACAGTTTTCTGTTTTTAAAATCGTTTTTCAAATTCAAATCTTTTTTAGATCCGTTGGTTGACAGTTGAACAACTGATTCCCAACGTCCAGTGAATCTATCTCTATAAATAGAGGTTAGAATCCACTGTTAAAGATACTAATACTCCAAGCATTTCTTTGAGATCTTAAGTTTTACATTTTTCAAGAGACAAAAGCTTTCAAATCACTAAGACTTGGTTCTCTGTCTTCAGTCCAGTATAACATTTGATTTCGTTTTGGACTGAATATAGAAGTCAACCATTTAGCTACGTACTATATCACAATCACAAACAAGGCTATAGGTTGATTGTAAACAATTTTTATTGTTTTCTTTTCCTCTCGGTTGGAGAGTAGGTTTCTAGGGTGTAGAGTCAGGTTTGTCACTCTTGGTGGAAGAGTGGGTTGCTTTCTCTGGTTGAGAGAAAGGACTATGGGTTAGATAAGGTTGTTGTCTGAACGCCATAGGGTATTCTTGTAAACTTTTTCAAGAATAGTGGAAATCTCAAGTGGGTTGCTTGGGGACTGGATGTAGGTCGGGAGGACTGAACCAGGATACATCGTGTGCACTCTGTGGTTGTATCTCTCTAACTTGCATTTATATTTTCTCAGCATGTGTTGTTGTTACTGTGTAACTTGTCTGGACAGTCGACTGGGTACTTGATAATTCGACTGGTCAGACTCGTATACTCTGATAGTTTTCTGGTTGTTAAGTCGACTGTTCCAACTCTAAGTCGACTGCACAGACTTGTTTAAATTACTTTTTCATTTTGTTAATTCAGTCGACTGGTTTATTCCTTAAGTCGACTGTACAGAAGAAAAATCTCTATTCCGCAATTTAATTTTTATAAACACTATTCACCCCCCCTCTAGTGTTTGTTGTCTCGCCTACAGGATCCAACAGAGTTCAGCATCACTGTTCAACCAGGGAGTGCACCCATTTCTAAGGCACCGTATAGGATGGCACTGGTGGAGCAGGATGAGATCAAACGGCAGATTGAGGAACTGTTGGAGAAAGGCTTTATTCAACCTAGTGCGTCACCTTGGGGAGCACCAGTGCTTTTGGTAAAGAAGAAGGATGGTTCGATGAGGATGTGCATCGATTACCGAGAGCTGAATAAGGTCACTGTTCAGAATAAGTATCTTATTCCCCGAATTGATGATTTGTTCGATCGTCTACAAGGAGCTGGTGTTTTCTCCAAAATAGATCTTCGATCGGGATATCATCAAGTTCGAGTGAAAGCTGAAGATGTACATAAAACTGCTTTTAGAACTCGACACGGGCATTACGAATTTTTAGTTATGCCGTTTGGAGTGACGAATGCACCCGCAATCTTCTTGGACATGATGGACAGAGTTCTAAGGCCGTTCATTGATTCTTTCGTCGTGGTGTTTATCGACGATATCCTCGTGTACTCTAAGTCGGAGGAGCACACTGAGTAGGAGTTGTATGCCAAGCTATCAAGTGTGATTTCTGGAAATCTGAAGTGGCATTCCTAGGTCACATCCTTTCTAAGGAGGGAGAGGCAACTGATCCTCAGAAGATAGAGGCAGTGAGATATTGGGCAAGGCCTACTACAGTGAAGGAAGTTAGGAGTTTTCTTGGATTAACTGGATATTACAGGAGATTTATCCAGGACTACGCTCAGATAGCCGTGCCGCTCACTGGTCTGACCAAGAAGAATGTGAACTTCAAGTAGACTGAACAGTGCGAGGCAAGCTCTCAGGAGTTGAAAGAGAGGTTGACTACTGCACCTATTTTGGCTTTGCCTAGGGCAGATGTTGAGTATGATGTTTACAGCGATGCTTCACATCATGGGCTTGGTTGTGTCTTGATGCAAGAAGGAAAAGTGATCGCTTATGGGTCTAGGCAACTAAGACCGCATGAGAAGAATTATCCGACTCATAATCTGGAGTTGGCCGCGATTATCTTTGCCTTAAAGCAATGGAGACATTATGTGTATGGTGAAAAGCTGAACATGTACACAGACCATAAAAGCTTGAAGTACATCTATCAGTAGAAGGATCTGAACCTGAGGCAAAGGAGATGGCTGGAGGTACTTGAGGACATTCGTCCGGAGATTAAGTATCACCCAGGGAAGGCTAATGTTGTTGCCGATGCACTTAGCCGCAAAAGCAGTCTTGCGAGTTTGATTACAACTCAGAAGCACCTGGCAGAGGAATTGGATCGGGCTGGTATTGAAGTTGTTCTGCACGACTTGGGATCATCTTTAGCTCAGTTGAGGCTTCAGCCTACTTTGAATGGAAGGATCATTGCAAGTCAGAAGGTTGATGCAGAGATTCAGAAGATGTTGGAGCAGGTTGGTGCTGGCAAGTTGCCCGGATTTCAAATCAGAGATGGAGTGTTGTGGTTTGGAGAGAGGCTGTGTATTCCGGATCAGTCGGACTTGAAAGAAAGTATTCTTCATGAGGCAAATGCTACTCTTTTGTCTGTACATCCTGGAAGTACCAAGATGTATAGGGACATTAAGCAGCATTTCTGGTGGTCAGGTTTGAAGCGGGATGTGGCTGAATTTGTGTCGAGGTGAGGTTTGTCAACAAGTCAAAGCCGAGAATCAGAAACCTGGAGGTCTATTGCAACCGTTACCTATTCCGGAATGGAAGTGGGATAACATCAGTATGGATTTCATCACGGGTTTTCCTAAGAGTTCTAAAGGCAATGATGCGATTTGGGTCATAGTCGATCGACTAACCAAGTCTGCTCACTTTTTGGTGATAAAACTCACTGCTTCGATGGACAAGTTGGCTGAGATGTATGTTGGCGAGATCATCAGGCTTCATGGCATTCCGTTGACTATTGTGTCTGATCGAGATGTGCGGTTTACTTCGCATTTCTGGAGGAGTCTTCAGACAGCTTTGGGTACCAAGACAGATTTCAGCACTGCTATTCATCCCCAGACCGATGGGTAGACTGAGAGAGTGAACCGTATTCTTGAGGATATGCTTCGGTGTTGTGTACTAGATTTTGGGGGCAGTTGGGAAAGGCATTTACCTTTGGTAGAGTTTTCCTACAACAACAGTTTTCAGATAGTATTGGGATGGCACGAAGCTTTGTATGGCAGGAAGTGCAGGACGCCTCTTTGTTGGTTTGAAGTTAGGGAGCGTCAATTGTTTGGGCCTGAGCTTGTGCAGCAAACCTCTGAAAAGATTGATCTGATCAGGAAGAGGTTGGTGGAAGCTCAGAGCAGGCAGAAAGCTATGCAGACAACCGGAGAAGGGACCTTGAGTTTGAGGTTGGTGACTTTGTCTTTCTGAAGGTATCGCCCAGCAAAGGCGTGATCCGTTTCGGCAAGAGTGGGAAGTTAGCCCCGAGATTTATAGGCCCGTACAAGATATTGAAAAGGATCGGGAAAACTGCTTACCGGCTTGAGTTACCGAAAGAGTTGTCTCAGGTACATAATGTCTTTCATGTGTCTATGCTGAGAGGTTATATTCCAGATCCGAGTCATCATTTGCCTGAAGTGCCGGAAGGTTGCAGTTGGATCTGAATTACATCGAGTCTCCTGTCGAGATTGTTGATCGTCGGGAGAAGGTCTTGAGGAATAAGACGATACCGATGGTCAAGGTAGTCTGGAGAAACCATTTGGTTGAAGAGGCTACTTGGGAGTCTGAGGAGAGGATGTTGAGAGATCATCCTGAGCTTTTTGCTTGATTTGTATTTTGTATTTTCTTTTGCTGGTTGTGAGTGTTTTTGTTTCTCGCTCTTGACTGTAGTTCCGGGGACGGAACTATTCTAAGGAGGGAGTGTTGTAATGCCCCGATTTTCATTAAAATATTTAATTGGTGCCCGTGCAATTTGTGTAGTATAAAAAAAATCTTATAATTATCTTCATTATGGATCATGTGTATATGTGTTCTCTAATTATTTTCATAAAGGCTCATTTTCTTCAAATAAACAAAAGCCTTCTTTTTAGCCCAAATCTAATTTGGCCCATTAAATAAAGCCCATGAGCTATTTCTCTTATTGTAACTTGTAATGTAGAATATTTTTAAGATTTTTTTTGTAAAAATAATGTACAACTTTTATTATGGGGGACTATTGAGTGCACATGCATTGCACGTACACGTGCATGAACACACCAAGTAAGGGCCGGTTTGTGCATAGGAGTGGATGAGTGTGTGGGTAGTTATTTTGAGTGTGTGGGTGGTTTCTATAACTCCTACTCTCATCCTAACCCTCCATCCTATAACCATCTATTTGATCCTAGCACTCCAATCAATTCCTAAATTAAGTATAAATACCCCCCCCCCCCCTAATTTCTTCTCCTCTTAGTACAATAGAAATTTGATAAGAGAGAAAAGATTAGAGTTGAGTTGTTCTTTGGAGGCCGGCCACCATTGCCATTGGGAGGATTCATTTCTGGCAAGGAGCAAGGAGGAGGATACGTACATCGCAACTAGGAAGCTTTAAGGGATTTCGCTTTATTTCTTCAAAAAAGTGGGTGTTTCTCATGACTTCTAGAATAGAAATCATGCTAGGATTGAGATTGAATTGTCATTATGCGTGTGAAAAATTGGATTGATAGAATGATTGTTATATTGAAATCTTCCACGCTGAAAATTTGAATGAATGGAAAAGAACTAAAGACATTTTGAGAAACTGGAATTCATCCGTGCAGTCGACCGATCATGTCGAACAGTCGACTGGTCTGATGAAATAAAATATGTATAGTTCGAAATTCCATGAAATGATATGTTTAATGTGTGTTATTATCTTGACTTTTTCTAGCATGCTAATTCGGAGTTAATATTCATCTCCGTAGACAAACAATGAGTAAAGGAAGAATGTGTGTTTGGAAATCGCAATTGTGTGAAAGAAAACACTAGTTATGAGAATTCTACATTAAATTGTAAACTATGTTTATGATGATGGTAACCGGATAAAATTGCATGTTTGTATCGATATTGAACATACTGTAGTTTAATAAAAGTGCTGTGTGCTAATCGAAAGACAGAAGAAATAAATATTCCCTTAATTCGAAATTTAACTCTATTCAGTCGACCGAATAAATGTAGTAGTCGACCGTCCTGAACAATAAAAATTTTCGAATCAAAACCCTGCAGAACAGCCGACTGGTTTAAGTAACAGTTGACTGCCCCGTGATTGATATTTTAGAGTTCTAAACACTACGGAACAGTCGACTGGTCTTGTGCGGCAGTCGACTATTCCGAAACTTTTCTTGAATATTTTCCTTGCTGAATAAGTCGACTGAGTATGTTCTGAGTCGACTGTCCAGATCTTGTTTCGACATCTCAGAATTCTAGATTTGCTTTCTGATAATTATTATGTATTTATTGTTGATGAATAAAGATGGGTTGTGACATTTTAGATCTGTCTTTGCATGAAATGAAGTAAATCATTCTATTGAATTTGTGAAAAGTTTTATGATTGTGAAAGCTATGAACATGAAAAGGAAAATCTACTGTAATTATGAAAAAATGAACTTATGAGTTTGAAAGACTCGATTCTTGGAGATTGTGAATTGAAATTGAAAACTAGAGGGTAGCTAAGTCTCACGCCGGCAATTGAAAAGGAATGAATTGAAATGAATTGTTGAAATGAACGACCAAGGTTTGGGTCATGTTGAATGAATGATTAAGTCCGGTATAGTGGAGAGGCTAACTCTAAAGATTTGAATTGTTCATGATTCTATTAAACTAAGGACTAGATACATAGTGGAGATGTGATGAAAGTAAGAAAAACACGAGTATGAGGGCTATCGGATTGGTGGTGTGAGAGTGATCCACAGGCTGCCTACTTGATGCGTCAAGACATGGCGCGGGCACTACTCCAGAATTATCGTCCCGGTGGCGACGCTTGTGGGTTGTTTGAGTGGCTACGGGTGGTGCCATTGTTCCATGGCGGAGGCTGAATTGTCCATAGTCTGCCTGCTCGATGCGTCGTGTCAGTACGTAGGATTCCCCTCCAGGCTGCCTGGACATGGGCTCGTAGATCATAGAACATCTAAGATACTTACCTTAGTTACCGTAGTAGATTAAGTCATAGCGAGGGATTGAACCCTATAAGATGAAGTACGATTAAGGGCTTGCCCTCGGACCTATGTAGTATGGGATGCATAGAATCCGAACAAGTGTGCATTAGTGTCATACAACATAATAACTGCATTAAGGACTAAGTGCACAATCACAACACGACATCAACAGGATAGTCCATTTAGCTTTGTTTGTGAACAAGTTTGTGATTTGTTAAGAAATGAGAATCGTTATACTGTTTTGCGGCATAGAGAGGATGGCCGTGTATAATTTTCATCAGTTGAATAAACTGACGTACCCAAAGTTTTGTATGCAGGAAACCCTAGAAGTGGACATTAGAGTGTGTGTTTGAGTCAAGAGATTTGAATGTAAGTTACTTACATTTGTGTTGCTCTATGATTTATGTTTCTTCCTCTCTATTTCTAAGATGGCTGATCACTTCGACCTCGCTGGAGACGACAATTGGCATATCATTGAGGTAGAATACTACCCAGGGCAAGTAGACTCCGATGGAGAGGAATGGACTGAGTCCCGAGATATTACCCCACCTCCAGACTCGTTTGATGACTTTTCTTCTGACGAAGAAGAAGAACCAGTTCCGAATGGTCTTGTTGCGTCTCTTCAGAGGCAGGTAGAAACACTGCGAGAGAGAGTCGGACTATTGGAGGCTCAGTTGGCAAAGCGCAAGGACGATTTTGCAGTTCTCAGTCATCGTGTATGGGAACTCGAGAAGAGGAAGAATATGACCGATGTGCTGAAGGAAGAAGTTGATGAACTACGGGGAGAACTTTGTGAAGCGAAGAGGAACCGTAGGAGTTAGACTGTTGTAGCTTCTACTGTTTTCATTCTGATGTCAAGAAATATTTTTCAATTCGAATGTATAAAGTTTGGAATTCAATGAAATGCAAGTTGATTTAAAATTCATGTATTATACTTCGAATTTAATGGATCTTTTGCATCAGAATATGGCTAGAAGAGGAGCTAGAAACGGTGAAGGTCTGGACTTGGAAACGGAACTCGCAAGGGTCTATCAGACACTCAATGCTGTGGCCATAAATCAGAACCAAGGAAGGAGGCATGTGAATCCAGTGCCCGAGGCAATTAAACTTGTGGAATCGTTCAAACGAATGAAACCACCTGTGTTCGAAGGGAAGTCAGACCCTGACGCTGCTGAAAACTAGATCCGGCAGGTAGAGACTATCTTCGAAGTCTTGGAGACCCCAGAAGGCAGCAAGGTGAAGTTGGCGACTCTGCAGCTCGAGAAGGATGCGGCTGTTTGGTGGCAGTCGATGAAGCGGACAATGGGAGGTATTGTTCTTGGCTGGGAGGAATTTTTGGAAGAATTCCGCAATCACTATTTCCCCTCCGATGTCCAGGAGAAGAAGGCTATGGAGTTCCTATCACTACAGCAGGGTGGCATGTCAGTCAGGGAGTATGAGACTAAATTCACTCAGCTGTCAAGGTATGCTCCTGAGTTAGTGATGGATGAGTTGAAGAAGGCTCGTAAGTTCGAGCATGGGTTGAGACCGAGCTTGAGGTCTGGGATGATACCTCTCGGTATCAAGAGGTTTGACAAACTAGTCAAACGAGCGGCAGCCACGGAGGCAGACATGGAGCAGTTCCACGCTGTTCAGAATAGGAAGAACAACTGGAACGTTGGGAAGAGGCCCGCAGTTACTGGGAATGCCAGGGGACAGCCATCAGCCCAGAGGTTCAAACCAACGGGAGCAAATGCTGTCAACATAGATGGGAGACCCGAAAACAATTGGGAGAGACCTCCTATGGTGACTTGTTTCAATTGTGGGGAGACAGGTCATTACCGATCCCAGTGCCCGAAGTTGCAAGATGTTATCCAGAGGGGACCAACGCAGCAGGCTGGGAAGAAACCGTACCAACAAGGGCGAGTATTTGCCTTGACCGAAGCTGATGCCGATGAAATCGATCATGTCATCACTGGTACGAGGGCGGATGTTTAGAGGTTCATGTTGTTTTCTTTTCCCGTTTATTTAGTGAACTGTTGCGTAATGAGTATGTATTATGTAACATGAGAACTTTATTTGAATTTTATGAAAGCTGTTGTTTTGTTCGATACTGGATCATCTCATACTTTTGTGTCTCTTAAATTTGCTAAAGTTTTGGGAGTTGAACCAAAGATCTTTCTAGGCAAGATTTTAGCAGTTGCTACTCCATCAGGGGAGACTCTAACCACTGATCGGTACTATGCCAACTGCGAGATCGTGATTGGAGATCGAATCTTTGGGATCGATCTGATCGAGCTGAATGTTTTGGGAGTTGATGTTATCATTGGCATTGATTGGATGTCGGTGGACAGTGCAAGCATCGAGTGCAAGACCAAGACGGCAACAGTGAAGGCTCCAGCTGGACCTGAAGTTACTTTCCAAGGGAAGAGAAGATGTTCAGAGTTGGTTGCTACTATCAGTCAGAAGAAAAGGATTCCTGCAGAGGTGCAGCTGATTTCTGTGGTTCAGGACTATCCGACTGTGTTCTTGGATGATTTTCCTGGGTTACCCCCGCATCGTGATGTAGAGTTCAGCATCACTGTTCAACCAGGGAGTGCACCCATTTCTAAGGCACCGTATAGGATGGCACCAGTGGAGCAAGATGAGATCAAACGGCAGATTGAGGAACTGTTGGAGAAAGGCTTTATTCAACCTAGTGCATCACCTTGGGGAGCACCAGTACTTTTGGTAAAGAAGAAGGATGGTTCGATGAGGATGTGCATTGATTACCGAGAGCTAAATAAGGTCATTGTTCAGAATAAGTATCCTATTCCCCGAATTGATGATTTGTTCGATCGTCTACAAGGAGCTGCTGTTTTCTCCAAAATAGATCTTCGATCGGGATATCATCAAGTTCGAGTGAAAGCTGAAGATGTGCATAAAACTGCGTTTAGAACTCGACACGGGCATTACGAATTCTTAGTTATGCCGTTTGGAGTGACGAATGCACCTGCAATCTTCTTGGACATGATGAACAGAGTTCTGAGGCCGTTCATTGATTCTTTCGTCGTGGTGTTTATCGACGATATCCTCGTGTACTCCAAGTCGGAGGAGGAGCACACTGAGCATTTGGCAGTAGTTTTGAGGAAGCTTCAAGAGCAGGAGTTGTATGCCAAGCTATCCAAGTGTGATTTCTAGAAATCTGAAGTGGCATTCCTAGGTCACATCCTTTCTAAGGGGGAGTGGCAACTGATCCTCAGACGATAGAGGCAGTGAGAGATTGGGCAAGGCCTACTACAGTGAAGGAAGTTAGGAGTTTTCTTGGATTAACTGGATATTACAGGAGATTTATCCAGGACTACGCTCAGATAGCCGTGCCGCTCACTGGTCTGACCAAGAAGAATGTGAACTTTAAGTGGACTGAACAGTGCGAGGCAAACTCTCAGGAGTTGAAAGAGAGGTTGACTACTGCACCTATTTTGGCTTTGCCTAAAGCAGGTGTTGAGTATGATGTTTACAGTGATGCTTCACATCATTTCAAATCTCATTTCAACAAATTTCTTTCAATGCCGTTATGAGGCTTAGCTACACTTTAGTTCTCAATTTCACTTCATAACCACAAAATTAAGTTTTTCATATTCATAAGGTCTTCCATAATTCATCACGTCACTTTATTTCACTTTCATGTGCAATTTCACGCATAGGACAAATAAATTCATTTTCTAACTTGACACATTCATAATTCATTCTGTCCACATAATTCTCTTATTTTCATTTTATCAATACTAAATCTAACATTCATACTTTCA
This sequence comes from Hemerocallis citrina, assembly GCA_017893485.1. Taxonomy (NCBI): domain Eukaryota; kingdom Viridiplantae; phylum Streptophyta; class Magnoliopsida; order Asparagales; family Asphodelaceae; genus Hemerocallis; species Hemerocallis citrina. Next base: position 651,796 of record JACEHZ010000512.1, on the reverse strand, counting down.
ATTTTTTCATTATCAAATCTCTTTTCAAATCCCTTTTAATCAATATATTTTTCTTTATCCAAAGACAATTTAAACTAACAATTTATAGTAAGTTCTTTCTTGCAAAAATAGTCTCAAATTCTCATTTATACTAGGCCAAGGGTTATCGAAAATTATCTCATGAAATCTGGATATCATTTGAACTTCAGGGCAGTCGACTGTTAAAACATAGCCAGTCAGCTGTTCCGCGAGAATTTAAAACTCGAAAATAAAATGATCAGGGCAGTCGACTGTTACAATATAGTCGGTCGAATGTTCTGCAAAGATTTAAAACTCAAAAACAAATAATCAGGTCAGTCGACTGTTACAATATAGTCGATCGACTGTTTTGTGACTAAAATCCAAAATTTACTACCTGACAGTCGACTGTCGACTCTAATTCGGTCAACTGTCGATTGCACCAGATTGCAAATTAGAGTAGATCATGGATATATTTTTGACATGAAAAATAAGAATCATAATTTTCACATTATTTATAAGCAAGGTTTCCACAAAAGATTATTTTGAGAACTCAAGTTTTCATCTTTCTACATTGGCGTTGCTTAAACCTAGACAATCAAATCTTTCATGGTGCATTTAATCAATCATTCATTTCATAAGCACAAATTTCTCAATAAAGCATATCTCAAAAGCATGATAGATTCTAGTACATTAAATCACTACTTTAGTAATTAGCAATCAATTGGTCAAGCATTCGCTTATCTACAATCTTCTTCTCTAATTAGGCAAACATGAAGCTAAATTACTTAGTTTCTCTTTAGCAATTTTATCAATTCAAACCCTAGCATGATGTCTAAATTAGAAGCATAAGAGTCACCCACCTATTTGAAGAAAAACACTACAAAAGCTCCTAGAATCTCCTTGAACACACAAGCGTCCTTCTCCTCCTAGGTTGAGCCACCACAATTGCCTCCTCCTCCTTGCACTAGTGAACCCGAGCCTCTCTCTTTCCTCCAATGAAGTGGCCGGCCTCCAAGAAATGAACGCACACACAAACTTGATGCTCTCAGTCCTTTTTACTCTCTTATGTATTTTCTTTTCTTTTCTCTAAATTTTTTTTAGTGTACTCTATGCATACGGGGGGGGGGGGGATCCACTAAGCCACTCTCCCACTCTCTCCTTGACTCCATCCGGCCTAGGTAAAAGAGTGCACAATGCACAGTCTAGTGCATGCACGTGCCAAACTAGTATCTCCCATTTACAAGTTGTGCAAAATAAATTAATTAATTGTCTACAAAAATGATCTACACTACAAGTCATGTTAAATAAAAGAGAAACAAACTAGTGGGCTTTCAATTAGTGGGCTAGAACTCCATGGGCTAATTAAAAAAAATTAAAACAATTAGGATGGGCCTAAAATGAACAATTAAGCTTTAGAATTTAATTAGGCTTTCAAAATATGAAAAATATTTGTTCATGTTACAAAATAAATAATTTTATAGAAAAAGCACATGAATTAGTACGTGCAACACACGTAAAAATTCATAAAATTTCACTTAATTAAAAATAAAGAATCAGGGTATTACAAGACCTACGGTCGGGATATCACCAGGTTCGAGTAAAGGAAGAAGATGTGCACAAGAAGACATTCGGAACTAGAGATGGTCACTATGAGTTCCTAGTCATGCTGTTCTGAGTAACCAATGCTCCTGCTATCTTCATGGACATGATGAACAGGGTCCTGCGGCCATGCATCAATTCATTCGTCGTTTTGTTCATCGACGACATATTGGTCTACTCTAAGTCAGAAGAACATGCCGAGCACCTAGCAGAGGTACTAAAGAAGCTACATGAGCAGAAACTGTATGTAAAGCTGTCTAAATGTGATTTCTGGAAAACCAAAGTTGCCTTCCTGGGTCACATCCTTTCTAAGGAGGGAGTGGCTACTGACCCACAGAAGATTGAGGCAGTGAAAGATTGGCCAAGACCGACTACAGTGAAAGAGATTAGGAGCTTCCTGGGTTTAACTGCCTACTACAGAAGCTTCATTCAGGGTTACGCCCAGATAGTAGTGCCACTCACAGGGCTTACAAGGGAGAACGTGAGTTTCAAATGGTCAAAACAGTATAAAGCTAGCTTTCAGAAGTTGAAGGGAAGGTTGACTACTGCTCCCATTCTGGCTTTGCTGAGAGCAGGAGTTGACTGTGATGTCTACAGCGATGCTTTCCATCGCGGATTGGACTGTGTGCTGATGCAAGAGGAAAAGGTAATAGCTTATCGATCTAAACAGCTAAGATCGCATGAAAAGAATTACCCAACCAATGATCTGGAGTTGGCTGCAATTATTTTTGCTTTGAAGCAGTGGAGGCACTACGTGTACGGGAAGAAAGTTAACATGTACATGAATCATAAGAGTCTGAAGTATATCTATCAGTAGAAGGACTTGAATCTGAGGCAGAGGAGATGGTTGGAAGTGTTGGAGGATATCGGAACCGAAATCAAGTACCATCCAGGCAAGGCCAATATGGTGGCTGATGCGCTCAGTAGGAAGTGCAGTTTGTCCCAATTGATCACAATTCAGGAGAAGTTGGCAGAAGAGCTTGATCGAGCAGGGATAGAGGTGGTTTTGCAAGGATTGGGAGCTTCCTTAGCTCAGTTAAGGATTCAACCCACTTTGAGAGACAATATCATCGATAGTCAGAAGACCGATCCAGAGATTCAGGAGATGAGAGAGCAAGTTGGCGTTGGTAGGATGGCAGAATTTCAAGTGAAGGATGAAGTGTTGTGGTTTGGAGAGCGGCTGTGTGTGCCAAATCAAGCAGAACTGAAGGAGAATATTCTTCAGGAAGCATATGCTACTTTATTATCCGTGCATCCAGGAGTACCAAGATGTATAAGGACATAATGCAGTATTTCTGGTGGCCAGGAATGAAGTGAGATGTGGCCGAGTTTGTTGCTAGGTGTGCAGTTTGTCAGCAGGTCAAAGCTGAGAATCAGAAACCCGGGGATTTGTTGCAGCCTTTACCCATCCCGGAGTGGAAGTGGGATTGTATCAGCATGGACTTTATCATAGGATTGCCCAAGAGTTTCAAGGGCAATGATGCAATTTGGGTGATAGTGGACCGACTCAGCAAATTGGCTCACTTCTTGGCAATGAAGCTTACTTGGTCGATGAAGAAGCTGGCCGAGTTGTATGTTGGAGAGATCGTGAGGCTTCATGGAGTTCCTCTATCGATAGTATCCGACTGAAATGCACATTTCACCTCACATTTCTAGAGAAGTTTTCAAACAGCTTTGGGGACGAAGACTGATTTCAGTATGGCCTTCCATACTCAAAATGATGGGCAGACTGAGATGGTCAATCGGGTACTAGAAGATATGCTGAGATGTTGCGTGTTAGACGTTGGTGGCAGTTGGGAAAGGCATTTGGCTCTAGTGGAATTCACCTACAACAACAGTTTTTAGGAAAGCATCGGGATGGCACCGTATGAGGCTTTGTAGGGAAGAAAGTGTAGGACACCGGTATGTTAGTATGAAGTTGAGTAATGACAGCTGTATGGGTCGGAGATTGTGCAGCAGACCTCAGAAAAGATCGAGATGATCAGGAAGAGGTTAGTCGATGCACAGAGCAGGCAGAAGAGTTATGCCGACAACCGGAAGAGAGATCTGGAGTTTGAAGAAGGTGATTTTGTCTTTGTGAAGGTGTCTCCAACCAAGGGGGTGATTCGGTTTGGAAGAGGATGAAAATTAGCCCCAAGATAAATAGGTCCTTATAAGATATTGAAGAGGATTGGGAAGACAGCTTATCGGTTAGAACTACCGAAAGAGTTGGCCCAGGTCCATAATGTCTTCCATGTGTCTATGTTACGAGGTTATATTCCGGATCCGAGTCATTATTTACCAGAAGTGCCAGAGGGTCTACAATTGGATTTGATCTATGCAGAGCGTCTATTGGAGATTGTGGATCGTCGGGAGAAGGTCTTGAGAAATAAGACAATACCTATGGTCAAGGTCGTTTGGAGGAACCAATTTGTTGAGGAGTCCAATTGGAATCAGAGGAGAGGATGATGAGAGATCACCCTGAGCTTTTCAACTAAAATTTTTAAACTCTTTTTTTTCTTTCTTTGTCTTTACTCGCTCTTAAGGGTAGTTCCGATGACAGAACTATTCTAAGGAGGGAGTGCTGTAACATCCCGTATAATTTATTTTAATTAAAAATACATTTTTATTTTTATTTTTTGCACGTGCAATACACGTGCAAATTTTATCTTCATTTTTAGTTCCTCTCATTTAAATTTATTTTGTAGTATGCATGAGTCTTTTTATTTTTCAGTCTTTTATTAAACCCATAGGCCTAAGAGTGGATTCTAAAGCCCACTAGATTAATTAATTTAATTAAAAACAAGCCCACAAGACAAGCCCATTAATTAATCCTACAATTAGTTGTGCATGGTCTCACACATAACATGTAACAACTTTTTGGCACACAAATAAAATTATAGAATTGTATAAAATAATGTGTGTGAGTGTGCACTTGGGCACAACACGTGCACGTGTGTCCAAAGAGAGGGAGGCTGGAATTGGAGAGTGGAGAGAATGGAGAGAGTGGGAGAGTGGGAGAGTGGTGAGACCAAATCCTAGCCCTCCAATTGTTCTATAAATAACCCCCCCCCCCCCCCCCCGGAACACCCTGGATTTTCAAATCTTATTTATATTGGAGTTGTTTGATTCTACGTGTTGTGCACGTGCAAATTTATGCATGTATTTCTCTAAAAATATTTCATAAACTAGTAATCCTAATTATTCTTCTCTTTTTTTTAGAAAGCCTAATTTAATCCTAGGCCAATTTATCTCTTTGTAGCCCACATTAATTAATTAATTAAATTAATAGAGGCCGTGCTCTCTTGGCCCATTAGTAAGCCCATTTAATTTAATTCTTTCTTTATTTTAGCCTAACTTGTAGTGTAGACTCAAATAATAGACAATTAATTAAACTAACATGAACAACTTGTAAGTGGGGGACACTAGTTGGCACGTGCATGCACTAGAGTGTGCATTGTGCACCTTTTGACCCTAGGCTGGATTGTATCAAGGGGAGCTGGAGAGTGGATGAGGAGGAGAGGTGGTTACTCCATCATGGGAAGTTATGAAAACTCCCTAATTCATCTAGGCCCTTGATCCTTAACCACTTGATCTAATCCTAGCCTTCTATTCTCACTAAAAATTTGTATAAATACCCCCCCCCCCCTACATTAGTTATCCTTGCACCTAATCTATATCAAAAGAGAAATAGAAAGAAATACAATTAGAGAGTAAAAGATTGAGAGAATTGTGAGTTGAAAAGATTGAGTGGTGTGCCACTGTGTGTGCTCTTTCCCATTGGAGGCCGACATTTCTTCAAGAAGCAAAGGGAGAGCTAGGGTTTGTTTCAAGCTAGGAGGAGACGACTTGTGGTAGCTCAAGCTAGAAGAAGAATGCCTCTTTTGATCATTCTAGGAGTTCTTAGGAGTTCCTTTTGTTTTCTCCCCGAATAAGGTGGGCAATTTTCTCCAACTTCTAGATAGTTACCATGCTAGGTTTGTGTTTTGATCATACTAGAATAAACAAGAGAAAATATTGCTTTATGTCATGATTAAGGAGAAAAATGAATCCTTGTGAACTTGCATGAAACAACTAGTAAAAATTGAATTGAATGATGTGATTAGAAAAATTGTTGTGGTAAATTGATATTATACTAGCATGTTAATTAAGAAAGAATATAATCTCTTTATTGAAATGTTCATGTATGAGGGGAAAATGCATATGAAGAAATGTGTGTCTTTCTTCCAAAAATAAATAAATAAATAAATAAATAAATGGGTTTGTGTGAAAAGTTTGAATTATGACAAGTCTCTGTGCTATGAAGTTAGATTGATTAAACAATTATGTATGTTGTTGTTAGTAAAATTGTTATTAAAGAATCCTAAAGTTGCATGCTATTTTGTTAGTAAAGTGAACATTTTGTATAAATAAAAGAGTAGTATTTGCATGAAGAATGAGAGTCAAATGGCTTTAAAAACTCGTAAATTACTGTTTAATTCGAAAGAAATTAAGTCAGAAATTTATTTAGATTTATAAATGAACAAATCACATTTTTGAAATAAACGAGTTAATTTCATGAACTAGAGTTGCTCTAGTCATATACAAAACAAATTATAGTTATTTTCCCTACGGGTGAGTCACTCTGTCCATACTGGTGAGTGGGTGCAAATTAAAAACGTCATTGTAAGTAAAGGTCTTGAGTTCGAGTCTCAGTATACTCTTTATTTTTCCATTTTTTGAAATTAACTCACAGCCGAACCCGATAGTATATAGGGCTATTAATGTCCTTTCTTGACGTCTGGCGCTGTTGGCCTTTCTGGTCAGCGCCTATGCCACAGTAACGTTACTGTAGTGCAGTGCTGTTGCTGTGTTGAGCAGTTCGAAACCTGGCGTCAGCCAAGGTTTTTAATTTCCGAATTTTTGGAAAAAAATGTTTTTTTAAATGATTTTTTTTAAGTGAAATAAATCCATAAAAAATTATGATAATTATTCTAAAATTAAGTAGATCTTATGGAAAATTTCTAAGGCTTAATTAAAAATTATAGACCAAGTTAGAGAAATTATAAGGGTATTTTTATGAGATAAACAAAGCGATATTTAGTCTCTTTTAAGAAATTTTTGTGAAAAGTTTTCTAAAGAAACTCACGACTTGATGCAAATGTGAAAAATTCACTTAGTTAAATAAATGAGATTTTAGACTGATGAATGTAAAAAAATAATTGTGAGATTAAATATGTAATTCAAGACATTGTGAAAATGAAATTACCTTTCCTTTTTTTTTATTATGGAAAATTATGCATGAATTGAAATGAAAAAAATCATGATAACTTATGAAGATATTGATAAGTGTGATTACTCAAATTATGAACATGAAATGAGATTTTGAACTAGAGGGTAGCTAAGTCCTATTACCAGCAATTGAATGAGTTATATTTGTTGAGACGAATTATTGACATGAAAGACCAAGTTGGTCATGTTGTTGATTAAGACTGGTATAGAGGAAAGAGCTAACTTTAGGGGTCGATTTTATTCATGATTCAAATAATTAAGGACTAGACACATAGAGGTGATGTGATGAAAGTGAGAGAAAAACACGAGTATGAGGGCCATCGGATTGGCGGTGTGAGAGTGATTCACAGATTGCCTGCTTGATGCATCATGACAGGGCATGAGCACTACTCCAGAATTACCGTCCCGGTGGCGATGCTTGTGGGGTATTTGGTGACTACGGGTGGTGCCATCGTTCCACGACGGAGGTTGAATTATCCATAGTTTGCATGCATGATGCGTCATGTCAGTGCGTGGGATTTCCCTCCAGATTGTCTGGACATGGGGCTCGTAATTCATAGAACATCTAGGATACTTACTGTAGTTACCATAGTAGTTTAAGTCATGGCGAGTGACTGAACCCTACAAGATGAAGTACGATTAAGGACTTGCCCTCGGACCTATGTAGTATGAGATGTATAGAATCTGAACAAGTATGCATTAGTGTCATGTAATATAAACAACTGCATTAAAGACTAAGTGCACAGCACAACACGGCATCCATAGGATAGTCCCCGTAGTTTGCTTGTGATAAGTGTGTGCTTGTTAAGTAGGAAAAAATTGATGTATTATATCCTTGCGTCAGTTGAATGAACTGACGAGCCCACAGTTTCTATGCAGGATAAAGAGATTGACAAGATTAAAGTATGCATGCTGCTTAAAGAATGTTTCAAGTGTTGTACAGTTTATTCATGTAATTATTGTAAATTGCTTCCGCTGTTTAAATGTAATTCAAGATGTAACTCTAATGTAATAAAAGTTTTAACTTCCTTGTAAAATTGTACGAAGAGAAGTGTAAAGATCTTGTAGAACTTCGAATTCAGTCTGTTTTGGAATTCAGGGTGTTACACCCCCCCCCCCCCCAATGTCTTCTCATTACACCAAATTTACAAATCAAAGAGAGAGGAAAAAGAAAGAGAGTTTGAGAGAGTTCTTGTGTTGCATTTTGGATGCTTGTAGTGCGCTTGCTAGGAGGAGAAGGGCTAGGTGATCTTGTTGGAGCTAGGAGTCTCTACGAGTTGTGTCTCTTCTTTTTGCAAGTCTTCATAAAAGGTGGGTTGTCTTAATGCTTTCTAATTTATAGGTGAGCATGCTAGTTTTGACATTGAGTAATGTAGATTATTTTGATGTGATAAATGTAGACCATCCCATGCTATTGTGTTTGTGCCATGAATTGTAGGAATAATGTGGTGATCAAGTAAATGAATAGACATCATGATAATTAAAAAGAGGAAAGAAAGTAATAAAAAAAAATGAATTGTTGCCATGAATTATACTAGTTTATGCAATGTTGGAATGGTAATGTCGAATTTTATAACTTGCATGAAAGAGTTCTAAAGATTTTCTTTGTGGTTAAGAAGTATGTAGTAAAATTTTAACTGGTACAAATGAGTTCATAAAGTGGGTTATGGAGAAATGCAAATTGATGTGTGGAAAGAGAGAAAAATGAATTGAAAAATATATATATGTTTATAATATGAGTTTGAAAATTGTTGGTTACTGTTTCCCAAATAAACTCAGTCTGAAAAAATTAATTACAGTCTACTAAATAAATAAATCGATCGAATAATCGAGTTTTGTGAAGATAAACTAATAACAGTACAGTATGAACAAAATTATAGCAGTGTATTTTCATATCAGTAGTCGCTGTTGGACTTACTGGTTAGATTGTGCCCACAGTACTGTTACTGTAGCTGCGGGTTGAGTCTTGGTTCTGGGTTCGAAACCTGGTATCCCTTTTTTTATTTTTTATTGATTTTTATTTCCCCAAAGCACTGTAACACAGTATAAAGAACTTTCGGCCCACCTTTGTGACAGAAAGTCTACTTGGACTTATTGGTTCTCGGTGGCGTCTAGGGTCGATTACTGTAGTCTGGGGCGGGGCTTGGGTTCGAAACCCGGTGGCTCCATTTGTTTTTTTTTGTTGTTTTTGAATTAAATGAAGGGTTTTAATGCAAATAAAAATTGGAGAAAAATTATAATATTCCCCTAAAGTGATTTAGAGTTTATTAAAAATAATTTCATGACGTTTCATGTATTTTGTGAGAAATTAAAAGTGAAATTGAGATAGTTAATGAGTTGATGAATTCGAAAATTTAATTTTAAGATTATAACCTTTATTTTGATTAGAAGAAAAGTAAAATATTGCAATACTATTGATTTCGCTTTGATGAGATTATATAATTATTTTGGTCGATTAAGAATACTTTATGTGGTTTAAGATATTATATGTGATTAAATTGCTAATGAGATTTGAAGTGGATGAATCTATGTTATGAGTTTATGAAAAGAAATGTTGTTTTTTTTTTAAAGAATTGTGAATAAGTGAATGAATTGAATTTCATGAATAATGAAAAAGTAAGAGATTGATTAAGTTATGAATAAGTTGAAGATATGAATACAATGAAGTTTAATACATGATTATTGAAGGGTATGAGTACCCATGAATTCTAGAACATGAAAAGTTGTGATCTAGAGGTTTAGGGAGACCCCGGGTACCGGCATTGTTGAATTAAATGTTTTATTTATTTTGAGATATGGCTATGGAGCTATCTCGGTTTTTGTGATTAAGTCCGGTAGGGGAAAAAGCTAACTCTAGGTGTTATAAATTATTCATGTCTTGAACTTAAGAATTAAGCACCTAGTGAAGATGTAGTAAACTTGGGCAAACGTGAGTGGAGGGTTTCTATATAGTCGAGCGGTGTACTCCGGAACTATAGACCCAGTTGGGCAGTGTACTCCGGTATTGTGATTGCTTTTGATGGAGACGAGCTTTTATTTAAATCCGGAACTATGAGTAGTCGGGCGGATAGTATGTCGTACTCCAGTGTATATAGGCATACCGAAGCTAGAGGGACACTTGACGGGATGTTCGCACGACGAGGATTGAGTATAGTCGGGCGGTGTACTCCGGGACTGGGATTTGTACTCATTGAATGTCTAAACTTTGTTTTATTACCGGGTAGTTATCATGGCGAGGGATCGAACCCTTTAATGTGGAGTACGTAGGTGCTTGCCCTCGGACCTATGTAGTATGGGATGCATGGAATCCGAACAAGTATGCATTAGTGTCATCTTAGCGTAAACATCTGCATTAGACATTAAGGCATTGCATACACTTACATGTTAAGAGTAATCACTTTTAACACTTTATTTTACATTCAAATTTGTGGTTTGTTAAAGTATTAAGATCGTTATACTTTCCACATAGCGAGGATGGCCGTGTATAACATTTTTTTCGTCGGTTGTAAGCAACTGGCGTGCCCACGGTTTTATATGCAGGATTTGGATTTTTCAAGAAGATATAAATTTGATTTGATGCTGATGATTATTTAAATGTTAAAGTTGTTACAATTATATATTTATCATTATCGTACTTCATCTTCCCTTCTGTTGTGTTATTAAATGTAAAAGACTCTGTTGTAATATAATTTTTCAAAATTCCTTGTAAAATTGTACGAAGTGAAGTGCAAAGATCCTGTGGAATTTCGAATTCAGCCTTATTTGGAATTCGGGGTGTTACAGCATGTCAGTCGCGGTCCAAGCAAATAGATCGTGGTTCCCCCTTATATATTGGATGATGTTGGTTTTGACGAGAGGGGGAAGGACCTTACCAATTTGGAATGTCCTGGTCGGATCTCCTTCTGAGAAGGCTTTTTCTTCCAACTCGTCGACCGGCTCTAAGATGGCTTGGCTACTCCCTTGTGGGAGCTCGAGGACTTCAAGAGAGAGGACCGGCCCTCATACTGAAGTCATGTAACATTTGCGAGCCGTCTCCTGGCTTCCTCTGACTTCTCCCACCCTTGCTGCGGTGGGAAATTTCATCTTCATATGGTAGGATGAGGGTACGGCCTATAGAGCAGCTAGGCCGGGTCGGCCCAGAATGACATTGTAAGCGGCCTTCACGTCTACCACCATAAAATCCATCGGCTCGGTTCGGGTGATCAGGGTTTTGCCAGCGGTTACGTCGAGAGTTATCACTCTCTCGATCATCACTGGTACCCCGGAGAACCTGTGGAGAGTGTAGCCGGCAGGCTTGAGTCGTTCCCTAGACAACTTGAGACCCTGGAAGGCTTCCAGAAAAAGGATCTTAACCAAATTGCTGTTGTCGACCAGGACTCGGCGTACTTCAAAGTTAGCCATATGGAGGTTTATCACAAGAGCATCACAATGGGGTGTTCGGACGCCTTCCAAATCCTTGTCGGAAAAGGTAACAGGAACTCCAAGGCCCTTGGAGTTCGAATCTCCCCCCAATGGGCCTCCGTGAATGAGGTGTAGGAGAGCTTCAGCTTCGAAATTTAGGATTTCGACCTGTCGGTTAGTTCGCTTATTAGCCCCCCTGGGAGGCGGAGAAGGATCTATCCTGTCATTCCTTACGAACCTAGAAAGTTGCTCTCTCTGAATGAGGGCTTCAATCTCATCTTTGAGGACCCGACAATCATACGTGTCGTGGCCATGATCCCTATGGAAGCGGCACCATTAGTCCCTATTTCTCTTCTTGCCTGGTGTATTCATCTTCGGAAGTGGTGGGAGCAGACATTCTTTCCTGACCTCCATCAGTATGGCTGAAACACTAGCATTAAGTGGAGTAAACTTCTCAAAACGGGGAGGAGAGCGGTGCTGGCCACCATTGTCTTTCTGAAGCTTCTTAGCTCCTTCATCTTCAGCACCCTTCCATTTGTTCCCGGATAGCTCTTTCTGATAAGGTGGGAGGAGGGCCTCTTCTTCCCTAATATATTTCATGCTCCTCAGTAGGAGTTCCAAGAAGTCTCGAGGTGGCTTTTAGCGAGAGATGCTTTCAAGTCAGTGTGGTTGATGTTGTGTCGAAAAGCAGCAGAGGCTACCGACTGGTCTAAGGAGGCGATTGACCGGGCCTCAGAGGTGAAACGCTTGACATAGTCCCTTAGCCGCTCGCCCTTCCTTTGATTGAGTGACAGCAAAGACGTGCTTGTCTTTTCGGCACGACGTCTGCTCACGAAATGAGTAAGGAAGAGCCTTTCGAACTGATCGAAGGAGAAGATGGAGGCCGGGTCGAGTAAGGAATAGCATTCTCTCGCAGGCCCCTTCAGTGTGGCTGGGAAGGTTTTACAAAGAAGCGCATCCGATGCCTGGTGGATCATCATGAGAGTTTTAAAACTCTTGATGTGGTCAATAGGGTCTGACTCCCCATTATATGACTCAAAGTGAGGGGGCTTGAATTTTTTCGGGACCAGGGCTTCCATAATGGTTCGGGAGAATGGTGGCCTGCTTGGGTGGAAATTCCTCGCCCATTGTTCCTCATCTTTGTCAAGTCTACCAAGGCTCCTCTCCATCTCGTGGAGACGGCGATAGACCGAGTCTTCCCTCCGGTCAAATCTTGCTGACCCCTGGGACTCATCCTCATGTGGAAGGGGACTGGGTGTGCGATGGTGATGGTTTGGGGTAGGTTGAGGACTAGGCGCTCGTGGATCATGGTTAAGTGCAACATTGAGGGCCCGCAGAACGGCTTCTTGAAAATCCTGGAACTCCACCCTTGTGACAGGTGCCTCCCGATCTTGGTGGTCCCTTGGGGCAGACCAACCAGTCGGTGTGCGGCTCCTCTTCTGATGACAAGGGGGTGACTCCCTCGCCTCCTGGGAGAGTTCGATCTTCTGTGCTCTGGTCTACGGGGGATCGGGCTCTAGGGGACCGAATCGCAGGACCCCTTTGATGTTCATGGCGGGGGATTCTGTCATGGGTCTATCTCTCATCCAAGCAGGTCTGAAGATCTATCCCATGTTGCCAATTGACAATAATGTGTTGGAGATCCTTTGGCATTGAAGGACTGTGAGAGGCCATGGAGTTGGAAGAGGGGTTATGTATTGAAACATGGTCATGAAGAGGAGGTTGCCTTTGATGACTTCGACGGGAGGGTCCTAAAGAATCCAAAAATTTGTGATTGCTTTTCGTTTTCCACAGACGGTGCCAATCTGTTGCTGCAGATTTTGGTGTGGGAGCAAACAGATGAATTTGTGGATTCTTTAGGAAACGAATAAGGCAAACCTGCTGACTTTCATCGGTGTTTGACTGGTTTCTTGCCGCCATCGTGAACCTACAAAAAAATCGATACACAGGGATGGATCCCGACGACGAACTCTCCGACGCTCAAGTCAGTAATCAGGAAGATTATGAAAGAGCATTTATGTGGGAAAAATATTGATTACCTCGTTATGGTGGGGGGGGATTATTTATAATCGCCTTAAGAGACAGTTTGGAGATAATCATTTATCTCTATGTCCCAGTGTTTTTGGATAAGATGTAGAGTTTAAAATTGTTTTATGATAAGATAGGTGATTTAAACCGCCTCTTAGAGATAATCACGAATTTGAATTACTCTTTAAATATCTGAATTGGTTTGTATTGGGTCGGTACCCATACCCAATAGGGCAGGTCCGTTTCTGGGTTATTAAGCTTTGAAGAAAGACCCAGTCCCCAATCCGGGCTCGTTTGTAGGTGAAATTACCGTTTTACCCCTAAGAGCTTTAAGATTCGCGCCTGGGTAGAACGGTCTCGATTTAATCCCACTTTTAGCTATATCAGTACTCTTTCCTGTTTCTGACATTCGTCTAGTGATTGGTAAAGTTGCTGTTTATGCGGTCTATTCGTCACTGCTACGGACCAGTGGTCTTTCTCCACTCCTCAGCCGTCTGGTAATCAAACCATTCTGCTGGGACCGGTGGTATTTCAAAACTCCGCACGGGACCGGTGGTCATTCTCCACTTCCTGACAGGCCGGTGATCATTCACCCTCGTTGGAATTGGTGGTCTTTCTCCACTCCCGAACCATACCAAAAGTTATCGGACCATAAGGTGGACCGGCAGGCCTTTCCCTACTCCACCAAGACACAGAGTTTAACTCTTGCTCCACATTCGTATAGATACCCCTAAAAAACAGAAGAGACTATGTCGCTTGTGGCCCCTGATAGGAAGGACGGCACCGCACGTGTCCCCTTGACAGCCGAGTACACACCCGACTAGTGCCTGCCCTAACAATCAATGACATGCTCTGGTCTTGGGATACTACCACTAGTCCTAGTTAAGCAATTACTGATCTTAATTGTGTAAAGATTATTGATTACCGGCCTATTATTTGCTAGAAAACAAACCTAGTTCTTTATCCAAATTCACAATGCCCTAGGGGAAACAAACACGGCCCCCAGATCAGGCTCAAGAGTTCCCAAGCCCAACAACCCAAAAACTGGTCTGCCTTACTGGGTCAGGGTGACAACCCTTTATGAATAAATCCAGATAAGTTTAAGAGTTATTTAAATTCATGATTATCCATAAGAGGTTGTTCAAAAACCATATCTCTTATCTTGAAGGAGGTTTAAGCTCTCCTCAACCACTCTTATCTCTTAATGAAGAAGAGATAACTGATTCAATCCAAAAACATCAGGAAGTAGAGATAAATCATTATCTTGAAACTGACCAAAGTGACTATAAATACCCCCTACCTCCACCAGAAATAGGTAATCAATAGTTTCTCCACAAAAGCTCTTTTAAAGTCTTCTTAATTTCTGACTAGACCGTGTGTCGCCGGGATCAACCCTAGTGTCTCAGACTTTTTGCAGGTCAGCAGAGATGATCGTCATCACATGAATCGAATGCTACGGCGCCAACAAGTCAGATCGTCAAGTCAGTTGCAATCAAAGGCTATCAATACCGTTGAAAGTTAAAAGGTCAATTTCTTGATTGTTCCTCCAAAGAATTCACATCATGTGGTTGCTCCTACACAGAAATAAGCGGCAACACTTCACCTTTTAGGCTTTCCATTTTACTTTCAAGATTAATTGTATACGATTTTTTTTTCTCCCGATAATATCAAGATTATACCATATGTATGCTGACAAATTTGGCACCAGACTTGTGCATGTTTGGTTGTTCTATTGCTATGCACTCTCTTTGGTAGATTGTATAAACCATCTGCTCACTAGACAATGGTAGGGCTGCTATACTTAAACCTCCTATTCGGACCTGATCAATCAAGACCCAATCTGGAACCGATATTAGACCTCAACCATTCCACGCCAGTTTCATGTGAGCGCGTACCGGAGCTAAAAATAAACTAATACCTGTATGTGATTCTGGGTTGCGTTTGGATCTCCATGTTCAGTACCCTGCTGAATATACCTTGACACATTCATGCATTTACATAGCCTATGGCGGGGAATAAGTTTTCCTATTGAAAATCGGTTAGAGCTAAAAAGGAAAATAAAAAAATATATATTTTTAACTTTATTCAAAAAACCAGAAGAATAACATGCATTATCCAGTATTATGTAAATCACTCCAAAATTATCGATATTTTTTTATTAATTTAAAATTACATTTTGTTATAAAAAACAAGATAGAAGAAGAACCAGAACAAGAATAGGACTGCTATTATTTGGGTCATAATTGTTAGGATTTGTGGCCTCAAATACATGTAGGCACGGGGTACTTGAAGTTGGAAAAGAAGAGGAGAAGACAAAGAAGCAAGGGAAGACAAGCAGCAAGTAGAAGAAGAGAAATCTGGTGGGTTGCGGTCGACCGGCTAGGAGTGCGGTCGACCGACCCAGTCACCTGGGAGTTCTTCGAGTGTAGGCGTCCAACAGAGAAGAGGACGGTCGACCGACCTTGGGGGTGCAGTCGACCGGTCCGCTCTCTGGGTTGGTTCTACACATTGCAGTCGACCGTCACTAGGGGTGCGGTCGACCGGCAATGTCGGCTGATTGTTTTGGGCTTACGGGAGAAATGCCCAATTTGCTATATTTGTGTGTATCTTTTAGGGTTTACTTGGGGGCTATATATATAGCCGTAAACTCTAGGGTTTAGTATGCCGGGATCATTATTCAACTTCAAAAGAGATTGTGCCGAGTGTTTCAAAGGTGAGAGAGAGAGATTGAGGGTTGTAATTTCTTTTGTAATCTTTGTATTTTTTTGGGAATAAGAAGTATTGGTTATCTCTGCATATTGGTTGTGTTCTTGTGAGATCCATATATTGTGGTGGCTTGTTCTTGGTTCATCTATTTCTTGGGAGTTTTTATTGCTTGTGGTGCACTTCCGCTAT
The DNA here is from genome assembly GCA_017893485.1 of Hemerocallis citrina. Lineage (NCBI taxonomy): Eukaryota > Viridiplantae > Streptophyta > Magnoliopsida > Asparagales > Asphodelaceae > Hemerocallis > Hemerocallis citrina. The sequence goes on along the minus strand of JACEHZ010000512.1, from coordinate 635,623 downwards.
TAGCACTACGAGTTGGGAGTAATTTTCTCCGACAAGTGGTATCAGAGCAGTTGGTTCGAGATGGCCGATAACAAGATAAAGATCAAAAAATTCGATGGGACCACAAAGAAAGCTATGGAGATTCTCACAGATATGTATGAGAAACTATCGGCATCTAATCAAATTCTTCATCTGAAGAAATTGGTTAATATGAAGTTAAGGGAAGGGGGTTCAGTAGCGGAGCGCGTGAACACCATTATTGATCAAAGTGTTGTCTTGCGGGAGACAAGATATGTTCCAGACTTGAAGGAAAATCTTATCTCGATTGGAAGGCTAGACAAGGAGGGGTTGTCTACTACAGTTGGTAGTGGTTAGTGGTGTATAGCTCCAGGTTCAAGGGTGATTGCAAAAGGGAAGCGTGAGGTAATGTTGTATTTGCTTAGAGACGTGAGGGGCGTTTCTCCTGGAGTTGACTCTCAGCCGGAATCGAGTAGTAGGTTGTATAGGGTGCAACCGAGTTCTTTCAGTTGTGGAGGGGAGGTTACTAATTTAATGGGAGCTGCTGGCCATAGAAGTGATCCTAGTGTGCAAGATGTTGCTGCGGTGAGGGTACTTTGCAAATTGGCAGTTGAAGCTTCAAGTCGCTCTTGTGTGATAGAGAGCACTGGTATCGATATGCGGGGTGATGTCGATGAGGGTAACCGAATTGTGACTGTATGGGTTGAACAGTCTGCAAAGTTTGTAGAGGTGTCGTCCACAAAGGTTTCTAGTGCAGAGGGTGCATTGAGAGGCTTCGAACCATGTCCGGTGTTGATGGAGATCTTGCAAGGTGGGGAGTCTCATAACACGGAATCCGATATGGGAGATTATTTTTCCAGTATTCGTACTCTATGCGATTGGTGGAGCACATCCTTCATGAGGCGATGAGGGGTGTGGTTGGTGCACTCTACGTGGTGGAGTGACGGAGGTGCTCTTCATAAGAATGGGGGGTACTTGGGTCTTCTATGAAAGTGGGAGATGGCAGAGATAATGTGAGAAAAGATTGCTATAACTTTGAAGCATGATGTATTTGGTTCAAATGGGAGATTGTTAGGATTTGTGGCCTCAAATACATGTAGGCACGGGGTACTTGAAGTTGGAGAAGAAGAGGAGAAGACAAAGAAGAAAGGAAAGAGAAGCTGCAAGTAGAAGAAGAGAAGTCTTGTGGGTTGCGGACCGGCTAGGAGTGCGATCGACCGACCCAGTCGACTGGGGGTTCTTCGAGTGTAGGCGTCAAACAGAGGAGAGGACGGTCAACCGACCTTAGGGGTGCTGTCGACCGGCCCGCTCTCTGGGTTGGTTCTACACATTGCAATCGACCGTCACTAGGGGTGCACTCGATCGGCAATGTTGGCTGATTATTTTGGGCTTACGGGAGAAAGACCCAGTTTGCTATATTTGTGTGTATCTTTTAGGGTTTGCTTGAGGGCTATATATATAGTCGTAAACTCTAGGGTTTAGTATGCCATGATCATTATTCAACTTAAAGAGAGATTGTGCCGAGTGTTTCAAAGGTGAGAGAGAGAGATTGAGAGTTGTAATCTGTTTTGTAATCTTTGTATTTCTTTGGAAATAAGAAGTATTGGTTATCTCTGCATATTGGTTGTGTTCTTGTGAGATCCATATATTGTGGTGGCTTGTTCTTGGTTCATCTATTTCTTGGGAGTTTCTATTGCTTGTGGTGCACTTCCGCTATTAGCAGTACGAGTTGAGAGTAGATTTCTCCGACAATAATTCCTCGCAGGTAACTTGATCTTAACTGGAAAATAAGAAAGGTCCTTCCAGTCTGACATTTTATAATTACACACAATTAACATACATGATATGCTTTACATTTGGAGAAATGAGAAATGTAAAATAGTAAAACAAAATCTGGAACTCCTAAAACCAATTCATCACAATATTCCTAATTAGACTGAAAACAAATGATTCTGTATGAATTCGCCTCTCTTGTTCTACCGTCATTCGATATCAACAGCGAGGTATATCGGAAGGAGGATGAGGAAGTGTCTCATGAGGACCCTTCCCATTCTTCACTATAAAAGCCATGGAGAGTCCCCAAGTTGTATGAATCTCAAGGTGACAATGCATAAACCACACACCTACATAAAACACACACGAAAAGATTTATAGATTTAAGCATATCAAGTATCAATTCTACGGCAACTAAATGCAATACAAAATGTGAAACCGTTAGGAAAGATTTGTGAAGCATACCTGGATTATCAGCGATGAACCTTATGATAGCCCATCCTCCAACAGGAACCCCGATTGTATTCATATATGGTGGGTCTACCAAATTCAACCTAGCCTTCGATGGATTATAGTTTCCACTGCCATACCCTACAACATAAAAATTATATCCATGCAAATGAATCGGGTGATTCTCCGTGCTAATCGTGCCTGTATCCTGCAACACCAACTGAACCCTCGCACCATACTCCAACACATGAACCCGTGTTCCCTTAATCGACGCTGTATTATTTGGTATGCTATTCGGAGCTCCATTAATGAAATCATAAGCCTTCAATGGCTTGCTCGGAAAATTCAGCTTATACTGTCCTTTAATATCCTCATAGTAAGCTTGCAACAGTGAGATGTTGGGCTTGACAAATGTGATATTGTTCATGGAAGCAGCAAAAATACCATTGTTCGGGCCTTGACAAGTCTTATTCGGGTTGGGCCGGTTGCACTGATCCACATTGAGCCCAATTGTGAAGATGAGGTTTGTGTCGATCTCCAAGGGTAAGTGGGTAGCATTAAGGCTTTTGAGTCCATCCATATGGGATTTGACTGCGAGGCTATCGTTAAAAATGGGAAGTTTGGCTGGTCGGGCTATGGACGTTAAGCTAGCACCGGAATATTGGAAGTATGCTGTGGCTGAAATGTTTTGGAACGGAACGTTTTGGGCTGACATGTATGGACCCACACTGATTGCGTAATTTCCTATTGGCTTGTCGGCTTTAACTAGGACATTGAGGGTTTGGCCGGGTGTGATCATGACCCGATCCGCTAGGAAGGGCTTGACATACTCACTGTCAGCTTCAACTACGGTTAGTTTGTGGTTGGCAATAGTGAAGAAGAGCTCGGTGTTGAGGGCAGAGTTTACTAGACGGAGTAAGTAGGTTTTTCCGGGAATTGCATCAATCTTGAACACATCTGCTCCAAGTTGTACAATATATGAGATAAGTTATATATAGTACTAATTAATCATGTAGAATTGGATATTAATGTCTAAATATATAGGTAACTAATTACCGGTAGCAGAGCAGTTGTAGAGAGGCCCAGGGTGGCCATTGATGAGATAAGCGTTGGCCTTGGGAGGGCCGCCACCGTTGGCAACAACGGCTTTCTCTATCCTTAGCTCATTTTTGTGCCAGTACTCGCCTGTAAGCGAGTTCCATAGCAAATGTGTATACCTAGTGAGTATGAGGGAAAATATAACTAAAAAGAAAAAAGTCTGATCGGTTTATGAATAGCTACCCAATACGAGAACATGCTCTTCATAAGGAGCCTTAAAGGGGTAGGGCACCCCTTTCTTTGGGTAAATGACGATGGCACCATGAACCATTGCTCGCATCCAGGAGATATGTGCGTGCCACCAAAGCGTACCCTTCTGATGGATCAGCGTGAACTCATACGTGAATGTCTGACCTGCCTGGATGGGGCACTGTGTTATATAAGATGGCCCATCCGACCAGCACGACAACAGTTGCCTCACTCCATGCCTGTAAATGATAATCACATCATAGTTAAAAACGTTTTCTATTCTTCTTCAATATACGTACGCTTAGTAAATTAAGGGTTTAACTAGAAAGATTTAATCATATATACCAATGGATGGTGGTGTTTTGAGGGGTCTCGTTGGTGACCTTAATGATCACCCGATCACCCTCGTGTGCGTAGATTGTTGGCCCTGGGAACATGCCGTTGATGGTGAGTATCTCTTTGCTCCTGCATAGCTTTGTTATCCTCGTCTTCTGCACCTAGTTTATTCACAAATACATCAACACACAACAAAGATTAATTTAACTTAATAAACATTTTATAAATATATATATGAGCAATTTCATAATATGCATGTTTTACTATGAAACACTTCTGCTTTGTATTTTTTGTTCTCACGGACTAACAAATTCGTCATGACACTTGATATTTTAAATTTGCGTTTTAAATTCTTTTCTGTATTATGTCACATCATATTTGTGTTCATGTCTTTTAGATGTTTTATCATAATAAAAAATAAAATGAAACTTGGAAGTGCAAGACAATAAGGGGAGAGAGAGAGAGAGCGAGAGAGAGAGAGAGACCTTGAAGTCATAGAACCTAGTTGATCCTCCTTGAGGCCAATCTTGTTTGTGCCTATTTGCCACGCAATGAGAAGCATGGTAGCATAGTAAGAGAAAACAGAGACCTAGACTAAAGCTCGCAGACTTAGAAGAAGAAGAAGACATTGTTCTCATTTCTCTCCTTCTCCATCAAGTAGCAAGTACTTTATACTAATAATTCGTACGAAAAACTTGTCTAGAAGTGCATGGGAAAAGGATAGACACTTGCATGCGTGGGGTAGTTGACAATGATTCTCCTAACCCTGGGGTTCGTCAACTATTAGGTATTAGCTATGTGGCCGTTGAATTCATCCAAGGTGTTAGGTTTATTAATTAGTTGTTTATATATGATAATAATTAATACGTTTTTACAATTCTTTCTGTTATGGTGTGTTGCTTCTCCTGTTTGAACTCCCCATAAAAATGATTAAATCCGCTTACAAAACCATGTAATTGAATGACTCAACGCGCTACTCATCATTTGGCAACCTGCCTAGCTTTTCCAATTGACAAACTTAGCTTCCCACGTCTCACCTGCTCTCTCTCGCTATCGAAATGAAGAGATCTGGTAGGAGTATTAACAACTGATATATCTTCGATTAGGTTTTGGTTTGCTTCCAACCTTTCGATGTTTCTGTATTAGCAAAAGTCCTCTAAGTGCACTGTTGCTGCTTATTTCTGTGTGACAGCAAACAGATGATATGATTTTGTTTTAAAAATAATAAAAAACTGATCTTTTTGACTTTCATCGATATTGACTGTTTTCAACTGAAGTTGACTTCTCGATCTGACTCGTTTGCACCATTGGATCTGATTCGTGTGGTGACGATCTCCTCCGCTGACCTGTAAAAAGTCTGAAACACCAGGGTTGACCTCGGCGACAGACCCTCCAACGCTCAAGTCAGAACTCAAGAATGATATGAGAGAGCTTTGTAGAGAAAATACTCATTTCCTGATTCTAACGGGGGTAGGGGGTATTTTTAGTCACCTTTCGGACCAGTTTCGAGATAATCATTTATCTCTACCTTCCGGTGTTTTAGAATAAGAAATTCCTTCATGATAAGAAAATTGGATTAAAGTGTCTCTGAGGGATAATCATGAATACAAATCACTCTTTAAATTATGTGGATTTATTTATAAAGGGCTGTCACCCTAACCTAGTAAGGCAAACCCATTTTGGGTTATTGGGCTTGGAAAATACCCAGTTTCCATTTTCAGACCCGCATGTAGTGGAAATTACTATTTTACCACTGAGAATATAGAGATTCGTGCCCGATTTGAACCGTCCCGATTTGGTTCTATTTATATCCATATCACAAGCCTCCCATTCCCGAAAATTTAGTTTCACATCTTTTGTGGAGTAATTCGCCCATATTTTTAATGGCTTATAGAATGTATTGGTGTTCTCGAGCACGTTTAGATCTCGCTTGGGGTGTAACGTTGTTTTTCTGTGTTTGTAAACCATTTAGAATTATTTTTAGAACTTTCTGGATTTTTAGTGATTTTTTCAGATTTTTCTGAATTTTTTTCCAATTTTAATCATTTTTAAAAAAATTATTCAATTTCTGAATTTAAATAATTAATTTTCGAGAATTTTAATTAACTATTCTAATTTAATAATTATATTATCAGAATTTAAAAATATTTTCAAAATTTGTTAATTATTTTTAGAATTTTTAATTATTTGTTTTCGATTTTTTACCAATTTTTAGATTTTTAAACAATTAATACGATTAAATAATTAAATAAAGAAATTGATTAAAAATGAAATTACTTTGATGCATGGCGCAATCTGGATCGTCGATCACGATCGAGCGCAGATCGGGAGGAAGATTTTTCTCTCTCATTTTCTGTTCGGTTTTGTTGTTGCTTGGCTGCGTCGGCGATCGATGAGATCGTCCTGCGCGACAACTCGTGGCGGTCAATGTTTGACCGTTGGTTTTTTTAATATTTATTTTATTTATTTTAATTTTTTTAATCTTAGTCGTCGATCAAGATTGGGCACGGATCGGGAGGGAAGCATTTTGCTCATTTTTCGTTCAGTTTTGCGATTTCTCGGCGGAAGTTGGCGATCGGCAGAAGTTTGGCGATCGATCAGGAGGTTCGGTGAGCACTTGCGAGGCGATACGTGGCGGTCAACGTTGACCGTTGATTTTTTTTGGGCAAATTGCCGTCGATCATGATTGGGCGCAGTTTAGGAGAAGAGCATTTTTTCCCATTTTTCGATCGGTTTTGCGATTGCTCTGCGGAAGTTTGGCGATCGATCATGAGATTCAGCGAGCGCAAGTGAGGCGACATGTGGCATTAATGTTTGACCGTTGACTCGTTCAACATTGACCGTTGACCTTTTTAAGCACGTACAGTGCATGTGCAATAGTTGGTTCGACTGCAAAATTGCCGAAGAAGGGGGTTGCTCAGGATTGAATTGGGTACATGGAATTGGGGGATGAGAAACTTCACCATTGATCAACTTGCTTCCTTGTAGAAATTAGCTATTCACCCGTTATTTAACTTGATGATGCTCTTTTGAGAGATCTGCATGGTGCTGTGGTATAATGAGCTTCTCCGGTGCTACAGAAGTTCGATTGGAACGTGTGACCACTCGTTTCGAAGCTAACTCAAAGATCAACAATTACTCTTCAGAAGTCGGTAGAAGAATCATCCTTCTTCAGGGACAAAATAGTTCCAAATTATCTTTGCCTCCACGGAGTTGAAAAGAGCTTTGTATGACTGTTAGGAAGATCCATTTGTGGAGGCGAATTTGGGGAGCACCTCTAGACGAGTTACGCTCTGAACTTGTTGTTGGGAACAACGGCTTAGGCTACAAAATTTTATAGAAATTTTATAGAAATTTTATAGCCTAGGCCGTTGTTGGGAACAACGGCTTAGGTTATAAAAAATTAGAACAAGGCCGTTGTTCCGAACAACGGCCTATAATTCACTTTTTTATAACAACGGCCTAGGTTATATCAAATTTTTTAGAATCCGTGAAGCGAAGAGTTATTTGGGAAGAAATTCTCAAAATAACCCTCCGCTGATCAATTGAAACGGGTGATGGGGAGCTCGATCTGAGCCGCTGATGACGATCATGAGCGATCCAATGGCTCAGATTGGTGTTTTCCAACCCGTAAAAACTAGACCTGTTTTCAATGAAGCATTTGCCATATATATATATATATATATATAAGTCAGCTATTTTGAAGAAATTTGTGAAAATTTACTCTTTTATGGAGTCAATGTGATTTTGATGTGTTTTATAAACTCCTATATGTTCTACAAGTTGTATTGACTCATCTCGGGAAATTGGTTTTTCAAATTTTTGATTTTACAAAGTGGAATCGACGTATCAATTGAAACATGCACAAGATTTTAACCTAGCTGCATAGCAGCTAGCGGTCGACCGCACGGTCGACCACCATTCTATTTTTGAAGAAATTCAAAAAGGGACGGTCGACCGCCGTTATTTTACACTGTTTTGGCAGTCAACCGCACCTGCTGTTTTGAGTTGTTTTATTGAGTTTTCTTCGTTTCTTTCAATAGTTATTTCCTCGATATTATGGATTATTGATCTACCGTTTTAGATGATGTTTTGGCTACAGATTACAGTATTTTACAGAAAGTTATATTTTGTTTATAATGGAATTTAAATCATATTCCTATGACCTTATAAAGAGAGTTATAAGTGTTTTTCAAAAGAATTGATGTTTTGCGATATTCGACGACTTCAAAATATGGTTTTCTGTTATTTGATGGGTTCAATATTTTATTTGAATTCTGGAATTTCAAGAGTACATTAAATAGATTTGGATTTTTTCGTTTTCTTATTATAAATATTTTGATGATGGGTTTATGAGTTTTATTTAAAAGTTTTGGTATTGATGGTTGAGTTATGAGTCTTTAGAGATTGATTGAGGCCCTAACTACCGGCGGTTGAGATTTTGGTTATTGTTCAGTTAAGTTAAGCCCGGTAGGGTACACCAACTCTAAGAGATTCGCAATCTATTAAATAATTAATTAACTTAACAAGATAAGGACAGACATTAGATGGTGATATGATGAAATGAGAGCAAACGTGAGTTATGGACTCCAGGATGATCCAAGGAGTGAGATATTCTCCAGTATTCCGGGATGATGGACGTAAGGGCCACAGAGTGATCTGCGAAGTGGGATTGATCTCCAGTATTCCGAGGATGAGAGCGATACTCATGGGATGTTTGTCCAATGAGGGTTCCAGGATGACCTGCGGAGTGAGGCAATCCCCAGTTTTTCGGGACAATGGACATAAGGGCCACAGAATGATCCACAGAGTGGGATTGGCCTGTAATATTCCAAGGGCGAGAACTGATACTTGCAAAATGTCTAAATCTCGTAGTAGTCATCGTAGTAGGATTAGTTGTATAACGGGGGATTAAACCCTATCAAGTGGAGAACGATAAGCGCTTGCACCGGACCTATGTAGAGTGGAATGCATAGAATCTGACAAGTGTGCATTAGAGAGTCAGCATATAGCTTTGGTGTTTTCTTGACTTGGTTTTATGCATGATGTTTTCTGTTTTCCTGCACTTGACACTTAGTATAGTTTCACGTGATGTTTTCATGTTTTATTTATTGTTATTTCTTATTCCTTTCGTTACTACTATTGATACATGTTGTTTATTACTTTATACCCTATGTTTTGTTTATGTTGCATTTATTTTTTTGTCACTCACACCGTTATGGCTGACCCCCTGTAGTTTTGGAGATTAGGGTTATCTCTAGCCTCATGTTTTACAGGTAGGTACCTATAGCTTTGGGATTTGGATGCATGAGATAGAATGATGTTTTGGCTTATATAAATTATAAAAGAATGTGCTGTAAAAGAAAGAATTTGTAATACAGGGCGTTTAATTTTTTGCTGTGCTTTGTAATGAATTAATGTAATAAAAGTTGAAAATTTTATCTGTGTTTTGGCTATGTTTATTATTATAATTGAGGTAGATGCTAGAAATTGTGCCACGTATTTCTAAGATATTATATTGAAAATTCGGGGCGCTACAACATGTTGTGTCGACTAAAGAAGGGTCTTTATGGGCTCAAACATGCACCACGGCAATGGTACTTGAAATTTGATTGCTTTATGAGAGGAAAGAGTTTCGACAGATGCGAAACAGATCATTGTGTATATGTTCATAGATATGAAGATAATGACATAGTTACCTTGGCATTGTATGTGGACGACATGTTGTTAGCAGGTTCATGTATGGAGAAGATCAAGGAAGTGGAAAAGGCACTAGCTTCGGAGTTTTCAATGAAGGACTTGGGTGAAGCAAAGAAAATCCTTGGCATAAAAATTAGTAGACATGAAAAGTAAGAAGTTTTGGTTATCACAAGCGGACTATATGAAGATGTTGAAAAGATTCAATATGGATGGCGCAAGGCCAGTCACCTGTCCCTTGACAACTCACTTCAAGTTATCGATATACTTGTGCCCTAAAACGGAGGCAGAGATGGAGAAAATGGCTGTTATTCCTTATACCTCAACCATTGGGAGTTTAATATATGCGATGGTGTCTACAAGACCGGACATCGCACAAGCAGTGGGAGTTGTTAGCAGTAGATTTTTAGATATCTAGCAGGTACTTCATATCACTCTCTTTGTTTTGAAGGAGATTCTTTGCATATACATGGTTATGTGGATGTGGATTTTTTGGGCGATCATGATTGTTGCAGAGGTACTACAGGATATGAATTTACGATTGGAGGTACAACTGTTGTTGGGCTTCGCAGTTACAAAAGGTTGTAGCACAGTCAACCACAGAGTCAAAGTATATGGCACTTACAGAGGCAACGAAAGACATGTTGTCGATTTATAAGCTTATGAAACAGTTGGGCAGAAGGCAACCCATAGGTGAGCTATTGGGTGACAGTCAAAGTGCGGTTTTCTTGGCGAAAAACTCGGCATATCACTTTAGGACTCGGCACATTCAAATGAGGTATCATTTTATTAAAATGGCGGGTAGAAGAAATGGTTGAAGCTATCTAAGATTTTTGGCACTAAGAATCTGGCGGACATGCTCACGAAGATAGTGGATAGCTAAAAGTATCAGTTCTGCTACACCGCTATTGGATTGTCTCCAGGTGAATAGGTGAGGAGACTCGGAAAGGCACAGGCCTAGACTAGGCCAATGGTTGAAGAACAAGTTAGAAACTTGGTGTATATGTCTCCAAGTGAGAGATTGTTGGGGTTTATGGATCCAAATACACGATAATGGGGTTAAAAAAGATAGACGAGAAGAAGAGTCGAAGATGGAGCAAGCAGCTGCAGGCAGGGTGCGGTCGCCCGATCGACCTCACAGTCGACCATCTTGCTCGATGTTACAACCCAGTACTTCTGAAGGAACGACCGGTCAATCGCGCAGTCAATCGACCCGCTCTTTGTTGGATCCCTGTACAATCAAAGGCTTGAACGGTCGACCGTCCTAAGTTGCGGTGGACCGGTGCGACGCTGATTGATGAGCGACTAAGATTAGATCTTGAGTAAACCTATATATATTGTATTGTGTATCATTTTAGGCTAATCTGAAAAGAAAAGAGCAATCTATCAACCATCAGAGAAAGAAAGAGAGAGAGAGAGAAACCATACACCTTGGGGGTGAGCTTTTTAGAGATTTGTAAACTTGTTCTTCATATTTCTAATAGAAATCGCAGAAATACATCTGTGCAGAGAAGTAGCCATTACATCAAGCACTCACAAAATTATAAATACCTCAGAATATTCACTCCACAAGATATCACAAAATTATTTACTCTACATTTTTCTGCACATCAAGCAACGTGATTGAGATAAATCAATGCCATAATGTATTAAACATCAACTTATATGAAGTAGCAACAACAAATCAGCAAGGTGCAGCCTAAGTACAAAAATTATTTCATTGTGTTGGTAACAGTAAGTAATACTCAACCAGTAGTTTATAATGCTATACACAAAACGTTTCATTTCTCAAATAAGCAGCATCCCATAATTTACAGGATATAGGTTGACCAATGAACCACATCACAAAGAAATATTCCAAATCGTATACACATTGTTAGTTTCTTACTGAACCTAACTCCAACAAACCCCTGATCAATCTCTGAAAACAAAGGCGGAGAACAAGCTTTCCACACCATTGCTCCAAATCTAAAGCATATGATTTAACAAAATCTAAAATAAATAGCTGACAACACGAACAAACTTCATTTTTACACTGAATTAACAACTTCCACTTGCTGCCGAGCTAGGTATCGCTCCCTCCGTTCCTTCTAGAATAGAGGAGAAACAAAAATGAGAGGACAAAAAATGCATGCATGAATATGGAGCTATTTTAGATCAAAGATAAAGGACTAAATTACCCATTCATCAATCACGAGCCCTTCACCTACGATCCTCGGGCCAGTATCTTCAGGAGGTTTCTTGTGTGCCTCCAGCACTGCATCAGCCTCAGCTAGTTGGCGTTTCAACTTATCCATTTGCTTTGTACACATAATAATTTACAACAGACAAAGAATATCAGTATTTAAGCCAACCAGAGATTAGCGGAAAAGTAAAGGCACTTATAACATGCGTTACTGTATGAATGATAATGATGATGAAGATGATGATGATGATGCGTACTTGCATTATGCATGGAATCGAGGAAATGGAGTAAAATGCAGCTTACCTGACTGGGACGATTCACATCCAAGAAGACAACTCGCAGGATTTGTTCGATAGAAACCTGGTCTTTTTGTTCATCAAACTGCCAAACAACATAAATTAAAATGCAGATTTCATTAGAAAAATTCTAGCCATCTTTCCCTTCAAAAAAATATTTAATTTTTTTTGCACCCCCTCTTCATGTAAATTCAGTACTTCTTTCTCTAATCTAGCAAAGAACAGAAGGTTTGTTTACTACCATTGTATTGAGGTTGTGACAGAGACTACAGGCTAACAGTTACTTATGGTAACTTATGAAGATCGAACGATTTTGAGGGCCAGTGAACCATGTTTTTTAAACAAAGAGCTCAATATTTTTTACATTATTTTAGACTCAGTTTGAGCTTCAGAGCCGACTCCTCCGCAGGAAAAGGCTATGAATATCAAGTCTACGATAAAACAAAGACAAAGGCCAAGATAAGTTAAAAAGGTTATGCATGTGAATCCAGTTTAGTAAGGCATCAATATAATTGAAGAACAAAGTACAAGAGAAGCTTTTGTACTACTAGTATTTTGCATCAGTACTTCAGTAGTTTCAACTAAGAATGATAATAAAGGTTGAGAGCAAACTAAAAAATTCTGAGTTCGGGAACAATTCGGCAAGGTTAAAATATTCGGAATTCAGAAAATATCTGGTAAATTTGGTAAGAGTTCAGAGAAAATATTACATATCTACAAGGCACATATAAATACCAAAATATGTCGCATAATATTTCTATTTATACATGTAGGCATGTATATGTAAGTACAACAGGGACAAATCTATCAGTTTTTAATTACCTGGATTTAATAAAAACTGGGGTTCACCACAAGGACAGACTTTTTTTCCCCATTTTCTAAATTCTACATACCTTTCGATCCCATTAAGCAATTCAAAATTTTAAAAAAGATGAAAAGGCAAATTAGTTACATACACAAAAACCCTATCCACACTGCTGCTTCTCAAGCCTACGCACAGCTCTCTACTTCCCAGACCATCGCCTTGATAAAAAGAACGTGATAAAAGAGAAGAAAATTTTGATGACTGTCAATAAATTTGTGTTTCTTGTGAATAATTTGGGAACACTATTAATAGTGCACATATGGACGTATTTTCGAGAATGGATTTATCTCCTCATCTATCCACGAATTTGTAACTATGGTTGAGAGGCCCACTACTTTTACTTGGCCATCTTGATTGTCATTCTCGTAAAGACAAGCAGCCTGTATTATTATTAGCAAAGGGCTATGAATTAAAATTTAGGTAGCTGTTCTTCATTAATAAAGATATTTGTAATCCGTGTCAATGAGCAAATTTAGAGTTTTAGTCCAGCACTCCAAGACTCGATCAACAAAACTGGTTCTACCAATCTTGCCACGAGCAGATTTCCAAAAGAAACAGCTTTGTTTCAGAAGTCTCGGTCGTCTTCCCTTCCTAGTTTCCTTAAATTGACATATGCTGGTGAATGTACGGGAACTGTTGGGGATTGGCTGTGTGGATCTGCACTAACATGGCATAGGGACCAGTGCTCGAATACATTAAAGTATACATCCTCCAAACTGATTTTTAGGAACAACCACCTTTTAAGAAACTATCTTCTAGAAAAAATCTACGAACCATAATTTGTAAGGAGCACATTAAAGGATTAAAAAATTTGGTGCAATAGGAACTTCATCTCTGTTCTTTCTTCCATTTCTCTTTCTCCTGTGTTCCCTCCTCCACCACTCTGACCCCAAAAACATCTGTCTCCATCGCAACTCTGCCATCCCATCCCGCCTCAGAATCCCTCATCCAACCAACTTTGTTGCCTAAAATCAATCATCGCCGTAATCTGTAGTTAAAAAATAACGATGACAATAACTTACATACGATATGATTTATTAGCAAAATCAATACGGAGTATGAATCTTAGGTTGCAACCTGATGATGCATAGTTCATATCCGACGATTTGATACGTATGATTGGGGGTGGCATAGGACCGGGTTGGCCCAAGACCGGCCCAGCCAGGCCTGCCCCGAACCTGGGTTTAACCGCCCCCAAACCCCCCCCCCCCCCCCCCCCCCAAAAATCTCAGGACCCCAATCTCAGGGCTGGTCCGGGCCCCACTTCCCCCTTCCAAAACCCGCCATGGCTCGGCCCAGCTCGAACCGAGACCCGGTGAACTAGCCCGGTCTGGTCCAGGCTCGACCCGCGGGCCAACAGTAGGGTTGGGTTTTTTATTTTTATTTTTTTCTGAATTTTTTTGTTTAAAGTATAGGAAACATTTTAAAGCTTTTGTTGCATAGCATAGCTTTTGTTGTAGGAGTTTGTGCAATCGAAGAGCATGCATAGCTTTTGTTGTAGGAGTTTGTGCAACGTAAAATGATCAAAGAGGAGATACAAAAAAAAGACTGGCTGATACAATAGTATCTCACTTCATTCTTGGAGAGGGAAGATTTATCAATGGGCCGACCATTGGGATGGTGTTTTTTTAGGGAATAGGGTGATGTTCCCCCACCTTCTACTCTATTAAAATAATAATAATAATAACACAAAAAACCTGCAAACCAGTGAAGGCCTGGCCCAACCCCCAAGCCAGGGGTAGGTCCGGGCCCCCCTCCCCAGCCCGGCCCCCTATCCTCTCAGCCCGGCCCGAGCTGGCCCAAGACCGAGTCAAGCCCGGTGGTGGATCCGGCCCGGGCAGCCCAGATGCCACCCCTACATACGATGCAATTTGATACACTTAGGTACAACAAAACCAAACCAATTATATTAACTCAAATCTTTGGTTTATGCTAGTATTTATTTAATTTTTGGGTATGACTTGGTTTATTTATTTGAAGAAATAAAACTTGTTAATTTGTTTTTATATATATTATCAAAGCTTAGGTATTATTACATTTGTTATTTATACATGTAGTCTACAAATGCAAATGTTAACATATATGCAAAAGATATATTGTTGTGTACATCTTCATGTTCTCAATTTTCATTTATATTAGATATACATATTAAATATATGTTAACGTTTACACAAATGTACATTGTTCTTGCCTTCCATTTCTTCACACTTTTATTCTCGTTTTGGATCTCGATGATATGATATTTCATCTTATATTAAGCCAAAAGACTTGATGTTTTCTTTAGTTATGTTGCATAAGAAAACAAAAAGATTTTTGTGTAGAGCCTAATTAAGAAATATATTTCATATTTGTTATTGTTTTTTTTGGAAAGGTATACATGAAGAATTATAATTGTCAATATCTTAGGTTGCAATCTTTCAGATTATTTATTTCCATATGCGCCTTTATCATTGCATATCACGGTCTTTAGCACTAAATCTTTGTTGTTAAGCGTTCCATGTTCTAAATTTGTTTATATTTTTAAAATAGTATATTCCGCAGTTAATATATACCGCCTTTTACATGTGACAATAAATATTACGACACATGACAGAATATGATAAGATAAATGATACTGCAACCATGTAAACGATACACGTTTGACAAATATATCATCGACGTCTACTTCTTTGGACTTTTCCCCCTCAATATCCACATCCCCTTCCTATCTTACACACCATTGCGAGACAGGCATTGTAATGAACTGTTTGTTGTTCGTGGAGGCACGGAGGAAAAAAGTAATCAGTGCTTGAATTGGCTTGACCATAGAGCCAATATCGTGAACTCTTTGTTGTTCGTGGAGGCACGAAGGACAAAAGTAATTGGTGCTTGAATTGGCTTGACCATAGAGCCATTATCGTGAGCCCATGTTGGGCGATGAAAGCCCCATAACATTTACGAGTTTCACAATCAAAGAGGAGATTGTCCCAGATGTTACCGCTAAATCTGGTGTGGGGACAAACAGATAGAATTTATGGATTCTTGAGAAAACGAACAATGCAAACCTGTTGACCTGTTCACCTTCACCGTCTGTTGACTTGGTCTCTTGCCGCTGCTGCGAACCTGCAAAAAGTGCGAGACACCGGGGTTGATCCCGGCGACGCACCCTCCGACACTCAAGTCAGTAATCAGAAGTAATTATCAAAGAGCGTAAAACTGGCAAAAGATTGATTACCACTTAATGGAGATCGATGGGGGATATTTATAGTCGCCGTTGGGGTCAGATTAGGAATGTAATCCCTGTGATTGGATAAGGAATGTAATCCCTAAACCCCAATGAAAAGATAGATGTGAATCAGGGCCGTTGATTTGTATTAATCAGAAACCCTAATTCTATCCTGCTGGACTGGGTTCATTTCGGGTTGGGACCCGTACCCAGTTGAGGTGGATCCGTTCGTGGGTTATTGGATCTTTGGGGAGGAGATTAATCAGAAACCCTAATTGTATCATGCTGGACTGGGTTCATTTCGGGTTGGGACCCGTACCCAGTTGAAATGGATCTGTTCGTGGGTTATTGGATCTTTGGGGAGGAGATCCAGTACCCATTTCAGACTCGTTAGTAGGTGAAATTACCGTTTTACCCCTGAACTTTAAGATTTGTGTCCCTGCTGGACTGGATTCATTTCGGGTTGGGACCCGTACCCAGTTGAGGTGGATCCGTTCGTGGGTTATTGGATCTTTGGGGAGGAGATTAATCAGAAACCCTAATTGTATCATGCTGGACTGGGTTCATTTCGGGTTGGGACCCGTACCCAGTTGAAATGGATCCGTTCGTGGGTTATTGGATCTTTGGGGAGGAGATCCAGTACCCATTTCAGACCCGTTAGTAGGTGAAATTACCGTTTTACCCCTGAACTTTAAAATTTGTGTCCGATGTGAACGGTCCCGATTTAATCCTATTTTTAGCCATATCACGAACCCCCCACTCCTGGAGACTGAGTTTTACAGTCTTCGAGGAGTAGTTTTGTTGTTCTAATGGCGTACGAAATTTTATTGGTGTTCTTAAGGGAGTTTGGAATCTTGCTCGGGGTGTAACGGTGTTATTCTGGGCTTGTAAAATACCCAAAAATGTCCTCAGAATTTTCTGGATTTTTGGTGATTTTTCTGAATTTTCTCATTTTTTTGAATTTTTTATTCATTTCCCGAATTAAATAATTAATTATCGAAAATATTAATTAATTATTCTAATTTAATAATTATTTTTCGGGTTGGGACCCGTACCCAGTTGAGGTGGATCCGTTCGTGGGTTATTGGATCTTTGGGGAGGAGATTAATCAGAAACCCTAATTCTATCCTGCTGGACTGGGTTCATTTCGGGTTGGGACCCGTACCCAGTTGAGGTGGATCCGTTCGTGGGTTATTGGATCTTTGAGGAGGAGATCCAGTACCCATTTCAGACCCGTTAGTAGGTGAAATTACTGTTTTACCCCTGAACTTTAAGATTCATGTCCGATGTGAACAGTCCCGATTTAATCCTATTTTTAGCCATATCACGAGCCCCCCACTCCTGGAGATTGAGTTTTACAGTCTTCGAGGAGTAGTTTTGTTGTTCTAATGGAGTACGGAATTTTATTGGTGTTCTCAAAGGAGTTTGGAATCTTGCTCGGGGTGTAACGGTGTTATTCTGGGCTTGTAAAATACCCAAAAATGTCCTCAGAATTTTCTGGATTTTTGGTGATTTTTCTGAATTTTTTCTCATTTTTTTGAAATTTTTATTCATTTCCCGAATTAAATAATTAATTATCGAAAATATTAATTAATTATTCCAATTTAATAATTATTTTTCCAGAATTTTTAAAATAATTTTTCTGAATTAATACTTATTTTTAGAATTTTTAATTAATTTTTTCGATTTTTTAAATATTTTTTCGGATTTTTTAAATAATTAAAACAATTAAATAAAAATAATAATTAATTAATTAATTAATTATTACCTGGACACGTGGCGCGTTCCTGAGCGTCGATCATGATCAGATGTGCGAGCATCGCAAAGCAGATCACGTTTGGACACGTGGCGCGTTTCTGTGCGTCGATCATGATCAGATGTTCGAGCATCGATCATGATCACGTTTGGACACGTGGCGCGTTTCTGAGCGTCGATCGTGTCGTGATGCGATTTTTGAAAAGATCGGACAGCGCATGTAGCTCGGCAACATTTTTCTCCCATTTTGAGCTCGGATTGGCACTTGCTCGGATTCCGAACAACTTCGTGCACATTTCGCGTAGCTCGGATCCGACCTCGGATGTGAGGCCACGTGGCATATATGTATTTTTTTTTCTTTTCCCTCCCGCCCCGTTCTGTTCTTCTCCGACTTCTCTTCTTCCTCATGCTTTAACCCACGACCACGAATCCTTCCCTTTCGATCTCGTCTTCTCGCCCCTGACCTCGCCCCCCCCCCCCCCTCCGAACTCATTTGGCGAAGAGATCAACGACGAGAGCTCGACGACGAGGAGAAAAGGAGCTCGGCGTCGAATGAGAAGGGGGAGCTCAGAGACGATAAATTTGGCCAAGCTCGGTTTTGGAGGTGATGGTGAAAGAGCTCGGTTGAGGGAGAGAGCTCGTTGTTGGAGCTCGATGGGTTCGTAGCTCAGCACCGGAGCTTGGAGGCCGGCGAAGATGCGCTCGAGCTCTGGCGGTGGACATAAGCTCGGCATAGGGAGAGCTTTGACGAGGGAGCTCTACGAGTGAAGGTGACGAGGAGCTGTCGTCGAGCTCGGCGAGGGGGATGGGGTCCAGCTCATTGAAGGAGCTTGATGCCATGGCGAGGCTCGGCGAGGTTGGGAGCTCGGCGGAAGTGGGTCAGAGCTCGCCCATGTGGTTGGTCGAGGGAGGCGTCGGAGGTGGAGCTCGGCCATGGAGGTGGCGAGCTGGACTTTGAGAAGGTTGACGATGGGGTCACTCGAGCGTGGAAGTCGGTGAGGTAGGGCGTGCTCTGCATTGGAGAACTCGAGCTTGACGGAGCTTAGGGGAGTGAAGCTCGGTGCGAAGTGGTTCGGAGCTCATGGTTGACGAAGAGGTTGCTCGGCGAGGAGTTCGGTTTTTCGACGAAGCTTGAAGATGAGCTTGGGTTTTCTTCTTGTTCGGTTTTGGCGGGAAAGTATAGAGAAGAAGGGGGTGACATGGTACGGGGTTCGGGTTTGGATCCCTTAACGGGTCCGAACTCGACCCTTATGCTCCTCTCTCCTTTTTTTTTGCTTGTTCAGGGAATCCGAGCACGTATTTTGAGGGACAATTTTTGCCATTTTGCAGCTCGGTAGGACAGTAGCTCGGATTGTAGATCTGAGCTCTGTGGCTTGATCTGGATAGTTGATCACGATCGTGGCGCGAATCACGAGACAAGAGGCTCAAATTTCGAGACAACGTTATCCTGTCATTTTGTGGAGACGTGGCGCGATCTGAGCCGTTCATCAACTTTTGCGCGATTTTCGTAAAGATCTAACGGTTGGAGTTGCTCGGTATCATTTTTCTTCACTTTCGAGGGTCGAATTGGCACTTGCTCGGAATCCGAGCGAAGTGGCTCGGTTTTTCCCTCGCGCGAGTGGATCGGCTCGGATTTCCGAGCTATTCGGCGCAGCTGTATTGCGATCCACTTTCCCGATGCTACGGAGGTCCGATCGGGGCGTGCGACCCCTCGTTTCGAAGCTAATTCGAAGATCTACAGCTTCTCTTTAGGAGTGGGATGAAGATTCACCCTCCTTCATGGTCAAAATAGCCCCGCAACATCCTTGTCTTCATGAAGTTGATGAGTATTTTGGTCTTGGGGTTTTTGGAAGAGGAGCTCCACTCCTAGGGGCGGAGAAGATGTGCTAGGAAGACCCTTGTGCTAGGAAGACCCTTGTAAGATGTGCTAGGAAGATGTGCTAGGAAGACCCTTGTGCTAGGAAGACCCTTGTAAGATGTGCTAGGAAGATGTGCTAGGAAGACCCTAGGGGCGAAGAAGGGGCGCGAGTGGCTCGGATCGCTAGTCGCTCGGTTCGGAATACCGAGCGACATGGAGCGATCTGAGCCGTCGGATCTCAGCGCGAATCTCGAGGCGGGCGCAGTTTCCAAGAAAACACTATCTTGTCGTGTAGTGGTGCTGGCATGATCTGAGCCGTCTGATCGAAATCTTACGTGAATTTTGAGGGAAAAGTCGTTTTTCTCCAATTCGCAGCTCGAATTGGCACTTGCTCGGAATCCGAGTTATCCTCTTGGTTGTTGAGGTCGGATCGCCTGTCGCTCGGATTTTGGTTCTGAGGGACGTAGGGAGTCATTTGGGAGACAAGTTTGAGGAACAACTCTAGGAGAGAGTTGTGAGCTCCGAACTCGTTGAGAAGAGGTCCGCCTTGGAGGTGAGCGGAGCGAAAAGCTTGACTTTAGGAGAGAGCCATTTGGGAGACGAGTGTGAGGAGAAACTCTATGAGAGAGTTGTGCTCCGAACTCGTTGAGAAGAGGTCCGCTTTGGAGATGAGCGGAGCGAAGCGCTTGACTCTAGGAGAGAGTCATTTGCGAGACAAGCGTGAGGAGCAACTCTAGGAGAGAGTTGTGAGCTCCAAACTCGTTGAGAAGAGGTCCGCTTTGGAGATGAGCGAAGCGAAGCGCTTAACTCTAGGAGAGAGCCATTTGAGAGACGAGTGTGAGGAGAAACTCTAGGAGAGAGTTATGCTCCGAACTCGTTGAGAAGAGGTCCGCTTTGAAGATGAGCGGAGCGAAGCGCTTGACTCTAGGAGAGAGCCATTTGGGAGACGTGTGAGGAAGAACTCTAGGAGAGAGTTTTGCCCCGAACTCGCCGTTTAAGTGAGAGGATCAACAGTCATGGGAGCAGTTCCGAATGGCGAACCACTTCTAACTCGCTTACGAGCAAGTTATTTGAAGCGGAATCGAGCCAAGTGTTGGACTCCGAACTCGTCGTTAGAGGGATTCAACGGTTGTGGGAGCAATTCCGAATGGCGAACCACTTCTTACCCGCTTATGAGCGAGTAATTTGAAGCAGAATCAAGCCAAGTGTTAGACTCCGAACTCGTCGTTAGAGGGATTCAACAGATGTGGGAGAAATTTCGAATGGCGAACCACTTCTTACCCGCTTATGAGCGAGTAATTTGAAGCAGAATCGAGCCAAGTGTTGGACTCCGAACTCGTCGTTTAAGGGGGGTTAACGAGGTGTAGGAGCAATTCCGAATGGCGAACCACTTCTTACCCACTTATGGGCGAGTAATTTGAAGCGAAATCGAGCCAAGTGTTGGACTCCGACCTCGTTGTTAGAGCTTAGTAAGTTGTGGGGGCAGCAATGTAAGAGAAGCTGGATTCCGAACTTACCATTTAGTGAGTCACGACTCGGAAAGATAGAGAAGCAAGAGCAATAATTTTCAATGAAAAAATGTAAAGTTTTATTGAAATAAACTAAGCGGCTGCTTCAATAGGGCGAGCCATTATTACATGCTATTGGCCGGGTTACAACCATCGGCCTAATTGAAAATCAAGATCCTACTTCAACAATAAGGTGAAGACCTCTTGAGAGGAGTTGGGAGGTTCGGAGTCTTGAAGCTCGGCGGGCATTTTTGTTCGTTTGTAGGCTCCTCAGGGGGGGAGCTCGGCCCCTTCTTTGTGGACGAACTTGGTCAGGAGCCCCCGCTGTATGAGTTCTTCGATCTCCTCCTTGAGAGCCCGACAATCATCCGTGTCGTGGCCGTGATCCCTGTGAAAGCAGCACCACTTATCCTTGTTCCTCTTCTTGCCAGGTGTATTCATTCTAGGGGGAGCACGGAGTAGCCCTTCCTTGTCCACCTCCATAAGAACTTCTGATATATTAGCAATGAGGGGGGTGAACTTCTCAAAACGTGGAGTCGGACGGCGCTGGCCATTACTGTTCTTCTGGAATTTTTGAGACCCTTCTTCACTTGTGTTCTTCCGTTTGTTCCCGGAAGATGTCTCCTCAAGAGCAAGGGGGTTGAGAGCCTCTTCAGCCCGTATGTACTTCTCCACCCTGAGTAGGAGCTCTGAGAAGTTCCGAGGAGGTTTCTTGGCAAGGGATGCCCTGAGGTTGGCATTAGTGACGTTACGCTCGAATGCGGCAGAGGCTACTGACTGGTTGAGGGAGGGAATGGACCGGACTTCGGCGGTAAAGCGTCGAACGTAATCCCTTAGGCGTTCACCCTTTTCTTGGTTGAGGGTCACCAGAGATACACTTGTTTTCTCGGCCCGGCGGCTACTCACGAAATGAGTAAGGAAGAGCGCTTCGAACTGATCGAATGAGAAGATGGAGGCCGGGGCGGGTCGAGAGTACCATTCTCGCGCAGACCCCTTCAGCGTGGCAGGGAAGATCTTGCAAAGGAGGGCGTCTGAAGCATGGTGGATCATCATGAGAGTTTTGAAACACTCTATGTGATCTGCGGGGTCTGACTCCCCGGTATACGTCTCGAAGTGAGGCGGCTTAAAGTTTTCTGGGATGGGGGCCTCCATGATGGTGCGGGAGAATGGAGGTCTGCTCGGGCAGAAGTTTATTGCCCGTTGCTCTTCTTCCTTGTCAGTTCGGTCGAGACGCCTCTCCATCTCGTAGAGACGGCGGTAGACCGAGTCTTCTCTTTGATCATACCTTGCCGAGACCTGGGACTCATCTTTGGACGATGATGGACTGTTGGAGAAGGACGAGGACTGAGAATGTGAAGGAGGTGGCTCCTAGCTGGCTCATGAGTAGGTGGCCTCTGGTCGTTCTTTGGAGCGATATTGAGGGCCCTTAAGACTGTCGCTTGGAAGTCTTGAAGATCTGCCCTTGTGACTGGTGCCTCTCCAGCTTGGCGGTCCCTATGTGTGGCTCGGCTTACTGGAGAATGAGTTCTCCGCCGATGACGCTAAGGGGACTCTCTTTGCCTCCTCGGGGAAAGAGATCTTCTAGTCCTCGGTCGGCGGGGGGTTCGGATTCTTGAAGCCCCTGAGTTTTCGGGTTGATGGACTCGAACAAGGGCTCGCCATCCATTCAGGCGAGTTCTAAGGTCGACCCCCTTCTGGCAGTCGGCAATCACTTGACGAAGATCCCGCTCGGGAGGGCTTTGAGAAGCCATAGATTCAACTGAAGGATTGGGACCCGCGACTTGGTCATGAGGAGGATGTAGCTTCGGATGACTCTGACGGGAGCCCCCTGGGCAGCCCCCCGAGACCCTTGAGGGGCCTGTTGAGTAGGAGCACCTTGAACCGGAGGAGGGAGATGAAGGGAAGTGGTTCTTCGGTTGGAGACCGCTGCCTTCCCCTTCTGTTTTAGATGCATGGCTTGAAACTAGTATCGTTGATGAAGAGAGGTCAGGTTGCTTTTTCGTTTTCCTACAGACGGCGCCAATCTGTTACCGCTAAATCTGGTGTGGGGACAAACAGATAAAATTTATGGATTCTTGAGAAAACGAACAATGCAAACCTGTTGACCTGTTCACCTTCACCGTCTGTTGACTTGGTCTCTTGCCGCTGCTGCGAACCTGCAAAAAGTGCGAGACACCGGGGTTGATCCCGGCGACGCACCCTCCGACACTCAAATCAGTAATCAGAAGTGATTATGAAAGAGCGTAAAACTGGCAAAAGATTGATTACCTCTTAATGGAGATGGATGGGGGGTATTTATAGTCGCCTTTGGAGTCAGATTAGGAATGCAATCCCTGTGATTGGATAAGGAATGTAATCCCTAATCCCCAGTGAAAGGATAGATGTGAATCAAGGCCGTTGATTAGTATTAATCAGAAACCCTAATTCTATCCTGCTGGACTGGGTTCATTTCGGGTTGGGACCCGTACCCAGTTGAGGTGGATCCGTTCGTGGGTTATTGGATCTTTGGGAAGGAGATCCAGTACCCATTTCAAACCCGTTTGTAGGTGAAATTACCGTTTTACCCCTGAGCTTTAAGATTCGTGTCCGATGTGAACGGTCGCGATTTAATCCTATTTTTAGCCATATCACCAGACATACATGTGTTGAGGACGGGGTCCGTCATGAAAGACCTCGAGAAGATCGAGAAGAAGACGATCACGACATCAAACATATAAAAGAAGGAATAATGAGAGAGGAATTTTTTTTCATGCACCCTTTGGCCGTTATGCCTGATACTTATACATTAAGGCCAGTCAAAAGAATTTGTTTCTAAAAACAATATGTAAATAACACGAAAGATGGTACACTTATCTATAGGTAGCAAAGCATGTTGAAGATGCTTTTAGACGCTCAGCTCGTGCCACTATGGGTAGCAAAGCAGGTTGAAGATGCTTTTAGACGCTCAGCTCGTGCCACCTAAGCCGTTAAGAGATAGCAACAAGATGGAAGCAAATCAACACTGAGTGCTTCGGCCACTTTCAAATCGACTAAATCAACCATCTGCGATAAGACAGAAGCTCAAGTCATGGCCAACCTTCCGCGCTACAACGTGCTGCACTCTTGCAAGAGTGTGCCAATCAACTAGTCCTCTCTTATCCGACCAAATGAAGGTTAGTCTTCTCTTAAAAGTTTGGATTTCATGTTAATTTTAAAACACTAGTTATATCCTAGTACAAAAACTACCACCCATTTTGCGTCTCTTTTTTTCCAACACAAAACACATTTGTACAAATAGTTTCCTACTCATACAAATCTTGAAATTAATTCTAACAACATAAATTTTCTAATCCACTTGTTCTCGAAACAAATCTATAAACCACAATATCTAGGATTTACAGTAAAATAAGAAATAACTCATTGTGTAGCAAATTTAACGGCAAACACTAATTGGTGCATAAAAAGAATTTCCACTCTTATTTTCCTCTTTCAATATGTGCAATGACATTGTCATCTTCTTTCACAAAGTTCTACATAACGGGCTTTATCACTCTACACGTTACATTAGAACAATCTCATCGTGCAACTGTGGAACTCGCAGTACTAATGATGTGCTCCTAAACCGACATGGGGATCACGACAGACTCTCTAGCCAATCCAATTAAAGCACCAAAGACTTATGTCCTCTTTGCCCCCACGGACAACAAGTGTCTATTAATTAGAATATCTATCTATTTAGTGGCGTCAAGGATGGAAGGGGATGTGGATATAAAGGGCGCCAGATCCAGATGAAGTACACATCGACTATGATGGTTAATTTTGGGAAGCGAAATCGAATGACATGTTCCATGGCAAGATGGGTGGAGGATGAAGTTTCTATGCACCAATTTACTTCATCCATTGAATATGCCTCGAGTTTGCTTCTTATAAATTATCGTCTGTCTATAGGATCTTTTCAAAAAAAGTTGTTGAAAAGTAAGTTGTTTCTAAAATTAATTTGGTAAGAAGTTTACTTTGGAAACAATAGTTGCAAATTTATATAATAGTGGAAAAATTTTCCATTGTACAAAGCCCTTGCCCACCTTCTCATTAATTGAATCAAATACGAAGAATTATATCATGTTACAGTCGGCAAATCCAAATCGTGTGGCCTCAATGCCCCCATCAGAGCACATGAGTGCAGCCAATCCCTTTTCCAAAGTTCTCTCGTTCAAATGTTAGTAGACACGTGCAACATGCAACACATCGTCAACTTTAAGAGAAAATGAAAGGGAGGAAATGAAGATTTCCAGACCATAGTTGTTTCTTTTGAAAATTGAGACATGGTCTGTTGTAATTGGCGAACAGGTAGAACCATTTTTGTTGCATTAAATCTTTGAGCACCCATTAAAACTCATATATGGTAAACAATTATGAAAAAAAATTTGAACCGGAAACTAGTCTTATTACATTGAATGTGACACATCAATATCCAACCGTTGAAGGAATTCTACAGTTAAAAAAGAGTAGATAAAAAAACAAGCAAATGATCAAATGAATATAGTGGAAAAATAGATTATCCACTTCTACAAGATAACCATATCCTCTCCTTCTGACATTGTCTATGCCTTCGAGTCACATATATCATATACATCTTTTTCTCCCCTGTCCTCTAAGTCTTAGGCTTTAAGAATCTTGAGTAGTTTGTACATGGTACGAAAAGAAAGAAAGTGAAGATGTGTGAAAGAAAAATCCATGTACACAAGCACGGGCGTAGTTGTCATGGGCCCGGGGGGTGCAGCTGCGCCCCCTGGGATTTAAAAAAAAAAATCAAAATATATATATATATATATATATATAGCAAAAATAAATTTAATAAGGGTTAATGTGTAAAATTCCCAACCCATTTACTCTCTCTTCCTTTGCTCCCCTTCTTCTCTTCGACTCTTACCGATCCTTCTCTTTTCTTTCTCTTTTCTCTCGTTAATCGACAGTTCGACCCAAGTCACCCAACCCAACTTCTCCGCCAATTCCTCCACCACCTCCAAGTCTCTGATCATAACTCCTTCTCCTCCGAGGCTCCGACGGCTCTTCCTTTCCATCAAAACCCTAAATCTAACCCTAACCCTAATTGAAACTCTAAGTCCCTAATCTCCTTCGGTCCTTCCTCTCCATCAAAAGGTATTCTACTCTTCTTCTCTTCGTCTTCTCCTTACAATTTAATATGCATTTGTTGATAAAGTGCAAAAGAGGGTCAAAAGTAGCAGCTAATGTGTATCATTTCTGATACAGTATAGGGTTCATGTATGATAATGCTATTGATGCTTCCCATCATCTCATTAAACTTCAGCTGCTATATCTAGTGAATTGGACTATTGGTTGACCATCACATTAGATGTATATAACAGAAAGTTTAGTTTAATGTTACTATAGAGGGTCTACTCATATTATCACATTGATAGTTTCCAATAAAATTTAGGCTTATCTTGGAGTAACATGTTATATGTATCTTCCTTAATTATGAAGTAGAAGACAAAACTGAAATGTGAACTATTGGAGTTAGATTGAGCAAGCAATTTAATTAGACTAGGTCACTAGGGTAAGTCAGATGCTGCTTTACGAACGTTGTGGCCTTGAGATGCCAAATATGATGCTTCTCATAGAATTTGTTTCCGAAGTGTGAGATTTTAATTTGTTTTGGTGCAAATGGCTGCAGCTTTTGTTAATTTGCTTTATGTGATTAACAAGGCAATTAGGATGCCACTGTTCAACAGTTGATAAAGTTTTTCCCTTGTGATAGTAGCAAACATTAAGAAACGATTTTGTCCAACTTTCACCCCACCAGAAAAATTTGAAACCCATCATGGGCTATATGGATACCTTTTAGACTTGGGGATAAGAAGTTTCAAAAGCAAACATTACTTCATTACTTGAGTGATAAGGACATAGGTGTAAAGATCTTATTTTATAGAATGGGAATAAGCTTTAACCAATCAAAGTTCAGCATTTGATAGTAGTAATATGTTTTGGGCCTTATAGGTTGATCAATTATACAATTTCTAGAGAGTACCACAATAAATAACTTCCATAGATTAGAATGATATTAAGAAGTTTATGCTAGGGCTAAAATGAGATGAGAACTACACTTGATTTTCTCAACTTACCAGGAGCTTTTGTATTTTATGCCTTTAGTCTTCTAACTCTTCTTAGTTTGTCATTTAAAAGAACTTAGAAATCAAGAAGAGCTTGCATTTGTCAGATAGTTGAAGTTTCCTTTAACATGTAATGTTGTTTATTATGATGTTCTTTGTTGAATTTAGATGATGTGAGCTACTAGTTTTTGTTGGATTATTCATAATCAAGGAGGCATTGTTGTGAATATTTTATCTCTTATGATCAGGTGAAACAGTCTTAGTTTGTCGTTAAGCCATAACTAACTACTTATGTTAGATATACAATTATAAGTTTTCTGGCTTTTCAACTGACTTTCTAATTTGGATATCTTGCTAGTACAGTTGAAGATCATTGGTCCTGCTCTTTTGTTACTTAAATATTGTGTAGATAATTTCCTTTCTTAATGTAACTTCCCACTTATTGCAGTCAGGACGGAAAGAAACTATTCTAGATTTGGCGAAGTTTGTTGACAAGATGTCCAAGTTAATCTAACTGGGACAGACAAGGTTTGTTTCTATGCTATGTGATGCATCTATATTGGAACTATGAGCTATCTGTTTCAAGTTATTTCATATATCTATATACCTCATTTACGCTTTTATATGAACACGTAGTTGGCTACTACATACCTTAGACAAGTGATTGAAATAGTTTGTCACATTTTGTAGTAATATATGATATTTTGAGGCTTGCAAATGTGTTTATTATAAACTTTTTTAATAGTAAGTGTCGCGCCCCCTAGATGAAAATCAGCCACTGTACACAAAGCTCTACAAGATGAGTGTTTTCGGGTGCTGCCCTATACTTATCTAGCCTACTTTTTCCCTTAAATTTTCTATACTTGCCGTCTCTTGTTGTCCAGATAAATTCCTTCATAGAAGAAAAAATACAAAAAGTCAAAAGCTTTTACTCCAAGAGAGCCTAACTTCTTAGTTGCACGAGAACAAATTGAACAGCCAACGAGGTAGGTTTTTACCTACCCACCTAGTATTTTGGAAGCTTACATTTAATTATGACATCCAGCTGCTATCCTAAATCTCCATAGCCATGTATTTGGAAATATTACCATTTACAAAAAAGAAATTTAAATGAAGAAAATATTGATGTGTAATCAATTCTAACAAAATTTGTTTGATTTTTTTCCATATAGGCCACCTACAAATTTGCTAAATAGGCCACCCAAAAATTGCTATTTCTATAATCTTCACGGTCTTCACCTACAATGTGAGGCCCACTCCAAAAAGACCACTCAAGTTATCTGCGGTTAATTTCAGAGAGAGTATTCTATCAATTCTAATCGGACAAGGGTAAAATGACCAAATTACCCCGTCCCTCATCAACCTCAACATTGTGGATGAATTTTGGGTCAATTATCAAGTCAGGTACGGTAAAGAGTGGAGGAGATGAGTTTCGGGTTGGGAGGTGAGGGGCATATGAGAGGAAAGGGGCGGCGGCTGATGGAGGAGTGGCGGTCACCGAAGTTGTGATGGTGAGAGTTAGGGTTTGGACGGTGAAAGATGAAGAAGAAGGGGTTAAAAAAGTAATTTGGCAACTTAAGGGTTAACCAAGGTTATACTAACGAAAACCAACTGTGGCCTTTCTGAATTGGGCTCACATAGTGGCCTTTCTGAATTGGGCTCACATAGTGGGTGGTGTTTATGGAAACAACATATTGTGGGTGGCTTATTTGAAAATAATAAATTTGTAGGAAACCTTAACGGAAAAAAACCAAAAATATAATTCTAATCATATATACTAGTATTATACACGTGCGTTGCACGTGGGGAAAATGGGGAGGAGGGAATGAAAAGGAAAAAAAATCTAGTATTATACACGTGCGTTGCACGTGGGGAAAATGGGGAGGGGGAATGAAAAGGACAAAAAAAAATCTACCAACACGTGCGCTGCACGTGTTGACAAAATGACAAATATTTACAAATGACACTAAGCCCTTCTCCCATTATAATATTAGAGATTCATGTGTCATTTCTCAAATAAATTTTCTACAAGAAATTTGTTAATGATAGACTGTATTTAATATGATGTACTGCATCAAATGTACTGCAGCTGGTTTAGTAAAAACAATCACTTAGGACTCGGTATATGATAATCAAATAGATATTGAAGGATGATATCGTTATATCACTTGGATTCTACCAATATACCGTACAAACAGCAATATCTAATTGTGGACAAGTGCCATTCCATTTTTAAACCCATGCGCAGTTACATGACTAAGTGCTCAAAATCAGATTTGACCAGCCAATAAGTGGAAAACAACATGGAACTACTTGACAACAAAAGAAAGTTTTAATACAGCTTGATTATTTCCAAAGATTCCTGGAAAGAGTAGTCAAGAAACTTAGAGACTATATTGACAGATAATGATATTAACTTATACGCATCTCTTTCCAGAAGGCTCTGTTATGGTCCTTATGGAGCATGATTGAACATTAAATACAAAATTGTGATTAACTTACCAACTCAGGTACATACTCCATTGGCCCTTTCACCTTTAAACTCATAATCTTAAATTTAACATTGCTTTTCTGATCTTGTGGTTTCTCATTGTTCTCTGGTTGCTCCATAAACTTGAAAACTGCAATTCAAATTGAAAAGTAGAAAGAAAAAACTCTTTATTTTTGCATTAAATCGAAACAAAACCGTACTACAGTATAAAAGTTCTATTCATTAATATGCAAGCAAAGATAGAAGTGGAGAAGAGACTACAGTACCAGTTGCTATAATACTCTCTCCAGGAGATAGTATACCACCTGGAGGACGCATAAAGCAGCTCTTTGGTGCAGTTGTTTGAAACTGAAAACAGAAAGCTGGAAATATTAGCAACAAACTTAATAATTGACCAATGTAGATAATAGCCAAAGTACTTTTATATTTTTAGCCCCACCTTAAAGCACTGAAAAAAGTCAAAAAAATTAAAAGAATAAAACATATATCAACAACCTTTGTGGTACGCTACGAAAATCATTGAAGAAATACAAATTAAACTTGCCATTGTTCATTTTCTTCACCTTCTTGTTGTTTTTTCTTTTGTTTTTCATCTGCTTATTCATTTAAAAAATAATTTAAACAAAGAGATGCAGGAGGTCAAAGCCCAATATTTGAACTCCACAGACACCAACCACATTATCATCCATCTGTTTTTTTAACGAATATCTTTTTGAGTCTTTCTCACACTATCACAGTTCACAAACTATGCCACTAAAGTACCATTACGACGTTCATCTGATACAAAACAATGAAATATGAAAACATGGGTGTCACACACACCTTAAATGCTACATGAGACTTGCTGGTGTTTTTTATCCTGACTGCACTCCTGACCTGCTTGCCAGGTTCAACTTCACAAAGCAAAATAGCATAACAAACAATTAATAAACTTCAAAAAACAAACAAATAATAAATGATACCATCAGTTACTAAGAAGCTTCGGATCGGAAATAGGAAACGAGTTAATCAAAACCAATGCTTAAAGGACCCAATTTCCCTACACAGTTTAGGGGGAAGAAGCTATGATGATGCAGATGTGGTCCAGTAATCCTAAAATTATTCTTTTTCCAAAAAAAGAAACAGAACAAACTTTTCCCAAGAAAGACCAAAGAAAATGAATGAAACCCTTAATTATTTTAACAAAAAGGAGGAAAATCTGTGAAAAAGTTCATCACAATGTCGTTTAAACCATGGGTTCAAAACCCAGTATCAGATTTTGTATCAAACTTCCAACAGTGGTGTCAGCTTTAGCATTCCCGGAAACATCAGGTGTATCGACTCGGTACACCGAACTTTTTCGTGTTAGCTTCGTGAAGTGCATAGTTCTAAAAAGGGGTAAAAACCTCATTTAAACAGCTCGTTTGAACAAAATTTCAGCCTACCATTCCGTTTATGGGAAAAACGGTAGTTGAAACTGGGATCCTCCATTTTTGTTCAAAAAATTGGTCAAAATGTTTTTTAAAAAATGGGTTAATTGGGCACTAAATGGTTCAGGTTTAAACGGGTTTTTAAAATTAAAAAACATTTTTGGGCTTGAATTTTGAATTTTTATCAAATAATTCTAGTAAAACCAGATCATTACCTATGTAACGAAACCGATTACACTTTCCAAGTTTCCTTATTTTTACAATGAACTTGCGAACTATCAAATTTATTTTAATTTGTGCATATGATATGTCATGTGATGAACACTTCAATATTTGACATATTCCATAATTTTTTCCCCTTTTACGGGAAATTTTATATATTTTACCATCATGTTTCCTATTTATAAAATATTTTTATACTAAAAATAGAAAAACCGTTTTCCGCGTTTAAATGGAAAAAAACCCAACAGTGCCTGACCATTTTGATCCTATTTTCGTTTTTTATAACCTTGGTGAAGTGATTAAAAATTGAATAAAATACCTACAAATAGTTAAAAATTTAAATTTTAAAGCAAGCATTTGATGTAGTATTTAGTTAATATATAAAAATAAATGAAGATGTTTATTTGTGTTTATTTTTCAATTTTCATGTTCAAAAATATTAAATACATAAATTTTTTTAAAAGTATACCATGAAGACATAATTTATAAGTTATAAAACTTTACTACAAAAATATCAAAATTAAGCTACATATAATATGCTTAAAAATATAAATATACTAAAACAGTTTTCTACCGTGCTCACTTAATCATGTTACCTCTCTTTTATTCTCTCACATTCGTGTTATACCTACTTGGGGGCACTAGCACCAAAAGTAGGCCATATGGTCTTCGGTTTCAAACTTTCAATTGCTTACTATTAATTTTCTTTTTCTTTTCTCGTTAACTTAATGTATCGGCAAATACCGAGTTTTCAGGCAATCATTGTATCCGGTAGGCCAAAAACAGAGATGAACTCGGATTATTGTCTCAGGATCGGCCGAAGCTTGATGTCGTGATTTAAACATAACCCCTAAAGAAGATTAAATGAAAAATCGCAAGGGTGATTGAGCTCAATACTCAATCAAACTTTTCTGACATAGGAAACAAAATAACTTTATTGCAACACATGTTTACTTCAGAGCTAAATCTATAGCATTCCGAAATTCAACAAAAGCCTTATGGTAAGCAGCAAATACTAAAATTGAAGACAACCAAGAGGAACTTGACACGAGTTTGGGAAGAGATAAGAAGAAGCAAGGTACTAGTGAATAAAAGGTTTAGTGAAAATGCGGAAATGGAATCAACTTCCGTTATGGAAAATAATGTCATGAGATTTATATACAAATATATTTCGGGCAATGTATAAATGGGCAGTGTAGGAAAAAGTTCTCATAGGTAGAGTGGATAAATCACCACGGTGGGCCACAACATGCATTTTAATCTACATGTTAAAATAGTCACAGGATATGACATCGTCAAGTCTTAGAACCACTCGTCCTCATATCCTAAGACTATTTTAGGCATGCATATCAAGATGGACGGTGTGGATCATCCCATTAGTGGCCCAATTCGACCACTTTACATGACGGATCTCTCATACACTACCTAACACCCATCTACCATATAACTAAGCAAGGGGATGTTGCTCCTTGCCCACTACCAACTGAATTGACAAAAAGGCCTACAATAAAAACTAAAATACAAATCCCAAAGAGTACTAAAATTTGTTGCCGAATTTAAATTTTAAAGAAACGAAGCTATTGTCAAATCACAATTACTCATTTTTAAGCCGGAGTTGTAACAACTATCTACTGAAAATCAATCACTCAATTAAACAACATGTATCTAATAAGTTCAAATTATATCAACCATCCACTAAAAGTGAACGGGAGAAAATAGTAGGGACGTGCATTATTGCATGCAATTTACTCTAGTTGTTCTCTAAATAAGTACCATAATTTTTTTTCCCATTTTATATCAAAACATAAAACTACAAGATGCTTATATGTAAAATGGGTGGTGATATGTGAACAAGTTTTATGCACAAAATGGTGTAAAAGTCATATAACTTCATCTCCAACCCATAACACGATTTCTAACACCAAAAAAAATATTCTCTGCATATTCTTCTCTGCCTACTTTTTATATAACTTTTTACCAAAATCCTCATTTGTTATCTATTTCACCAATTCTCCACATACACTTTTTTTTATTACGTATGATACATTTAATGATTTTAACAAATTTGTTGAAAAATATCAGATGAATAAAATAATAATAATAATAATAATAATAATAATGATGGGGGTTACAAAAATGTACAATTCGGGCCAAAACACAAAATCAACTAATCTGTTTTTTTTTT
Source organism: Hemerocallis citrina (assembly GCA_017893485.1). Classification (NCBI taxonomy): domain Eukaryota; kingdom Viridiplantae; phylum Streptophyta; class Magnoliopsida; order Asparagales; family Asphodelaceae; genus Hemerocallis; species Hemerocallis citrina. The sequence goes on along the minus strand of JACEHZ010000512.1, from coordinate 601,994 downwards.
TTTTTTTTTTTTTTTTTGGGGGGGGGGGGGGGGGGGGGGGGGTTGCTTACTTAAGAAGATTTATGCAATATAATGGAGATGGTACCAACAGTTAGTCAAGTAAAGTTTGTGCATATAGCATTACATGTAAATTAACAAAAAAACAAAGAACGTTATGGGGGCAAACAGCAAAGCTGAACACCTCAGCAATATTTCTCTACTAAAAAAAATCCCTAATTAAATTAATTGAATGAACTAAAAAAGAAAAGGAAGTTTCTTCACATGGGAAGTAGAGCTTTGTGGAAGGATCAAGCCTGAGCCGCCGCCTCCTTGGAATCAACGACTTCGCCACCTCCGAAACCGACCTCGGACCCGACCCGCTCTCACCCTGCCTACTGTTATTCATCTGGATCCGAGCCGATCCGATCGGGTCCCGGTTTCGGGTCAAGCTCTGAGTCGTCGACGACGACGAATTCGTCGAACTGTTTTTACCGAAGACACCCCACAACCCCATGCAGGTACCGGGTCTCTTATCCTGTTCCAGCGTGTAGCAGACCGCCGATGGGTTGTAAATTCGTTTAGGGTAGGATTTGAAAGAAGGGGCAGTTTGGTGTGTTTAAGAGGTGGGGTGCGTTACAACTTTCGAGTCCGCGGGTTGTGCACTCACAGGTGACAACTGGGGTGGGGCCCATTGGTCAGTGAAGGGGTACAAGGGTGGGTGTTTTTAGAGGTTTGGGGTTGGAGGTTTGGTTACCGATACTTTTGAGGTGGATTGATTGAAGTCAATGGTTGGGGGTGAGGCGTGGGAATGTGTAGGGTCACCGGGGGTGAGAGGAATGGGAATGTTATTGGGTCTGGTTGGGTTGATGGCAGATTGGCAGTTGACTTGTAAGTTATGTTGTAACCTGTGAAATTTGGGTGGAATTATTTTGTTTTTTCTTTTTTTCTTTTTTTCTTTTTTTTTGGTGTCTAGCAAATCTTGTATTTGTATATATGAATCCACCATCAATTAAGATTTTTCGTCTTGTTCGAAAACAAATTTAAGATTTTTCATATGATGGAGGCTATGTTTGATACTGGTGTCATGCAAAAGGACAGTGTTTGGGTGTAGACTAGAATTACAAAGAAATATAAAATGAGATCAATTATATCTATTAGTAATCTGCACGTGCAATATATGTTTTAATTTTAAACTATACATATACTAGATTTGCCGGTGGGCACGTGCCTAAGGCACGTCTGAAAAGCATTGTAAATAGAAAATCAACAATTATACAGCTCAAGTTTGAATAGTATAACAATAATTACTTGTAAATAAAAGTCCATGTTTTCATTAATATACGTTGAAAAATAATTATAAATTGGGGTATAAAAGTCCATGTTTCCATAAGTAAGTAAGTATATATATATATATATATATATATATATATATATATATATATACACACACACACACACACACATACTAGATTTGCCCTTGGCCACGTGCCTATAGCACGTCTTCAGAACGATACAGTATATGAAAAGCCTTGTAACAGTAAATCAACAATTATGTAGCAGAAGTTTGAATAGTATGACAATAATTAGTTGTAAATAAAAGTCCATGTTTCCATTAGTATATGGTGAAAAATAATTATAAATTTCCATATATATATATAGAGAGAGAGAGAGAAAGAGAGAAATAATTAAATAAATAAATAAGTTGTTTTGGAGGGGGAGGAGGAATTTGAATTTGAGTTTTGGGGGGAACTTTTGGGAGCAAAATGTGTTTTGTGGGGTTAGATCTGGGCCTTTAATTTTTGGGGAATTGAAGGAGAGCCACTTGATAGCTTTCTTTGTGTTTTATTTTATATATATATATATATATATATATATATATATATATATATAAAATAAATTACAAAGAAAGCTATCAAGTGGCTCACAATCAATCCCCCCAAAATCAAAGGCCCATATCAAACCTCACAAAACATATTTTTCCTCCAAAATTTCAAACCCAAAAACTAAATTTTTCCCCCCTAAAAAACTCATTACTTTATTACTATCTAACTCCTCTCTTTACTTTTTCATATTTCTCTCTTTCACTCTCTCTATATCTCTCTATCTCAATCTTTCTTTATTTACTTAGAAATTTAGATTTTAAGATTTCGGTTTTGTAAATTTTCAAAATTTTTAATAGCAAATATCTCTTCAATAATTAAAGTTCTAAGAAGTTATATTTTATACCCCCATTTATAATTATTTCTCAACATATACTAATGGAAATATAGACTTTTATTTATAACTAATTATTGTCATACTATTCAAACTTGAGCTACATAATTATTGTTTTACTGTTTACATGGCTTTTCGTGTTTTGTATCGTTCCGAAGACGTGCCATAGGCACGTGCCCACGGGCAAATGTAGTATATATATAAAATAAAACACAAAGAATGCTATCAAGTGGCTTTCATTCAATCCCTCAAAAATTGATGGCCCAGATCTAATCTCGGAAAACACATTTTTCCTTCCAAAAGTTTCCTCCCAAAATGTTTGGTGTTAAAAAATATTGAAAATTCATTTTGCACGTGAGTTACACGTTTTAAATAGGTGAAATTTTGTTTGTTTGTTTGTTTTTGTTGTAATTAATGAGAGGGTTTGAGCTGCACGTACAATACACGGGTTTGTATGTTGACAAATTACAACTCCAACTCTCCCATTATACAATACACGGGTTTGTATGTTGACAAATTACAACTCCAACTCTCCCATTATATATATATATATATATATATATATATATATATATATATATATATATATATATATATATATATATTAGTATAATGCACGTGCGATGCACGTCTATAAAAAAGTTTAGTCATTAAATGAAATGAATTTGTATATCGTATAAGAAAGAAATAGCAAAACATTTAACTTGCAAAATAGCAGGCTTCAAAAATAGAATAAGTGTGAACGATTATAGAATCAAACTTCAACAATACATAAAGGATCCTAATGCAATGAAAATACTCTATGAATATGGTGAATATTTGAAACTTTTATACAAAACATGAAAATTCTAACAAAACTCTAAGCAGAATGTTAAATAATGACAACAGACACAAAACATATAATTAGAACACTATTCACAACCTGCGATTCCCCGAAATTTGTTTCTCGCATCTCATGCAACTTTACAATCCGCCACAGAGAAGCTATTGTTAGTATGCAACTACATAGGTATTGACCGATAGGAGGAATAAATAACTTCTAAGCATATCAGAACCACATGTATTTGAATCTCTCTATAACATGATGTGTGAGAAATTTGAACACGTATATATAGATTATATTGATACATCCACACATTGTCACATAGAATAAATCAAAACCAAATCAGAAATTTTTAACATTGTAAAGTAAGATTACTGGACTCAAACTAGCAACAATTGATACACTTTTAATTTCAAACACATAGTATTACTTACAATTGAAAAATATAATAATTAAATCATTCATATACTACTACTGACCTGATCTAATTACATATATAGAAATCAATGGGAAAAAAAAGGAAATTTAGTTCATTACACCTTTCTTTCGTTATACTTCATTTCTTTACATAAATTTTAGCAACTAAATTATTGTTAAGACGTGCAATCTCAACCAAAATAAAAGCCAACAGCTCTTAACAATTTCAGATATCTGAATTTAGAAAGCCGAAAGATGGCTAGAAGATGAACCCCCCCCCCCCACACACACAGTCATCACTCCTACCACTAATACTGAGTGGATCCGAATACTTTTCGTTGCTCTCCCTAATAGCTAACTTTAAATTTAAATTAGAATCCGATCGGTTCAATTTTTTTATCTTCAACTTTTTCATACTTTTCTTCTGAGCACGCTGGCAAGCTAATTCCATATCTGTATTTTAAAAAGATGAACAAATTAAAAGCGGATAAAGAGGATAAATTAATTATGCATTGGTCTGCTTAGTATTAGTTTTTCAATATGTGCACATAATGTGAAATGCAGTCACAATTTTCCAATGTATTAGTAAACGGTTCTTACCTAAAGTGTGTTAAATGTTTACATACCCCCAAAATGGTTCTGGAAAAAATATGCATTGATTTGCTTAGTAATTCATCCACATATGTGCATATAATAGCATCTTAAATATATATATATATATATATATATATATATATTGTAAAAAATGCTACAATTATTCTTAAATATATAAAACTAATAAGTATCCTACAAATTCACACTTCCACAACTCTATGTTGTTGTGCTCCTAACAAAAAAATAAGAAACATAACTCACATTGCAAAAAATAAATTAAAAAAATAAATAATAAATAAATAAAAGAAAGGATAATCGAAGAACTGTTTCCAGTGTCGAAACACAATGTTGTTCATGAATGGGTGATCCATGACTAATACGATACCCTTCAATAATTGTAAAATTAACCTAATTCAAAATCGAAGGTCGATTTCCCAACATTGAACCCATTGAAACGTTAAAAGGCGTAAGTAGATATGGATGAAGAACTCAAAGACTAAGAATATAAAGATTACTCAGTCATATGCTGTTATTACTAAGAATATCCAATGCCCCATTTAATACGAATTATTTTTTCAAATTCATAAGATTTTATTAAGCTTAGATGCAACTATTAAAGAAAATATACTTGTAGGTAACCTGAGTTTGATTCAAATCATGATAATACTAACATGTCGATCCCGTAATAACGGTGAGACGTCGGTGAAACGGTGGGGATTCGACGGCGAACTGCGGTGTTGACGGTGAACTGCGGCGAGGACGGCAATCTGCGGTGACACGACTGTGCGCTAGCGAGGGGAGTGCGAGGGATAGGGAAAAGAGGAGTTGAATAGGGAGAAGATTTGTGTTGAGGATTTGGATGTAGGGTTTTTTCTGCTAACAGAGAAGATGATGGGTTTTTTGATTTTACGTGCATGACATAGGGATGTTTAGTGGATGTAGTTTGGCCGTATATTGCACGGATTTGCTCAGTTACAAAATTAGGGTTTGTTTACAACCCCAACTCTCCCATTAAAATAGTATATATATATATATATATATATATATATATATATATATATATATATATATATATATATATATATATATATACTTATGGAAATATGGACTTTTATTTACAACTAATTATTGTCATACTATTCAAACTTGAGCTACATAATTATTGATTTACTGTTTACAAGACTTTTTATATGTTGTATCGTTCTGAATACGTGTCGTAGGCACATTCCCACGGGTAAATCTAATATATATATATGTATATATGTATATGTATATATACATATATACATATGTGTATATATATGTATATATATGTATATATATGTATATATATATATATATATAGAGTTAGTCTATTAATAGATGGAGAGCTGGGCTCCTTATCTGAGCTGGGAGCGATCAGCCGTCTGATCAAACTTGATGGAGATCGGACGGCTGATCTCTCTTCCGCTCTATCTTCAGATTTTAAGAGGGGTAAAAGGGGAATACCCCTTATCTCACAGCCTTATCTCTTCTCTCCCTTCGATTCCTTATCGAAGAAGCCTTATCTCTTCTCTCCCGCTCTCCCGCTCTCTCTCTCGTTCCAAACCCTAATCTGAGCTCTCCACTCCCGCTCTCGAATCCCGCTCTCGATCTGCTTGGAATCCTCTCTTTGGATTCCTCTCTTCTCTTCCTCACCCGATCTGAAACCCTAATCACGGCAACTTCGAAACCCTAATCGAAGGATCCTTTCGAAACCCTAATCGCCACCTTCCTCTTCGAAACCCTAATCGCCACCTTCCTCCCGCTATCTTTCTTCACTCAGATAAGTGACAAACCCTACCCCTACCATGAATCCAGTATACACCTTCGATTCCTTATCGACTAAGCCTACCTCTCTTCTCTCTTCTCTCCCGCTTTCTCTCGTTCCAAACCCTAATCGCTCCCAGCTCGGCTGAGCTTTCCTCCGCCTTTCTCTTCAGATTTTGAGAGGGTTAAAAGGGGTATACCCCTTATCTCACAGCAGATCGCGTAAACCACTTGGATTCCTTATCGATTAAAGCATCGATTGGAGTGGTGCTTTGCTTTGAATGTCTCATCGATCGGAGGTGGAAGTGATTAGCCGTCTGATCTCTCATATTCCGGAGGGAAGTATTTGATTCTCATAAATGCTTTATTGATATCTGTTTAATTTCTTGCATTTTATTTCGGTTTTGTTCGTAGGCAATGATGAGATTGATTTGGATATTAGTTGGTCAAATAATTTTGGGGCTTTCAAATTATGATTTCGAAGAGATTTTTGATTGTGTACCATGATATTTATTCAAAGTTGAGTACACACCTGGGGTTTGAGCGGGAGAGAAGAGATGAAGGCTTGAAAGTATCAATTTTTGAGTTTTAACAATAGCTCAATTGACATAAATTTTGGGCACGGATGACTCACAAGGGTTTAGGCAGTGATGCAAAACACTTTATATGATCTGAATAATTATTTCAATCCTGTTTTAAGTATTCTTGATTATTTATCTATCATATTCTAGTTGGCGTGGCAGTGAGTTAGTCTATTAAGAGATGGAGAGTTGGGCTCCTTATCTGAGCTGGGAGCGATCAGCCGTCTGATCAAACTTGATGGAGATCGGACGGCTGATCTCTCTTCCGCTCTATCTTCAGATTTTAAGGGGGTTAAAGGGGAATACCCCTTATCTCACAGCCTTATCTCTTCTCTCCCTTCGATTCCTTATCGAAGAAGCCTTATCTCTTCTCTCCCGCTCTCCCGCTCTCTCTCTCTCGTTCCAAACCCTAATCTGAGCTCTCCACTCCCGCTCTCGAATCCCGCTCTCGATCTGCTTGGAATCCTCTCTTTGGATTCCTCTCTTCTCTTTCTCACCCGATCTGAAACCCTAATCACGGCTACGTCGAAACCCTAATCGAAGGATCCTTTCGAAACCCTAATCGCCACCTTCCTCTTCGAAACCCTAATCGCCACCTTCCTCCCGCTATCAGTACCTGTGCTTCGATCCTCTACTACTACTGCGACCACTTGCAGTACCTGTGCTTCGATCCTCTTATCTTCGATTTGTGCTTCGCTCATCCTCTTCGAAACCCTAATCGCAACCTTCGCTCCTCTCCCGCTATCTTTCTTCACTCCCCCGTGACAAACCCTACCCCTGTGCGACCGATCGCAGTACCTGTGCTTCGATCATCTTCTCTTCGATTTGTGCTTCGCTCATCCACAGATCGTTTTGTTCGATTGCCATGAGCTGCACCTTAACATTGCACTTGAGAGTTCGTTCTCTTGATCCTGACGGAATACCGATACTGCGACAAGGGTTTAAATTTCTCACCTTGAATTGAAATTTTATTTCCTTCATAGATGCTTCTAGGTTGTTGTTATATTCTTCGAGCTTAAATTATGCTATGTTAATATTCGCACTAGTATTCGGACTAGTACATTTAGATTAGCAAATAATATTCGTACTGGTATATGGAATTTTTATATGTGGACATGACACATGCATATAAGCACACAAAATCCATGTAATATTTAGTCTAGTTTTTTGTTTATTTCGAGACTTGCTTCAATCACTGCTAACAGGACTTGACACATGCATATAAGTGATTAACACATGCATATAAGTGATTATTAGTAGTAGTATTATTATTATTATTCCCTGTAAATTTTCTTCCATGTAATTTTTCTTTTACTGTTTCTTTAGTTTAGTATTATTATTATTATTATTATTATTATTATTATTATTATGAGATAAGTGATTATTAGTAGTCATGAACAGAATAGTTCATGAGTCATCAATGATCTTCTTGTTACCGTAGTTACAGCACGACGCGCTCAGTATTCGGCCGATTCCTCTTCATCAGCAAAATACCCTTTACCATCATCATCTCCTTGAACGGATAGCCAAATACAGGGGAGACTATAGTCGATTTTTTTTTAAGCTCGAACACCGGGTGTGAGATACAATATCACTAAGGTGGTTGTGATCATTTCCAGAAAAGGTCCTTTAGGGTTTGGTGAATAGAGTAGATTGTGTTAAGACGTAGTTTTTTTTGTTACCTTTTTTGGGGCCACAATTTTTCTATTTGACAGTTAAAGATTAGAGAGTTTATTTATTTTTAATTTTTGTTGTCTCATTCTCCTATGAAGGATGGAGATTGAAAATGAGGAATTACTAAGCCAGGATGTTCAGTCCAGTTGGAGGGATGTTGATGATGCATCTAAACCACTTGTTGGTTTAGTATTTGCAACCTTAGAAGATGGATTTGAATTTTACAAAACATATGCAAAATTATGCGGCTTTTCCGTACGAAAGTCTGCAACGATGGTTGATCCTACCACAAAGGATAGATATTCACAACAGTTTGTTTGTTCAAAACAAGGCAAGCCGGTTGATACAACCGGTGATAATGAAGAATCTTCTTCAATTTTGATCAAGAGAAGGAAACGGGCAATAACGAAAGAAGACTGTATGGCTCAAATACGAATCCAAAGGGATGTTGACGGGAGATGGTCAATCCGTAGGTTTGTTGAGGAGCACAGTCATATTTGTGTCACGCCTCGAAAGCAACAATTTCTAAGACAGAATAAAAATGTATCTGAAGCGCAAAAAAGCTTACTCAGTACTTTCAAAGAGGCTAATATACGAACTTCAGAGTTTATGTCCTTCATGGAAATAGAAAATGAAGGTTTCAGTAATATTAATTGTACTGAAAAAGATATTAGAAATTCCTTGCAAAGAGAGAGGGATGGTATGAGACCTTATGATGTCGATATATTGTTGGAGCACTTCCAAGAGGAAAAAGAGATGAATCCTTCATTCAGTTTTCATTACAAGGTTGATGAAGACAACAAATTAACTCATGTATTATGGGTTGATGCTATTGCCAGGAAGGCTTTCAAACATTTTGGTGACGTGCTAATTTTTGACACCACATATGATACCAACGAATACAAGTTGGTTTTTACGCCGTTCACCGGAGTTAATCATCATGGGCAATCTGTAAATTTTGGTGCGGCGTTTGTAAATAAGGAGACCACCGATTCTTTTGTGTGGTTGTTTGAAAAATGGGGTGAAATAATGGGTGGGTCTCCACCAAAAGTGATCATCACGGACCAAGATCCTGCAATGGATAATGCAATTCGGATCTGTTTTCCTGATTCGAGCCACAGGCTTTGCATGTGGCACATTCTTAAAAAGCTTCCCGATAAGCTTGGTGGCCCGGGTTTGAATAGTGATTTTAGCATTCCATTCCACAGCTGCATCTGGGAATCTGAGACCCCAGAAGAGTTTGAGATGAGATGGAATGACGTAATGCACGCTAACGTGCAAATTGCAGGTATTACTTGTTTTGATAAATTATTCTTATGTTTGGACTTTTTTCTTCTTTTTTATTAGTACTTGATACATATCCCAATAACAGGTTGTCCTTGGCTTTCTGACATTTATTCGCTTCGTGAGAAGTGGATACCGGCTTATGCCAAGCATATTTTTACTGCTGGTATTCGCACAACTCAGAGATCAGAAAGCATGAATGCTTTTGTTGATAAGTATGTTAGCAGTAAAAATTCTCTGCATGAATTTCTGACCAGATTTGAAAGGGCAATAAGGAAATAAAGACAGAATCAGTTAGCAGCTGACTACACCACTCTGCATACCAAACCAAAGCTGCAAACAGGTTTTGAAATTGAGTCCCAAATGTCTGAACAGTACACCCGGTCCAAATTTCATATATTTCAGGCTGAACTAGTTGAAAGCTTGAATTACGCATCTTTAATGAAAGCTGACGATGGTAGTGTGCGACACTATATTGTCAGGAGAATGGCCAAGTCTGTACAGCATGATAAAACAAGAGATGTAGTTTACAAGGGGATGGATATTGCTGGGACTTGCACATGTAGTAAATTTGAAGTTGAGGGCATTCCTTGTAGACACATCCTCGTGGTATTGAGGAATGAGTTTGTTGATTCCCTGCCTCAATGTTATATTTTGAAGAGGTGGACCGTCTCTGTAACTACCGAGATTGTATATGATGATGCTGGTGCTGAAATAATCGGTAGTTACGGTAGTCCACAAGATTTGGACATGGTGGAATTGTCCAATGAATTCAACAAAGTGATGAGGATTGCTCGCTCATCAAAGGAGATGCACCAAAAGGCGAAAACATTACTAGTTGGTGTTGTTGCAGAATTGCAACAAGATATGCCCCACGAATCACAACAACCAACAACTAGTTCACTACCTAGAACAGTCCATATTCAAGTTCCCGATATTGCAAAAACCAAGGGTAGTGGGAAGCGCATCAAAGGGGGTAGGGAGAAAGCATTGGAGATGGCTGCGAAGCCATTGAGAAAGTGTCGCTTGTGCAATAAAATGGTTAATCATGACAGTCGTACTTGTCCTTTAAAGCAAAGGTAAGTAATTAAATACAAAGTTTAAATTTTTTTGCATTTGTGTACTTAGTATAATTTTAATTTCGTTTTGTGAACATTAAACGTGTAGCTCTACTATAAATGAGTCACAAGCTTCTACTACAGTCCCAACAATGCAACCTATAATAGAGGATCCTCCGAATATAGCATGAACTTTGTTGACTGATCTCTGTGTCTTTTGCAAGGTAAGTGTCATATATAACTGCCGTTATATTAGTTTATTACATTCTAACGCAATTATTAACTTAACCTACTTGTTTTGTTTGTTTGCAGGTAAATCATTCTCAGAAAAATAATGATGCCCAAGTCGGTAAAAAATTTCTAATTTGAAGTTCATATATTCTCTATTTAGTAGGCAATGATGAAAAGCATATGCAACTTGAATTTTGTTCCTGAACACTAGCCGGTGTGCCTTAATAAAGCGGCCCTAGTGTCAAATTCAAAATTCCAAATTTGACTCTATATGCAATTTGATTTAACTTCAATGCGGCAGTGATGAAAATTTTATGCATGATTTCATGTTTCTTGATTATTTTGATGTATGCTCAACCTCATGTTTATTTTGGTTTTGTTTTGACCCGAGAAGAGAGGAAGGGTTAATTTATAAGGAATCGAAGTGGCATACGCTATCTGATTTGAGATAAGGGGTTAACCCATTTTAACCCTCTTAAAATCTGACCCGAAAGGCAGAGTCTAGCTCAGCCGTCGGATCGTGATCAACTTTGATCAGACGGTTGATCTTCTCCAGCTCCGATAAGTCTATTAAGAGATCAGAAGCTGAATGCTTTTTCGGGAGATGTTTTCCTTTAACAATGCAACCGTGTAAGTTTTTACGAGATATTAAAGTGGTAATTGTTGTTTTTCTGAGCCGCCTTGAATTTTTAAAATCCAAGTGAATGAGATAATGTTTTTTTTTGCACTATTTCTGAGCCTACAATTTTTAACCATGAACGTGTGTCATACGTACTTGAATTTTCTTCTATTTGATGAATTTTTTGGTGCAGGAATCGAAGAGAAAGAACGAGGAGATCGTCAGCGCCGAACACATTTCAACATACGTCATGGTCATCCTGTGCTTGTTCTTGGCTGTTTCAAAATTTAATACTTCATGTTTAATCTGTGTTTGTTCCGGTCTGGAGAAATAAATGAGATTTCATGTTCTGTCTGTGTTGTTTATGAGCTTTACAAATTTTGCATATTTCATGGTCTGCCTGTGCTTGTTCTTGGCTGATCGAAATTTGTATGCTTCATGTTGAATACTGTGTTTGCTCTGGTCTGGAGGGGAAAATGAGACTTGATGTTCAATCTGTGTTGTTTATGAGCCTTACAAATTTTGCATACTTAATGTTTTGCCTGTGCTTGTTCTTGGCCGTTTGAAAATTTGTATGCTTCATGCTCAATCTGTCTTTGCTCTGGTCTAGAGAAATAAATAAGATTTCATGTTCTGTCTGTGTTGTTTATGAGCTTTACAAATTTTGCATATTTCATGGTCTGCCTGTGCTTGTTCTTGGCTGATCGAAATTTGTATGCTTCATGTTGAATACTGTGTTTGCTCTGGTCTGGAGGGGAAAATGAGACTTGATGTTGAATCTGTGTTGTTTATGAGCCTTACAAATTTTGCATACTTAATGTTCTGCCTGTGCTTGTTCTTGGCAGTGATGAAAATTTGTATGCTTCATGCTCAATCTGTCTTTGCTCTGGTCTGGAGGGGAAAATGAGACTTCAAGTTCAATCTGTGTTGTTTAGGAGATTTAAAAATTTTGCATACTTCATGGTCTGCCTGTGCTTGTTCTTGGCTATTTGTACACCTCATGCTCAATCTGTGTTTGCTCTGGTCTGGAGTATTAAATGAGGCTTCATGTTCAGTCTGTGTTGTTTATGAGACTTACAAATTTTGCTCCATTCATGTTCTGCCTGTGCTTGTTCTTGGCTGTTTGAAATTTGTATACTTCAGGCTCCACCTGTGTTGTTTGTGAGTTTTACAATTTCTGCATACATCATGTTTTGTCTGTGTTGCTTCTCAGCTTATCTTATTTTGTTTACTTGGTTACTTGAAGCTTTGAGCATGAAAATCAGGTGGACACGCCATACTGCGTAATACACCCAAAAAAACACATAATTTAAATCATTAAATTAAGACAATAACGAACAGATTATTTGCAAGATATTGGATCAACCTTAGAATTGCAAAGTGACAGTTCACAAATTTTCTACAGCATAAGAAATATGGCCATTTACAGCATAGTACATTTATTAATAACTGTATGTAGATGACATAATTTACAAAATTTGGTCCGAATATATAATTTGGCCGTACTGCAGTCTTCAATCACTCCAAAATGCACTTCATGCTGAATTCTACCTGAAATCCAAAGCAATCTGAAATTAGTGAACATGGAAAAGACGAAGACAAACAGATAACAGATAGTCGATTCCAAAAGAGAACAAAATTTCAAATAAATAATGTAGGCTCAGGAAAACACCGTTTGAACCTGAAGTTCAAAATTCATGTAGTGTTAAATATTCCTCCTCGATCAAAACCAACACCAACAAATCATGAAGAATGACAAAATTTGTAAGCTTAGAGCTAAGACAAACAGAGCATGTAGTTTACAAAATTTGTAATGCTCATAAACAACACAAATAGAGCTTCAAGTCTCACTTTTTCCCCCTGACCAGAGCAGACACAGATGGAGCATATGAAGTGTAAAAATTTTAAACAGCCAAGAACAAGCACAGGCAGACCATGAATTGAGCAAAATTTGTGAAGCTCATAAACAACACAGATTGAACATGAAGTCTCATTTTCCCCTCCAGACCAGAGCAAACACAGTATTTAACATGAAGCATACAAACTTCAATCAGCCAAGAACAAGCACAGGCAGACCATGAAGTATGCAAAATTTGTAAAGCTCCTAAACAACACAGACAGAACACAAACTCTCATTTTTCCCTCCAGACCAGAGCAAACACAGATTGAGAATGAAGTATTAAATTTTGAAACAGCCAAGAACAAGCACTGGCAGACCATGCTTGCTTCAAAATTTCAAATGCTCATAAACAACACAGACAGAACACAAACTCTCATTTTTCCCTCCAGACCAGAGCAAACACAGATTGAGAATGAAGTATTAAATTTTGAAACAGCCAAGAACAAGCACTGGCAGACCATGCTTGCTTCAAAATTTCAAATGCTCATAAACAACACAGACTGAACATGAAGTCTCATTTTTCCCTCCAGACCAGAGCAAACACAGATTGAGAATGAAGTATTAAATTTTGAAACAGCCAAGAACAAGCACTGGCAGACCATGCTTGCTTCAAAATTTCAAATGCTCATAAACAACACAGACTGAACATGAAGTCTCATTTTTCCCTCCAGACCAGAGAAAACACAGATTGAGCATGAAGTATTAAATTTTGAAACAGCCAAGAACAAGCACTGGCAGACCATGCTTGCTTCAAAATTTCAAATGCTCATAAACAACACAGACTGAACATGAAGTCTCATTTTCCCCTCCAGACCAGAGAAAACACAGATTGAGCATGAAGCATACAAATTTCAAACAGCCAAGAACAAGCACAAACACCTTATGATGTATAGAGCATGTTGTTTAAAGATTATATCAGTCCAGTACAGACACAGATATATCATGAAGCAAGCAAAATCTGTCAGTTGGGAACAAACACAGACAGAGCATGTAGAATGCAAAATTTGTTATGCTCATACTGAACAACAGAAACTATAATTGTGGTTGAAATAATACTAGTAGGCTCAGAACAGACTATTCATACCAAGGGCTGCATTGGGGTGCCACGCCAACTATGATATGATAGATATACAATCAAGAACAAATACAACAATCCTGAAGTAAATATTCAGATCATGTTCTGTTTTGCATCACGGCCTACACCAACCATAGCATTTGAGAGACTCAAAAAACCAAAAGGCTTAGATGAGTACCCAACGCATACACATCCAACGTCAGTTACTAGAAAATCTAGTTTTCTGTTGTTTGGAGCATTACAAATTTTGCATACTT